>CM076574.1:128660598-128996319 GCA_034641835.2 Pinus albicaulis | reverse complement strand
AAATAACAAATTCTATAAACTGAACATGAAGCTGAAACACATAAAATAGAGAGAATACTAAGCCATTTTATTATACTGAGAAATAGAAATGAGTACAAGAGGTGATCAGAGGAATGGCACCTCGACTTGCACGAAGCAAGTGTAGGAATACTCTCAGAATAACAAAGGAATGGCTACTCTATGCTCTGCGTCGAAGCTGCTGGAAAAATGTCGTGTTGTTGCTACTGCTGGAACCAAATGAGTATTTGGGGCTGCTCCCCTACTCGGATTGAGCTGAAACTCTAGAATCAGCCTCTACTCAAAAGAACCAGAAAAGCCCAGAGAGCGTTTCTAGAATGGATGACCCCCAAAAATACCTCCCTTGAGGATCTACGCTATCCTCCCAAGGGCCACGCTGAAGCGGGATGAAATCCTCCAAAAGATGGTTTCCCACTCAGCCAAAAGTCTCCAATAGGCAAGGGTTGGCCCCTTGCTCAATCTCCTGACCAAAATCCTCCGAAAGAATGCCACTCCGGAGCTCCCTCAATATGGACTGCGTCCTCCCTCTCAAGACTGCGCAGTCTATAGATGCAATGCTCCTCCACAAATGCCACAACTTGATCCTCCTGCAAAATACTGATGGGAATTCCTCACCCAAGCAAGCACTTGAAATCTCCCGGAGTTGAGGGTGAGATCTCCGAACGGAGACACTTAATGCACTAAACAGCTAGCATGCTCAAAGTCGAAGTGACCAGCTCACTATGCATAAACTCGAATGAGGAAATGAGGAGGCTCTCCTCCTTTTTATAACAATGGGCCTCTCTCAACCCTAGGCCCCACCACCTCCTACATAGCCTCCCTTTGGCCCATGTTGCCAACTCAACTGCGTTGTCTATGCCCACGTGGTCTATGCCCACGTGGTCTAAGTGGGTCCCCCTCTACGTGGTCTCTTGGCCCCCCTTGGCCCACTTAAGTTACAACATTGAGTCTACTAGGGAGTGTACTTTATTTTAAACTGAGTTATATCCCCCTTTTACTCACTTTTATTTATATCTTAACTATAGAAGGCAAATTTGATCAAAATTAATATTTCCAATTAGCTATCGCTAATTGGGAATATTACAGTCTCCCCTGGCAAAATGTTGCTTGACCCCAAGCAACTGTAGTGATGGATGCTGTAATATCTTCTCACTCCCAAGTGGCATCCTCATTCGGCAAATTCTTCCACCTCACCAAGAACTCCCAGACTGTCCTGCTCCGCAACTGTCTCTCTCTGACATCAATGATGGCCTCCAGCTGTAGCACCAAATGCCCCTCATCATCTGTAGGTGGAAGCTCCTCTGTCACTGTTACCTGCTCTCCCAAAGCCTTCTTCAGGCATGATACGTGGAAAATGTTTTGAATCTTGCTACCTTGGGGCAACTCCAACTCATAGGCAACCTGTCCAACCCTGCGTATCACCCTGTACGGTCCATAAAAGCGGGGCTTGAGATTTTCAGCCCCCTTCTGCCTCAGAGTCGACTATCGGTATGGCTGCAAGCGTAGGTAGACCAAGTCTCCTACCTCAAACTCTCTCTCCACCCGACCCTTGTCGGCATACAGCTTATGTTGATTCTGTGTTGTAGCCATGTTATCCTTGAGAGCTCGGAGGATGTCCTGGCTCTTTTGGATCCAATCCTTGGCTCTCGGAGCCTTGCTGGCACCAAACATCACATCAACGAAAGATAAAGCATGATAGCCATATAATGCATAGAACGGAGACATACCAATAGACATGTGATGTGTGTTGTTGTAGCAGTACTCTCTTAGGTGCAGCCACTTCAGCCACGCTCTCTGCTGCCCACTGACATAGTTACGCAAGTAGCCCTCCAGCCACTTGTTAACTATCTCCGTCTACCCATCTGTCTGTGGGTGATAGCTGGTGCTCGGTGTCAACTCTGTCCCCACCAACCGAAAAAGCTCCTGCTAAACTCCACCCATGAAGCGGCTGTCCCTGTCACTGACAATGGTCTTGGGAAGACCATGTAACCTGAAGATATCTCGGAAAAACAACTCTGCCACCTGTGTTGTTGTATAGTGCGCGAATATCGCGAAAAAGTGTGCATATTTTGTCAGTCGATCAACGACGAAAAATATACAGTCCTTGCCCTGCACTGTGGGCAACCCTATGATAAAGTCCATCGAAATAATCTCCCATTTCCCCTCTGAAATGGGAAGACGTTGCAACAACCCTGCTAGATGGTTCATCTCTCCCTTGTTGCGCTGACAAACTTCGCACTCCCTGACATACTAGAGTACGTCCTCCTTGAGGCATTTCCATGAGAGCCTCTCTCTGATGGCCCTATAGGTTTTGGTAAACCCCTGGTGACCAGCCAATGGTAAATCATGAGAAGCCTGTAGTATCTTCTTCTTGAGCTGAGAGCCCTCAGTCAAGAAGATTTTGTCCCTGTAGTAGATGATCTCATCCATCACCCTGTATCTATCATCCGTCACCTATCCATCCAGAACCTCGCAAGCAAACCTGTCCTTGGAGTACTCCACCAAAAGTCGAGCCCTCCAATCTACGTCCAGACTCATCAAAGACAACGCGGCTGGTCTGCGTGAAAGTGCGTCAGCCACCACGTTGTTCTTTCCTTTGACATACTCTATGTCAAAGTCGTAGGCCTAGATCTTGCTGACCCACTTTTGCTGCCTCTCCTGTAGCTGCTTCTGCTCTAAAAAGAATTTGAGACTGTTGTGGTCAGTCCTCACCCTGAACCTGTTACCTACCAGGTACTGTCGGAATTTGGCTAAGGCATGCATGATGGCCAACATCTCCTTGTCATATATGGCACATAACCGCTTATGTTGAAGGAGCTTTCGGCTCTCAAAAGCTATCGGATGACCTCCCTGCATCAATACTGCACCGATCCCCTCTCCCGATGCATCACACTCCAGGACACACGACTGCGTGAAATCCGACAAAGCAAGTACTGGGCAACTGCTCATCACCTCCTTGAGCCTGTCAAAGGCCCGCTGCGTTGTATCTAACCAACTGAATGCCCCCTTCTTCATCAAATCTATCAGGGGTGCAGCAAGCTGAGAGAAACTCTTGACAAACTTCCTGTAGTAGGTGCAGATGCCTACAAACCCACGAAGTTATGTCACGTTTCTCGGCTCTGGCCAATCTCTGATGGCCCTGATCTTCTCCTCGTGGACCCTCACTCTGTCCACCCCGATAATGTGTCCCAGATATAGCATCTCTGTCACTCCAAACTCGCACTTGGAGAGCTTAGCATAAAACTGCTGCTCCTCCAAAATATGCAACACTGCCTCCATGTGCTGGAGATGCTCCTCCCATGTCCTGTTGTATATCAATATATCATCAAAGAAAACCAGCACAAACTTCCTCAGGTGACTGCGGAAGATGTGGTTCATGCACGACTGGAATGTGGTTGGTGCGTTGGTTAGCCCGAAGGGCATCACCAAGAACTCGAAATGGCCATAATGGCATCTGAAAGCGGTCTTGGGAATGTCCTATTCCCTCACGCGAATTTGGTGGTACCCGGATCTCAAATCAATCTTTGATAAGAACTGTGCTCCTCTCAACTCATCCATCAGCTCATCAATCCGCGGTATGGGGTCCCTAATCTTCATGGTTTTCTTGTTCAAAGCCCTGTAATCAATGCACATCCGCAATGTGTTGTCCTTCTTCTTCACCAACACTACTGAAATAGCGGAAGGACTGGTCCTGGGCCGTATGTGTCCAAGAGCCAACAGCTCACGGATAGCCCGTTCAATCTTGTCCTGATAGGCCTTGGAGTGCCTATAAGGTGTGGTAATAACGGCCTGAATGCCCTGCTCTAGCTCAATAGTATGCTCAAATCCCCGATCTGGTAGCTGTCCTGGCGGTATCTCCCCAAACACCGTGGCATAACTGTCAAGGATGGTCTGTATCTCAAGATGAATTGTCTGCCCGGTGGTCCCTGCCTCTGATGCACGCAGCTCTACTGCCCACTCTATGTCACCCTTCCGGAAGTCTGCCTCCATCCGGTGCGCTGAAACAGTCTGGGGTGGGTAAGTGTGCATCCCCCATATCTTCTCATGCTTCCCGGTCTTCTTATCATCCCACTCCATATCCAAGGCCTCCCAATCTGTGGTGACCTTCCCTAGAGTAATCAGCCACTGTACACCCAATACCAGATTGGTATCCGGTATGTTAACCACAAAAAAATGGTCAGTCACTGTGTAGGTACCCATCGTCACAGCCAGCTCTGGAACATATCGGGCACACTGCATCGTCTGATCTCCTGGGACCAACACTGAAAATCCATCGAAGCTCTCTGTCGGTATGCCTCTCCGCTCAACCATCTGTGCATTGATGAAGTTGTGGGTTGCCCCACTGTCTACCAGTACTGAAACTCGCTGCCCACGTACTGTCCCTTGGACACGCAGCGTCAGATACTTGGGTACTCCTCGCAATGCTGCAAGGGTCCCCCCTGTGGGTGCAAAGACTGCACCTCCTACTCCTGGGGGTGAAGGTGACAAATGGTCCTACACTGCATGGCTGCCTCCTGCCTCCCCGTTATCATACTCATCCTCTTCTCCGCTGCTCTCGGAGAAGACCTCAATAAAGTGTGCTTTGCCCGCAGCGCATCTGTGTCCTGGTGCACACGGCTCCTGACATGTAAAACACAGCCTCTTCTTCTTCAACTCCTTCCTGGCATCATCATCCAATTGTCCTCTACCCGAATTCCCCTTTGGAGGTGGAATCCTCACGTCCTTCCCCTTAGGCTGGAAAGCCTGTCTCTGTGGGTAAGGCGTCCTGGTCCTGGGCAAGGCATCCTGTAAATCCCGGGTCCTAAAAACTGCGTCATGGAGTGTGGTTGGTCTAATGGATCTGACCAAACCCAGAAGTGGCTCTGATAACCCCTCAATGAACATGTAGATCATCCGTGCCGCGAATAGATCTGGCACCATCACTGAAAGCCTCAGGAAATCTGAGATATGAGTATCCGGGCTCCCGGTCTGCTTGAGCCTCGTCAGCTCAACGAAATGCTCCTCCGGATCTCACCTATCAAACCTCTCTATCAATCTCCGGGTGAACTCGGCGTATGTAGCCACTGTCGAATGTCCGAGTGTAACCATCCCATGGAACCACCAATCCTGGGCCTCTCCATCTAGATGCAATGCTGCCACCTTGATGGCCTTCGTCTCTGCCATCTGGTTGAGTTGGAAGTATATGTCCAGCTTCTCCACCCAAGCCTTTGTCGAACTATTTGATGAACCATCAAACGTGGGCAAATGGAACCTGCTCACTGTACGCTGGGTGTCTCCCTTATGATAATGTCGGTGCCCTCTATGATGGTCGCGGGGTCTGCTGTCCCGCTGGAGCTGAACAAAATCTCTGAATGGAAGGGCATCCCTGAACTCCTGCACATATGCCTGATACTCAACAAAATAATCACCCATGTGGTCATGCTCTGGCTCCTGCTGTGCTCTTACCCTAGTGTCTGCACCCAGAAAAGTGGGCATAGTGGAACGTGTGGGGGCATGCGATGCCATGCGCTGAGTGGCATCGTGCTCCTGCAAATGGTGGGATGTGCCCGATCCCTCACCAAAACCCCTTGGGGTTTCACGCTATCTAGCCTCCACAGCAGTGAATCTCTGTCCCATCACCTCAATCTGCCTTGACATATCCTGGATTGACTTGAGGAGTGCTTCCCCAAACTTCTTTGCATCACTATCATCAGCCATCGATACTTCCTGCTCTGTGTCCCCTACTGGAACCTGTTCTACGTCCACTACTGGAACGCAGTGACCTTGCCCGTAGGTGATTTGCAACTTACATTCTCTGTCACGGTACTTCTTACCCCTGTAGCAAATGTACGGCTTCTCTCCCGATGTCATAGACAACTTGCTCCACAGGCTCAGCCAGGTCTATGAGCTCTAATACCACTATAATATCCCGAAAGGGAAATAACCAGTAATACAAAGCATAAAACAAAATACCAAATGCTATAAACTGAACATGAAGCTGAAACACATAAAATAGAGAGAATACTGAGCCATTTTATTATACTGAGAAATAGAAATGAGTACAAGAGGTGATCAAAGGGATGGCACCTCGACTTGCACGAAGCAAGTGTAGGAATACTCTCAGAATAACAAAGGAATGGATGCTCTATGCTCTGCGTCCAAGCTGCTGGAAAACTGTCATGCTGCTGCTACTGCTAGAACCAAATGAGTATTTGGAGCTGCTCCCCTACTCGGATTGAGCTGAAACTCTAGAATTAGCCTCTACTCACAATACCCAGAAAAGATCAGAGAGCATTTCTGGAATGGATGACCCCCGAAAATACCTCCCTTGAGGATCTACGCTATCCTCCCAAGGGCCACGCTGAAGCGGGGATGAAATCCTCTAAAAGATGGTCTCCCGCTCAGCCAAACATCCAATAGGCAAGGGTTGGCCCCTTGCTCAATCTCCTGACCAAAATACTCCGAAAGAATGCCACTCCGAAGCTCCCTCAATATGGACTGCGTCCTCCCTCTCAAGACTGCACAGTCTATAGATGCAATGCCCCTCCACAAATGCCACAACTCAATCCTCCTGCAAAATACTAATGGGAATGCCTCACCCAAGCAAGCACTCGAAGTCTCCTGGGGCTGAGGGTGAGATCTCCGAACGGAGAGACTCAATGCACTAAATAGTGTTGTAGACAAACTAAACAGCTAGCGTGCTCAAAGTCGAAGTGACCAACTCAATATGCATAAACTCAAATGAGGAAATGAGGAGGCTCTCCTCCTTTTTATAACAATGGGCCTCTCTCAACCCTAGGCCCCACCATCTCCTACATAGCCTCCCTTTGGCCCACGTTGCCAACTCAACTGCGTTGTCTATGCCCACGTGGTTTAAGTGGGTCCCCCTCTACGTGGTCTCTTGGCCCCCCTTGGCCCACTTAAATTACAATGTTGAGTCTACTAGGGAGTGTACTTTATTTTAAAGTGAGTTATATCCTCCTCTTACTCACTTTTATTTATATCTTAAATATAGAAGGAAAATTTGATCAAAATTAATATTTCCAATTAGCTGTCACTAATTGGGAATATTACAGTCTCCCCCAGCAAAATGTTGCTTGAACCCAAGCAAATGTAGTGTTGGATGCTGCAATATCTTCTCACTCTCCCAAGTGGCATCCTCATTCGGCAAATTCTTCCACCTCACCAAGAACTTTCGGACTGTCTTGCTCCGCAACCGTCTCTCTCTGACATCAATGATGGCCTCCGGCTGTAGCACCAAATGCCCCTCATCATCTGTAGGCGGAAGCTCCTATGTCACTGTTACCTGCTCTCCCAAAGCCTTCTTCAGGCATGATACGTGGAAAATGTTATGAATCTTGCTGCCTTGGGGCAACTCCAACTCATAGGCAACCTGTCCAACCCTGCGTATCACCCTGTATGGTCCATAAAAGCAGGGCTTGAGCTTTTCAGCCCCCTTCTGCTTCAGAGTCGACTGTCGGTATGGCTGCAAGCGTAGGTAGACCAAGTCTCCTACCTCAAACTGTCTCTCCACCCGACCCTTGTCGGCATACAGCTTCTGTTGATTCTGTGTTGTAGCCATGTTATCCTTGAGAGCTTGGAGGATGTCCTGACTCTCTTGGATCCAATCCTTGGCTCTTGAAGCCTTGCTGGCACCAAACATCACATCAACGAAAGATAAAGCATGATATCCATATAATGCATAGAACGAAGACATACCAATAGACATGTGATGTTTGTTGTTGTAGCAGTACTCTCCTAGGTGCAGCCACTTCAGCCACGCTCTCTGCTGCCCACTGACATAGTTATGCAAGTAGCCCTCCAGCCACTTGTTAACTATCTCCGTCTGCCCATCTGTTTGTGGGTGATAGCTGGTGCTTGGTGTCAACTCTGTCCCCACCAACCGGAAAATCTCCTGCCAAAATCTGCCCATGAAGCGTTGTCCTTGTCACTGACAATGGTCTTGGGAAGACCATTTAGCCTGAAGATATCCCGGAGGAACAGCTCTGCCACCTGTGTTGTTGTATAGTGCGCGGATATCGTGAAAAAGTGTGCATATTTTGTCAACCGATCAACGACGACAAATATACAGTCTTTGCCCTGCACTGTGGACAACCTTGTGAGAGAGTCCATCAAAATACTCTCCCATTTCGCCTCTGGAATGGGAAGAGGCTGCAACAACCCTGCTGGATGGTTCATCTCTCCCTTGTTGCGTTGACAAACTTCGCACTCCCTGACATGCTGGTGTACGTCCTCCTTGAGGCCCTTCCATGAGAAACTCTCTCTGATGGCCCTATAGGTTTTGGTAAACCCCTGGTGACCAGCGAATGGTGAATCATGAGAAGCCTGTAGTATCTTCTTCTTGAGCTGAGAGCCCTTAGTCAAGAAGATTTTGTCCCTGTAGTAGATGATCTCATCCATCACCCTGTATCTATCATCCGTCACCTGTCCATCCAGAACCTCGCAAGCAAACCTGTCCTTGGAGTACTCCACCAAAAGTCGAGCCCTCCAATCTGCGTCCAGACTCATCATAGACAACACGGCTGGTCTGCGTGAAAGTGCGTCAGCCACCACGTTGTTCTTTCCTTTGACATACTCTATGTCAAAGTTGTAGGCCTGGATCTTGCAGACCCACTTCTGCTGCCTCTCCTGTAGCTGCTTCTGCTCTAAAAAGAATCTGAGGCTGTTGTGGTCAGTCCTCACCCTGAACCTATTACCTACCAGGTACTGCCGGAATTTGGCCAAAGCATGCATGATGGCCAACATCTCCTTGTCATATATGGCACATAACTGCTCATGTGGAATGAGCTTCCGGCTCTCAAAAGCTATCGGGTGACCTCCCTGCATCAATATTGCACCGATCCCCTCTCCCGATGCATCACACTCCAGGACAAACGGTTGCATGAAATCCGCCAAAGCAAGTACTGGGCAGCTGCTCATCACCTCCTTGAGCCTATCAAAGGCCCGCTGCGCTGTATCTGACCAACTGAATGCCCCCTTCTTCGTCAAATCTGTCAGGGGTGCAGCAAGCTGAGAGAAACTCTTGACAAACTTCCTATAGTAGGTGCAGATGCCTACAAACCCGAAGTTCTGTCACGTTTCTCGGCTTTGGCCAATCTATGATGGCCCTGATCTTCTCCTCGTGGACCCTCACTCCGTCCACCCCTATAATGTGTCCTAGATATAACATCTCTGTCAGTCCAAACTCGCACTTGGAGAGCTTAGCATAAAACTGCTGCTCCTCCAAAATATGCAACATTGCCTCTATGTGCTGAAGATGCTCCTCCCGTGTCCTGTTGTATATCAATATATCATCAAAGAAAACCAGCACAAACTTACTCAGGTGACTGCGGAAGATGTAGTTCATGCACGACTGGAATGTGACTAGTGCGTTGGTTAGCCCGAAGGGCATCACCAAGAACTCGAAATGGCAATAATGGCATCTGAAAGCGGTCTTGGGAATGTCTTGTTCCCTCAAGCGAATCTGGTGGTACCCGGATCTCAAATCAATCTTTGAGAAGAACTGTGCTCCTCTCAACTCATCCATCAGCTCATCAATCCGCGGTATGGGGTACCTATTCTTCATGGTTTTCTTGTTCAAAGCCCTGTAATCAATGCACATCCGCAATGTGTTGTCCTTCTTCTTCACCAACACTACTGAAGAAGCGAAAGGACTGGTGCTGGGCCGTATGTGTCCAAGAGCCAATAGCTCACGGATAGCCCGCTCAATCTCGTCCCGATAGGCCTTGGAGTGCCTATAGCGTGTGGTAATAACAGCCTAAATGCCCTGCTCTAGCTCAATAGTATGCTCAAATCTCCGATCTGGTGGTTGTCCTAGCGGTATCTCCCCAAACACCGTGGTATACCTGTCAAGGATGGTCTGTATCTCAGGATGAACTGTCTGCCCGGTGGTCCCTGCCTGTGATGCACGCAGCTCTATTGCCCACTCTATGTCACCCTTCCGGAAGTCTGCCTCCATCCGGTGGGCTGAAACAGTCTGGGTTGGGTAAGTGTGCATCCTCCGTATCTTCTCATGCTTCTCGGTCTTCTTATCATCCCACTCCATCTCCAAGGCCTCCCAATCTGTGGTGACCTTCCCTAGAGTAATCAGCCACTATACACCTAATACCACATTGGTATCCGGTATGTTAACCACAAAAAAATGGTCGGTCACTGTGTAGGTACCCATCGTCACAGCCAGCTCTGGAACATATCGGGCACACTGCATCGTCTGATCTCCTGGGACCAACACTGAAAATCCATCGAAGCTCTCTGTCGGTATGCCTCTCCGCTCAACCATCTGTGCATTGATGAAGTTGTGGGTTGCCCCACTGTCTACCAACACTGAGACTCGCTGCCCACGTACTATCCCTCGAACACGCAGCGTCAGATACTTGGGTACTCCTCGCAATGCTGCAAGGGTCCCCCCTGTGGGTGCAAAGGCTGCACCTCCTGCTCCTGGTGGTGGAGGTGACAAATGGTCCTGTGCTGCATGGCTACCTCCTGCCTCCCCGTCATCATACTCATCCTCTTCTCCGCTGCTCTTGGAGAAGACCAATAAAGTGTGCTTTGCCCGCAGCTTATCTGTGTCCTGGTGCCCACGGCTCCTGACATGTAAAACACAGCCTCTTCTTCTTCAACTCCCTCCTGGCATCATCATCCAACTGTCCTCTACCCGAATTCCCCTTTGGAGGTGGAATCCTCATGTCCTTCCCCTTAGGCTGGAAAGCTTGTCTCTGTGGGTAAGGCGTCCTGGTCCTGGGCAAGGCATCCTGTAAATCTCAAGTCCTGCCAACTGCGTCATGGAGTGTGGTTGGTCTAGTGGATCTGAGCAAACCCCGAAGTGGCTCTGCTAACCCCTCAATGAACATGTAGATCATCCGTGCCACGAATAGATTTGGCACCATCACTGAAAGTCTCAGGAAATTTGAGATATAAGTATTCGGGCTCTCGGTCTGCATCAGCTTCGTCAGCTCAACGAAATGCTACTCCGGATCTCGCCTATCAAACCTGTCTATCAATCTTTGGGTGAACTCGGCATATGTAGCCACTGTCGAATGTCCGAGTGTAACCGTCCCATGGAACCACCAATCCTAGGCCTCTCCATCAAAATGCAATGCTGCCACCTTGATGGCCTTCGTCTCTGCCATCTGGTTGAGTTGGAAGTATATGTCCAGCTTCTCCACCCAAGCCTTTGTCGAACTATTTGATGAACCATCAAACGTGGGAAAAGGAAACCTGCTCATTGTATGATGGGTGTCTCCCTCATGATAATGTTGGTGCCCTCTGTGATGGTCGCGGGGTCTGCTGTCCCACTAGCACGGAACAAAATCTCTGAATGGAAGGGCATCCCTGAACTCCTGCCCATATGGCTGATACTCAGCAAAATAATCCTCCATGTGGCAATGCTCTGTCTCCTGCTGTGCTCCTGCCCCAGTGTCTGCACCCAGAAAAGTGGGCATAGTGGAACGTGTGGGGGCATGCGATGCCATGCGCTGAGTGGCATCGTGCTCCTGCAAATGGTGGGATGTGCCCGATCCCTCACCAATCTGGAAACCCCTTGGGGTTTCACGCTGTCTAGCCTCCACAGCAGTGAATCTCTGTCCCATCACCTCAATCTGCCTCGACAGATCCTGGATTGACTTGAGGAGTGCTTCCCCAAACTTCTTTGCATCACTATCATCAGCCATTGGTACTTCCTACTCTGTGTCCCCTACTGGAACCTGTTCTGCATTCACTACTGGATCCTCTTCTGCATCCACTACTGGAACGCAATCACCCTGCCCGTAGGTGATTTGCAACCTACATTCTCTATCACGGTACTTCTTACCCCTATAGCAAATGTACGGCCTCTCTACCAGTGTCATAGACAACTTGCTCCACAGGCTGAGCCAGGTCTATGAGCTTTGATACCACTGTAATATCCCGAAAGGGAAATAACCAGTAATACAAAGCATACAACAAAATACCAAATGCTATAAACTGAACATGAAGCTGAAACACATAAAATAGAGAGAATACTGAGCCATTTTATTATACTGAGAAATAGAAATGAGTACAAGAGGTGATCAAAGGGATGGCACCTCCACTTGCATGAAGCAAGTGTAGGAATACTCTCAGAATAACAAAGGAATGGCTGCTCTATGCTCTGCGTCCAAGCTGCTGGAAAACTGTCGTGTTGCTACTATTGCTGGAACTAAATGAGTATTTGGGGCTGCTCCCCTACTCGGATTGAGCTGAATCTCTAGAATCAACCTCTACTCACAATACCTAGAAAATCTCAAAGAGCATTTCTGGAATGGATGACCCCCGAAAATACCTCCCTTGAGGATCTACGCTATCCTCCCAAGGGCCACGCTGAAGCGGGATGAAATCCTCGAAAAGATGGTCTCCCGCTCAGACAAAAGTCTCCAATAGGCAAGGGCTAGCCCCTTGCTCAATCTCCTGACCAAAATCCTCCGAAAGAATGCCACTCTGGAGCTCCCTCAATATGGACTGTGTCCTCCCTCTCAAGACTGCGCAGTCTATAGATGCAATGCTCCTCCACAAATGCCACAACTCGATCCTCCTGCAAAATACTTATGGGAATTCCTCACCCGAGCAAGCCCTCGAAGTCTCCTGGGGCTGAGGGTGAGATCTCCGAACAGAGACACTTAATGCACTAAACAACTAGCATGCTCAAAGTCGAAGTGACCAGCTCACTATGCATAAACTCGAATGAGGAAATGAGGAGGCTCTACTCCTTTTTATAACAATGGGCCTCTCTCAACCCTAGGCCCCACCATCTCCTACGTAGCCTCCCTTTGGCCCACGTTGCCAACTCAACTGCGTTGTCTATGCCCACGTGGTCTAAGTGGGTCCACGTGGTCTAAGTGGGTCCCCCTCTACGTGGTCTCTTGGCCCCCCTTGGCCCACTTAAGTTACAACGTTGAGTCTACTAGGGAGTGTACTTTATTTTAAAGTGAGTTATATCCCCCTCTTACTCACTTCTATTTATATCTTAACTATAGAATGAAAATTTGATCAAAATTAATATTTGCAATTCGCTATCGCTAATTGGGAATATTACAAAGGAAGGCTCCCTCTGATCGAAGTGGACATGGACAACCTTTCAAGAGGTCTAGGAATTCTAGATATGATGAATCTAATGTTGTTGATAGGAAAAATGAATATATTCTTATATTTGCCCAAGGTTACTTGGGAGCGAGAGAAAAAACGGGGAGCAGGGGTGACATTTTCAAAAGCTCCTGGTTCGGGAGCGAATCAGGGAGCGAATTTTTATATAGTACATATTTTTTTTATATTTTGATGCATATATGTCAACAAAAGTATGTAGAATGATGAATTAGAAATAAAAAAGCATAAAAACATGGATTGAACCGTATAACATCAATCATCTAGAAGTTATAATCTTCATCAACCACATCCACAAGTTAGTAATGTACAACATATTGAGTCTCATGATTCATCAATCTTAAAGTTTCAATCTTTCAAAATTCAATATATAACATTTATCATCATTGATCACCAAATTTGTACTTGTAAGCTAAATGTAACCATTACAACAAAGAATATCTAACATGAAATGAAATGAAGCAACTTTCAACTTTCGCGAAGCATATCGTATTCATAATTCATTACCAATAAGTTATAATTGCCAACTTCAAACTTCAAACTTAAATTGTCATATATTGTTCACAAAAAATATCACAATAAATATGAAAGATTCAACAGTTATAAAAACCACTAGAAACTAGAAAAGACAAGTAAATCTATTATCTATAGCTAATGTTTGGGCCTCTTGTTGCCACGAGAAATGTCTAATTTTTTAGTCTTATTAGAAAATCTAGATCTTTGTCATTAATATCACCCTCAAGGCACTTCACTAGATATAAGGAAGCCCTCTCTGATTTGATTGAAAAGGATACTAATCTGGAAATTATCCTTGGAGACAATGCCACCTATCCCGTGAAAGGGACAGGGACTATGACCCTTCATCTAAATCAAGGTCAAGTCCTCCGCTTGCAAGATGTCTTGTATGTACTTGACTTGAAGAAGAATCTAGTGTCTATCTCGGCAATGGAAGACAAAGGATTCAAGGTGGCATTCATCGATGGAAAGGTACATATTTGAAAGTGGAATGTAATATTCCCAATTAGCAACAGCTAATTGGTAATATTAATTTTTGGCCATTTTACTTTATAGAGTTAAAGTCAGTAAATAAAGTGGGTTAGGAGACACTCAACCCACACTTGGAAAATAAAACACTTCCTAAAGTCACTTGAGCATCTTTTAATTAACATCGTGGGACCCAAGGGGTCGAAGTGACTGCGTGGGAATAGTGGCAACGTGGGCAGCGTGGGTCCTAGGCAGCGCAGAGGTGGATGGACAGCATGGCCTAGAGGGACACCGCAGTTTTGGTGGGGCCTAGGGAAGAGAAAGGCACTCCAAGCATAAATAGGGAGAGAGGCCCTTCATTTGCTCATTCTAGTATGCATCTTTGTTTTGTCTATTGACATTGACCACGCTTTTGCTGTTGAGCAAAGTCTGCGAGTGTTGTTTAGCACACAAGGTGTCTCCGAGCGGAGTCCCAACCTCAGCCCCTGAGGACTTCCAGTGCTTGCTCCGGTGAGGAGTTCTATCATTAGATTTTCGGGTTGGAGCTATAGCATCTACAGTAGGGATTACGCAATTGCTTGGGCAGCGCAATCTTGAGGAGAGGCCATGCAATTCTTGGAGGAGGTAGTGTCGAGAGCTGGGATTTATCAGGGTATTCAACCCGGAATAGTGAGGAGATATCAACCCTTAGCTATTCCATCATTTTGTCAGAGGAGGAGGCGACCATTCGCAGACACATCTTCAGGAACAGCATATTCCACTGGGACAGCGTGATTTCTCTAGGGAGGTGATTTTCCGAGTTCATCCATTCTGGAAACCCTTTCTGGGCTTTTCTAGGTATTGAGTGAGGAGCTCACTCCCAAAGTCCCTTATTTTTCTAAGAAGGGGAGCAACCCAAAAGAGTCAACTTATTCCAGTAGCAGCAGTAGTCCGGCAGTAGCAGCAGCAGCAGTTTGGAGATAACGCAGTCATTGCTAGAGCAACCATTCCGAGAGTATTTCTGAGAGTATCTCTAGCTTGCCTTGTGCAAGCCAAGGTGCCATCATTCTGATCACCTTTGTACTCATTTCACTTTCATTTATATAATAAAATGGCTTAGTGTCCTCCATGTTTTGCATTCTATGTATGATGTCTCTCTATTTGCTGTAGTTTCATGTTTATGTCTCTTTATATTGTTGTTTATTTCTACTTGGAATATTACAGTGGTATCAGAGCTCATAGACTTGGCTCAGACTGTGGAGCAGATTGTCTATGACACCCGCAGGAAAACCATACATCACTTACTGGGGAAGGAGGTATAAGGACCAAGAGAGGCAGCTTGAGGCCACTTTTGGAGAAGGTGATTGCATTCCGGTAGTGGATACAGAAGAGGAAGAACCCATGGCAGAGCAGAAGGATGAAGGGAAGGAGTTCGGGGAACTTCTCCTAAAGTCTGTGCAGCAGTTGTTGAGAAGGATAGAGGAGATGGGACAGAAATTCAACGCAGACAAGAGACAGCGTGAAACACCAAGGGGTTTCCACAACGGAGAAGGGTCCGGCACATCCCATCACATGCAGGAGCACCTCACAGCACAGCAGATGGCATCACTGACTCCCCCACGTTCCACAATGCCCACATTTCTAACTACGGGCACGGGAACAGGAGCACCTCAGGAATCGGAGCCCGTTCACATGGGGGATTATTTTGCCGAGTCTCAGTCCTACGGGCGAGCGTTCGATGAGGCTCTCACTTTCCATGACTTTGTACAACTCAAGAAGGACAACAGACCCCGCAACCAGAACAGAGGGGCCAGATACACACAGGATGGGGATGTACAGCGTACAGTGGGCAGATTCTACCTGCCGACATTTGATGGATCCTCCAAGTGTTCGGCAAAGGCTTGGGTGGAGAAGTTGGATATCTACTTCCAGCTCAATCAGATAGCAGAGGCAGAGGCCATCAATGTGGCAACGTTGCACCTGGAGGGTGAGGCCCATGATTCGTGGTTCCATGGGATGGCCACGCTGGGGTACTTAGGGGTGAGAGCATATACTCAGTTTACTCGGAGGTTGATAGAGTGGTTAGATCGGAGGGATCCAGGGGAGCACTTTGTTGAGCTGACTAAGCTCAAGCAGACCGGGAGTCCGGACACATATATTTCAGAGTTTTAGAGACTCTCTGTGATGGTGCCTGACTTGTCTTCAGCAAAGATGATTTACATGTTCATCAATGGATTGGAAGAACCACTTCGGGGGTTAGTTATATCGACGAGGCTGGCTACCCTTCATGACGCAGTTGGGAGGACCGGGGATTTGCAGGATGCCCTACCCAGGACCAGATCTCCTTTCCCCCAGAGACCAGCATTTCAGCCGAAGGGGAAGGACACAAGGGTTCCGTCTCCAAAGGGGAACCAGAGCCGAGGGCCTTTGGATGATGAGACCAAGAGAGATCTGATGCGGAAGAAGCTATGCTTCAAATGCTGGGAGCCATTGCCACCAGGACATCATTGTGCTGTGGGGAAGGCACACTATATCGAGGTTTTCTCCGATAGTGACGGAGAAGAGGATGAGTATGAGGAGATGGAGGCAGGAGGCAACAGTGTGGTACAAAGAGGAGATCATCCGCCACCTCCACCACAAAGAGCGGGAGGTGCAGCATTTGCACCTACCGGGGGAGTCCTTGCTTCTTTGCGAGGGGTTCCCAAATACTTAACACTGCATCTCCGAGGCACTGTGCAGGGACAGCGTGTTTCGGTATTAGTGGACAGTGGGGCTACCCACAATCTTATTGATGCACAGTTGGTAGAGTGGAGGAGCATACCAACAGAGAGCTTTGATGGGTTTTCAGCACTGGTTAAAGGTGCCAGAACCATGCAGTGTGCCAGGTATGTGCCAACCTTGGCAATGACTATGGGGACTTACACTCTGATAGATCATTTCTTTGTGGTGGACATTCCAGACACCAACGTGATACTAGGAGTGCAGTGGTTGATCACGCTGGGGAAGGTCACCACAGATTGGGAGACCTTGGAGATGGAGTGGACGGACAAGAAGACCAGGAAGCACGAGATGATTCGGGGCATGCACACTTATCCGCCACGGACAGTTTCAACACACCGGATGGAGGCAGACTTCTCGAAGGGAGATATAGAGTGGGCTGTGGAGCTGCATGTTTCAGAGGCAGGGTCTACAGGGCAAGCCGTACACCCAGATGTGCAGTCTATCTAAGATAGATATACCACGGTTTTTGGAGATATACCACCAGGACAGCCGCCAAATCAGGGGTTTGAGCACACCATTGAGCTGGAGCAAGGTATCCACGCTATGATCACTACACCCTATATGTAATATTCCTAATTAGCACCGCTAATTGGAATATTTGATTTTTGTATAGTTTTGCCGACTATAGTTTATTAATAAATAAAAGTGAGAAAAGGGGTCTAACTCACTTAAATAAAATAAAGTGTTTCCCTAGTAGAGGCAACGTTGTAACTTAAGGGGGGAGCCAAGGGGGGCCACACACCACGTGGAGGAGCCAATGAGAGAGAGGACGTTGGTTTTGGAGGGAAACCAATGCTATAAAAGGGGGAGGAGCCTCCTCATTTGGGGCATTATTGATGTTGATGATATTTGAGCTAGACCTTTGTCTTCTTGAGCACGCTGGCTGTTTAGCCTGTCTGCAGCACTGTTTAGTGCGATTGAGTGTCTCCGGTCGGAGATCTCACCCTTAGCCCCGGGGGACTTCGAGTGCCTGCTCGGGCAAGGTCTTTTCTACAGTTTTCAGCGGAGGATTTGGTTGTCGGTTTGCGGAGGAGCTGGGCTTCTTTTGGTGACTGCGCAGTCCCTAGGAGAGTGGACGCAGTTCTTGGAGGAGGTGTTCTATTGCGGGGTTTTCTGCAAGAGATTCAGTGTTATTCAGTGTGGAGGTTCAGTGTTTATCAGTTGGAGAGTTCCCTGAGGAGTTGTGGCTCCATCTCAGCATATTTCATTTAGCATCTGCGCTGGGCCTGGAGTGACAGCATTTTTCCTTGAGGAGGGTTTCTGGGGTGATTTTCGGAGGTGGTCCATTTTGTTTATGGTTTCTGGGTTTTGTCTGGAGCGGTGAGTACAGGTGATCTATAGATTTTCAGCTCATTCCGGCAAGGGGATCAGCCCCTAGCTTCAGTCCATTCCAACAGGAGCAGTTACGGCAGTTTCTTCCAGCAGCTGGGACACAGTTTCCTGTAGCAGCCATTTCCTATTCTTCTGACAGGGTTCTTCACTTGCCTTGTGCAAGGATAGGTGCATTTATTCTGATTATCCATTGTATCTCATTATATTCTCAGATTAATAAAATGGCTTAGCATTCCCGGCATTTTTATGTGTATTTGCTTTATGTTCTATTTCCGGCATTTTCTATATTGTCGTATGCTTGTATTGCTGTCTATTTCCCATTCGGGATATTACAGTGGTATCAAAGCATAATTCTGGCTCAGCCTGTGGTCTATGACATTGGGAAAGAGATCATACAGAGGTTTGCTGGAATTTTGGAGAGCAATAGCAGTTGCAGTACCAAAAACGAAATTGGAAAAAGGGCCAAAATATGAAGGGTCAAATTTTGAAGGTTGGAATTAGAAGAAACATTTTCTGGGTTTTTCTGGGTTTTGGGCAAGGATCACCTTCCCAAATTCCTAGAATTTTCTGAGTAGTTTTCAGTGGGTAAATCGGAGGTCGAAGTCAAGTAGTAGTATGGTTTTGCAGCAGCCGTGTAGTTTCTGAGGAGCCTGTAGGCACATAGCAGAAAGTGCCAATGGCAGGTGATGATGATGCGAGGAGATTTAGAGATACGCTCCTCCAACACATGCAGGATGTGTCACAGAGACTCACTGCGTTGGAGGTTAGGCAGCGGGAAACCCCAAGGGGTTTTCAGATCGGCGAGGGATCGGGCACATCCCACCATATGCCAGAGCATGGGGCTATCCCCATCATGGCATTGCATGCACCCACGCGATCCACTATGCCCACTTTCCTAGCAGAGGACACAGAGGAAGAAGCACAGCGGGAGCCGGAGGTTGACCCTGGCCAGATGGACGCCTACATCGCAGAGTACCTGGCACGCGGGCCAGCGATCAGAGATCTTATCTCATTTAGAGATTTTGTTCAGCTCCAGCGGGATAGCAGACCCTGCAACTTTCATAGCGGGAATAGGCACTCACATGACGGGGGCTTGCAGCGCGCAGTGGGCAGATTCCATCTACCGACATTTGACGGGTCATCCAGGCGTTCAGAGAAAGCTTGGGTGGAGAAGTTAGATACCTCTTTCCAGCTTGACCGAGTACCGGAGAGGAAAACCATTAAAATGGTTACCTCGCACTTGGGGGATGAGGGCACACAGGATTGCAGGGAGTCCGAGGTTACACCTAGTGTGACACAGGATTCACTCTCATTGGAGACCTCCTTCGCCGTGTCGGTTGATGTGGTAGTGGAGAAGGTAGAGCCTACCCCAGTAGAGCCATCCATTGAGGTGATGACCGGAGTCGCGTCCGAGTCTTCAGGTGGTAGCAGTGCACAGGTGGGTGCAGTGTCAGGAGATGTATCAACCTTCGATGAGGCACTAGGAGATACAAAGGTATCGGATGATGGTCGCAGGCAGCGGTATCATCGGCTTCGGGCAGACCTTCGAGTTTTGAAAGGGAAGGTCACATCAGTTCGGGAGGCCATTTTGTTGCAGGACATGGAGCTAGAGGGCATGAGAGTGGCTTGTGTTGAGTCAGCTACCAAGTTGGCCTGCATTGGGGAACGACTGGATTCCCTGATGGTACAACCAGGGGGCACATTGCAGCGTCAGATCATTCCCCTTCAGGCATGCATGGACGGGACTAGCAGCATTGTTGGGTCACCTCTTCCCATTGGAGAGAGTGAGACAGAGCCACCTAGTCAGATCTCATATGTTGACTTGGATAACGGTATGAGACGATCAGAGTTGCACAGGATACGGCATCCGCATGTTGAGGTTGGATGGCGAGAGATTTTGAGTTGGTACCCGGTGGAGTGGGTTTTGGAGATAGTGGTGGACCCAAGAGTAGTTCAACAGGAGTTCCTAGGTGTTGGGCATACAGGGACCCCAGATTGGCATTGGGATCCAGGTGGGATCACCTATCATTTCCCAGGAAGGTCAGTTGACTATGTCTTGGAAGATACAGTTGGCGTAGTAGCAGAGCATGCGTATTCGCTAGGGGAGTGTCGGTCAGCTTCAGTGGCCAACCAGTTTATGAGCAGACACCCTAGGTTGTCTTGGTATGACACCCATATACGGGATCCCGAGGTGGTCAACATACCTTGGCAGGAGCTTGTCGGAGGAGGTGACATTGGCAAGCCACTAGATGGCGCCTTGTATGGGGCCAAGGATTCTTCACCTTTGTGTGGGGCACAGAGGACGCAGCAGAGCCGAGCAGTAGTGGTAACACTACTGACACATAGGGAGATTCACTTCTCAGACCCCTCGAGGAGGTTTTGGAGTGATGATCCATTCGTCGGCGGGTATAGCGACGCGACGGAGGAGGCGATGTTACCGATTGGTGGTAGTCCGACATGTAGAGGCACAGCTCTAGGTCATCACATTCAGGGATGTGTGGGAGCCTCTATCATTGAGAAGTGGATTACCGGTGGACATGGAGTTGCATGGTGGTGTACCGTAGTATGTGGGATTGCATTGTGGAGTAGGAGTGTCCTACATCACATTGATAGCACGCAGGGAGTGACCGATGCCTGGACACAGTGAGGGCACGAGACAGTACAGGGTGGTACAATAGTAGCTTGGGGTATCCAGCAGCACACAGGGGTATGCCTTAGTGTGCAGTGGCATGCCGAGGAGTACATGGATGACCGATGGTATGCGAGGGCATATGGTGCTGCACAGCATGGTTTTAGCGTATTGCATCCAGGGAGGCTCACGGATAGGGACACCAGGCTTACCGTTGGGAGTATTTCACCTAGGATCGATGAGGGGACAGATGAGCGATACTTGACGGCATCTGTGGGGACTCATGCATCCGACCCTCTTCTACATAACTCACAGGCACAACCGATTTTATTGTTGTCCTTTGGCACTTTGGGCATGAGCAGCGGGGTATGCGAGGCACACCCAAGATGTTTGGATGGCACTCAGCACACTAAGCGAGAGACCTCTCAGCAGTGGCACTGGGTTGGTTTACTAGTTGACAGCCATAGGTCGAGGGATGAGATGATCCTCTACAGGGGTGGCGCATCGGTCATCGCTGAGCCTACACCTGGGGAGCGGGTCATGAGGGAGACATGCATCATTCTTCCCTCAGGGCATGTTGAGATCATGCATGAGCAGAGGATACTGGGTTCAGTAGAGATAGCATTCCAGCATGCGTCTAGACTCCAGACATTGTATCGACACTTCATCAAGAGGGTGGATGGCATATTCACTGCAGATGAGGTGGTGGAGGTAGAACAGGAGGGCCTTTCTCCTATATGCCAGAGTGAGGACTCTTCTTCATATGAGTCCATAGGATCAGTTGAGGTCGCTTTTGGGGAGCGAGAGCAGTCACACAGAGATGGAGACAGTAGACCAGAGCTGCATTCCAGTATACAGGGTGAGCAGTCAGGGGACTCTATGGGAGATGCCCTAGGCGATGAGACACTTGTGACGATCCAGTCGGAGCTATATGTGATGGAGCCTGTGTCAGTAGAGGAGGATGCTACGCACATCATGCATGATGGTCCTTTGAGAGAGAGCCAGATGGAGGCTCACATCGAGTCGGTGATGGATATGCGGCTAACCGCGGGGTCAGCCATTGAGGAGGAGCAGTCAGATGCATTGACACTGAGTACAGTGACGGCAGTTGCAGATCCATATCCTCTAGAGATGTTGGAGGTTGATGGGATTGTTATGCAGGGGGCTATTAGACAGCAGGAGCTGTTGGATATGGTGGAGCATTCATCTTTTGGCCGACACATTGATGAGGTACAGATAGATGTACATACAATCGATCGAGCTGCAGTACTTTTAGTGAGTAGTACTCTCCAGGAGTACATCGATGGAGCTTGCAGCATATCTTGCCCACTTTGGCCCATTATAGAGAGAGGGGTTTCCTTCTACAGGCAGCTCTCATTGGCAGACAGGGCAGAGCAGTGGGAGTTGATTACGGGTTGGCGACAACACTTCAGGCGTGTTCCATATGCCGTTGTTATTGCTACATCGGATTCTTCTTCCAGGATGGACTGGCGGGAGATCATGATTTGGTACCCTCTAGATGGTACGGTATTCTTCGTAGGGAGCACAGTCGAGCAAGGGCCCTTGGACATAACAGAGGTTATAGATCCCAGCTGGCAGGGCGGCACAGGACATCATTTCTTCAGCACTCCATCCCGATTTCAGGAGAGCAGGATCAACATGGGATTGAGTCACAACTTGGATTGGAGAGAGGTGATGAGTTGGTATGCAGTTGGAGGGGTAACCTATGCAGCTACAGGTACAGTGCAGCAGGAGCCCGGGAGCATTGATGCTTGTTGGTGGTCTTCACCTCTTAGAGCATTGGTCATAGCTAGAGGCAGTGCACAGTCCGAGCCGTGGGACTTGTGCGATTATTGGCCACGGCGGCGATGGGATCCGGGAGGATTATTGGTTGGTTGGTACTGTGAGAGGTCACTTTGGGATCCTGGCACTGAGATATCCCTTCGTATCAGGGTGATGCAGAGATCAGAGAGGTTTCAGTGGGACCCAGGCACATTTTGCAGTATCGGTGGGGAGCATCAGCTAGAGAGGAGGCTTATTCAAGCGTTGCTTGAGCACAAGCAATTTTTGCTGGATGAGGATGCCACTTGGGAGAATGAGAAGATTTTGCAACATCCATCACTTCAGTTGCTTGAGGACAAGCAACATTTTGCCGGGGGAGACTGTAATATTCCTAATTAGCACCGCTAATTGGAATATTTGATTTTTGTATAGTTTTGCCGCCTATAGTTAATTAATAAATAAAAGTGAGAAAAAGGGGTCTAACTCACTTAAATAAAATAAAGTGTTTTCCTAGTAGATGCAACGTTGTAACTTAAGGGGGGAGCCAAGGGGGGCCACACACCACGTGGAGGAGCCAATGAGAGAGAGGACGTTGGTTTTGGAGGGAAACCAATGCTATAAAAGGTGGAGGAGCCTCCTCATTTGGGCATTCTTGTTGTTGATGATATTTGAGCTAGACTTCTGTCTTCTTGAGCACGTTGGTTGTTTAGCCTGTCTGCAGCACTGTTTAGTGCGATTGAGTGTCTCCGATCGGAGATCTCACCCTTAGCCCCGGGGGACTTCGAGTGCCTGCTCAGGCAAGGTCTTTTCTACAGTTTTCAGCGGAGGATTTGGTTGTTGTTTTGTGGAGGAGCTGGGCTCCTTTGGGTGACTACGCAGTCCCTAGGAGAGAGGACGCAGTTCTTGGTGGAGGGTTGCTATTGCGGGGTTTTCTGCAGGAGATTCAGTGTTATTCGGTGTGGAGATTCAGTATTTATCAGTTGGAGAGTTTCCTGAGGAGTTTGTGGCTCCATCTCAGTATATTTCATTTGGCATCTGCGCTGGGCCTGGAGGGACAACGTTTTTCCTTGAGGAGGGTTTCTGGGGTGATTTTCGGAGGTGGTCCATTTTGTTTATGGTTTCTGGGTTTTGTCCGGAGCGGTGAGTACAGGTGATCTACAGATTTTCAGCTCATTCCGGCAAGGGGATCAGCCCCTAGCTTCAGTCCATTCCAGCAGCAGCAGCTACGGCAGTTTCTTCCAACAGCTGGGACGCAGTTTCCTGTAGCAGCCATTTCCTATTTTTCTGAGAGGGTTCTTCACTTGCCTTGTGCAAGGATAGGTGCATTTATTCTGATTATCCATTGTATCTCATTATATTCTCAGATTAATAAAATGGCTTAGCATTTCCGGCATTTTTATGTGTATTTGCTTTATGTTCTATTCCCGGCATTTTCTATATTGTCGTATGCTTGTATCGCTGTCTATTTCCCATTCGGGATATTACACTATAGGCATCTTAAGGCCTGTCGCGATGAGATTGAGAGGGCCATTCATGAGCTCTTAGCGCTGGGGCACATCCGTCCTAGCACCAGCCCATTTGCGTCTTCTATTGTACTGGTGAAGAAGAAAGATGGCACATTGAGGATGTGCATTGACTATCGGGCTCTCAACAAAAAGACCATGAAGAACCGATACCCCATTCCACAGATTGATGAGTTGATGGATGAGTTGAGGGGATCAAAATTATTTTTGAAGATTGTTTTCAGATCCAGGTACCACCAGATTCACATGAGGGACCAAAATGTTCCCAAGACTACTTTCAGATGTCACTACAGTCACTTCGAGTTCTTGGTGATGCCCTTTGGGCTAACCAATGCACCAGCCACCTTTCAGCCCTGCATGAACCACATCTTTCGTGGTCAACTGAGGAAGTTTGTGCTGGTATTCTTTGACGACATCTTGATATACAGTCAGACATGCGAGGAGCACTTGCAGCACATTGAAGCTGTGTTTCGCATATTGGAGGAGCCGCATTTTTATGCTAAGCTCTCCAAGTGTGAGTTTGGATTGACAGAGATGCTCTATCTAGGGCATATCATTGGTGTGGATGGAGTGAGAGTCCACAAGGAGAAGATCAAGGCCATCCGGGATTGGCCAGAGGCGAAGAACATGACAGAACTTCGGGGGTTTGTAGGCATCTGCACCTACTACCGGAAGTTCGTCAAGGGCTTTTCCCAATTTGTTGCACCCCTCATAGATCTTACAAAGAAGGGTGCATTCAGTTGAACAGACAGCGCAGAGAGCCTTTGACAGACTCAAGGAGGTGATGAGCAGCTGCCCAGTTCTTGTGTTGTCGGATTTCACGCAGCCTTTCGTCCTTGAGTGTGATGCATCAGGAGAGGGGGTAGGCGTCGTTTTGATGCAGGGAGGCCACCCCATAGCTTTCGAGAGCAAAAAGCTATTGCCTCATTAGAGGTTGTATGCCATATACGACAAGGAGATGCTGGCTATTATGCATGCACTAGAAAAGTTTTGGCAGTACTTGGTGGGGAACAAATTCAGGGTGAGGACTGACCACAACAGCCTTCGGTTCTTTTTAGAGCAGAAGCAGCTACAGAAAAGACAGCAGAAGTGTGTCACCAAGATCCAGGCATATGATTTTGACATCGAGTATGTCAAGGAGGAAGAACAACATGGTGGTCGATGCTCTCTCACGCAGACCGGCAGCATTGTCCTTGATGAGTTAAGACACAGATTGGAGGGCTCAGTTGCTGGTGGAGTACTTCAAGGACCGTTTTTCCTGTGAGATATTGGACAGACAAGTCACAGATGACAGGTACAGGGTGATGGATGAGGTGATATACTTCAGAGATCGGATCTTCTTGACTGGGGGTTCTCAGCTTAAGGAGAAGGTGTTGCATGCCCCACATGACTCACCATTATCAGGCCACCAAGGGTTCACCAAAACCTATAGGGCCATCAGAGAGAGTTTCTCTTGGAAGTGCCTCAAGGAGGACGTACTCTGGCATGTCAGGGACTGCGAAGTATGTCAATGGAACAAGGGGGAGATAAGCTATCCAACAGGGTTACTACAGCCTCTTCCCATTCTAGAGGGGAAATGGGAGAGCATATCGATGGATTTCATCACAGGGCTGCCCACGGTGTAGGGCAAGGACTGTATCTTTGTAGTCATTGATCGTCTGACAAAGTACGCACACTTCTTTGCCATATCAGCACGGTACACAGTAACTTAGGTGGCAGAGTTGTTTTTCAGGGATGTTTTCAGGTTGCATAGTCTTCCAAAGACCATTGTCAGTGACTGGGATAGCCATTTCATGGGCGGCTTTTGGCAGGAGCTCTTTTGGTTGGTGGGTACAAAGTTGACTTCCGAGCACTAGTTACCACCCCCAGACGGATGGGCAGATGGAGATATTGAACAAGTGGCGGACGACTACTTGAGAAACTATGTGACAGGGTAGCAGAAGGCATGGTTACGATGGTTGCACTTGGGGGAGTACCGCTACAACACGATGTATCACATGTCCATCGTTATGTCTCCATTTTATGCTTTATATGGATACCATGCTTTGTCTTTTGCTGATGTGATGTTTGGTGCTAGTAAGGCCCCCAAGGCCAAAGATTGGATCCAAGAGAGCCAGGATATACTCCGGGCCCTCAAAGACAACTTAGCTAGAGCACAAAATCAGCAAAAATTGTATGCTGATAAAGGACGCGTTGAGAGGCAGTTTGAGGTAGGGGACTTGGTCTACCTACGGCTTCAGCCATACCGGCAGTCCACACTGAAGCAGAAGGGGGTCGAGAAGTTCAAGCCCCGCTTCTATGGACACTATAGTGTGATACGCAGGATCGGAGAAGTTGCATATGAGTTGGAGTTGCCCACAGGTAGCAGGATCCATAACATCTTCCATGTATCTTGCCTGAAAAAGGCATTGGGACAGCAGATGACCGCAACGGAGGATCTTCCACCCACAGATGATGAGGGGCATTTGGTGCTACAGCGAGAGTCCATCATAGATACCCGAGAGAGATAGCTGCTAAGCAGTACAGTCAGGGAGTATTTGGCAAGGTGGAGGAACTTACTGGATGAGGATGCCACTTGGGAGAGTGAGAAGATTTTGCAGCATCCATCATTGCAGTGGCTTGAGGACAAGCAACGTTTTGGCGGGGAGGACTGTAATATTCCCAATTAGCAGTAGCTAATTGGTAATATTAATTTTTGGCCATTTTAATTTATAAAGTTAAAGTCAGTAAATAAAGTGGGTTAAGAGACACTCAACCCACACTTACGAAAATAAAACACTTCCTAAAGTCACTTGAACATCTTTTAATTAACACTGTGGGACCCAAGGGGTCGAAGTGACTGCGTGGGAATAGTGGCAGCGTGGGTCCTAGGCAGCGCATAGGTGGATGGACAGCATGGCCAAGAGGGACAACGCAGTTTTGGTGGGGCCTACGGGAGAGAAAGGCACTCCAAGCATAAAGAGGGAGAAGGCCCTTCATTTGCTCATTCTATTATGCATCTTGGTTTCGTCTATTGACATTAAGCACGTTTTTTTCTTTTGAGCAAAGTCTGCAAGTGTTGTTTAGCACACCGAGTGTCTCTGAGCACAAATCCCAACCTCAGCGCCGGGGGACTTCGAGTGCCTGCTCGAGTGAGGAGTTCTATCATTGGATTTTCGGGTTGGAGCTATAGCATCTACAGCAGGGATTACGCACTTGCTTGGGCAGTGCAGTCTTGAGGAGAGACAACGCAAATCTTTGAGGAGGTAGTGCCGGGAGCTAGGATTTATCACAAGATTCAGCACGGAATAGTGAGGAGGGAACAGACCTTAGCTATTCCATCATTTTTTCAGAGGAGGAGGCCACAATTCGCAGAGACATCTTCAGGGCCAGCGTATTCCACTAGGACAGCGTGATTTCTCTAGGGAGGTGATTTTCCAAGATCATCCATTCCGGAAACCCTTTCTGGACTTTTCTGGGTATTGAGTGAGGAACTCATTCCCAAAGTCTCATATTTTTCTAAGCAAGGGAACAGCCTCAAAGAGTCAGCTCATTCCAATAGCAGCAGCAGTCCAGCAGTAGCAGCAGCAGCAGTTTGGAGATAATGCAATCATTGCTAGAGCAACCATTTCGGGAGTTTTTCTGAGAGTATCTCTAGCGTGCCTTGTGCAAGCCAAGGTGCCATCATTCTAATCACTTTTGTACTCATTTCACTTTCATTTATATAATAAAATGGCTCAGCGTCCTCCATGTTTTGCATTCTATGTATGATGTCTCTCTATTTGCTGTAGTTTCATGTTTATGTCACTTTATATTGCTGTTTATTTCTACTTGGAATATTACAGTGGTATCAGAGCTCCTAGACTTGGCTTAGCCTATGGAGCAGATTGTCTACGACACCCGCAGGAAAACCATACATCACTTACCGAGGAAGGAGGCATAAGGACCAAGAGAGGCATCTTGAGGCCACTTTTGGAGAAGGTGATTGCATTCTGGTAGTGGATACAGAAGAGGAAGAACCCATGGCAGAGCAAAAGGATGAAGGGAAGGAGTTCGGGTCACTTCTCCTAAAGTCTGTGCAGGGGTTGTCGAGAAGGATAGAGGATATGGGACTGAATTTCAATACAGACCAGAGACAGCGTGAAACCCTAAGGGGTTTCCACACCGGAGAAGGGTTCGGCACATCCCATCACTTGCAGGAGCACCTCACAGCACAGCAGATGGCATCACTGACTCCCCAACGTTCCACAATGCCCACATTTCTAGCTACAGGCACGAGGGCAAGAGCACCTCAGGAATCGGAGCCCGTTCAAATGGGGGATTATTTTACCGAGTATCAATCCTACGGGAGAGGGTTTGGTGAGGCTCTCACTTTCCATGACTTTGTACAGCTCAAGAAGGACAACAGACCCCGCAACCAGAACAGAGGGACCAGATACACACAAGATGGGGATGTACAGCGTACAGTAAGTAGATTCTACCTGCTGACATTTGATGGATCCTCCAAGTGTTCGGCAAAGGCTTGGGTGGAGAAGTTGGATATCTACTTCCAGCCCAATCAGATGGCAGAGGCAGAGGCCATCAATGTGGCAGCGTTGCACCTGGAGGGTGAGGCCCATGATTCGTGGTTCCATGGGATGGCCACGCTGGGGTACTTAGGGGTGAGAGCATATACTCAGTTTACTCGAAGGTTGATAGAGCGGTTTGATTGGAGGGATCAGGAGGAGCACTTTGTTGAGATGACTAAGCTCAAGTAAACCGGGAGTCCGAACACATACATTTGAGTTTTAGAGACTCTCCGTGATGGTGCCTAACTTGTCTTCAGCCAGGATGATTTAAATGTTCATCGATGGATTAGCAAAACCTCTTCAGGGGTTAGTTAGATTGACGAGGTCAGCTACACTTCATGATGTAGTTAGGAGGACTCGGGATTTGTAGGATACCCTACCCAAGACCAGAGCTCCTTTTCCCCAGAGACCGGCATTTTAGTCGAAGGAGAAGGACACGAGGGTTCCGCCTCCAAAGGGGAACCAAAACCAAGGGCCTTTGGATGATGACACCAGGAGAGATTTGAGGCAGAAGAAGTTATGCTTCACATGCCGGAAGCCATGGGCACCAGGACATCGTTGTGCCGCGAGGAAGGCACACTATGTCAAGGTTTTCTCCAATAGTGACGGAGAAGAGGATGAGTATGAGATGGTGGCAGGGGGCAGCAGTGCGGTACAGAGACGAGATGATCCGCCACCTCCACCAGCAAGAGCGGGAGGTGCAGCGTTTGCACCTACCGGGGGAGTCCTTGCTTCTTTGCGAGGGGTTCCCAAATACTTGACACTGCATCTCCAAGGTACTGTGCAGGGATAGTGTGTTTCGGTATTAGTGGCCAGTGGGGCTACCCACAATTTTATTGATGCGCAGTTGGTAGAGCGGAGGAGCATACCAACGAAGAGCTTTGATGGGTTTTTGGTACTGGTTCCAGGTGCTAGAACCATGCAGTGTGCCAGGTATGTGCCAGCCTTGGCAGTGACTATGGGGACTTCACTCTAATAGATCATTTCTTTGTGGTGGACATTCCGAACACCAACGTGATACTAGGAGTGCACTGGTTGATCACGCTGGGGAAGGTCACCATAGATTGGGAGACCTTGGAGATGGAGCGGACGGACAAGAAGACCGGGAAGCACGAGATGATTCGGGGCATGCACACTTATCCGCCACAGATAGTTTCAGCACACCGAATGGAGGCAAACTTTCGGAAGGGAGATATAGAGTGGGCAGTGGAGCTGCGTGTTTCGGAGGCAGGGTCTACAGAGCAGGTCGTACACCCAGATGTGGAGTCTATCTTAGAAGGATATGCCACGATTTTCGGAGATATACCACCAGGGCAACTGCCAGATCGGGGGTTTGAGCACACCATTGAGCTGGAGTAGGGTATCCAGGGTGTGATCACTACACCCTATAGGCATCCTAAGGCCTACTAGGATGAGATTGAGAGGGCCATTCATGAGCTCTTAGCGCAGGGGCACATCTGACCTAGCACCAGCCCATTTGCTTCTTATGTTGTACTGGTTAAGAAGAAGGATGGCACACTGAGGATGTGCATTGACTATCGGGCTCTCAACAAAAGGACCATGAAGAACCGATACCCCATTCCACAGATTGATGAGCTAATGGATGACTTGAGGGGATCGAAGTTCTTCTCGAAGATTGATTTGAGATCCGAGTACCACCAGATTCGCGTGAGGGAACAGGATGTTCCCAAGACCGCTTTCAGATGTCACTACGGTCACTTTGAGTTCTTGGTGATGCCCTTTGGGCTAACCAATGCACCAGCCACCTTTCAGTCCTGCATGAACCACATCTTCCATGGTCAACTGAGGAAGTTTGTGCTGGTATTCTTTGACAACATCTTGATATACAGCCAAACATGGGAGGATCACTTGCAGCACATTGAGGCTGTGTTGTGCATATTGGAGGAGGAGCATTTTTATTCTAAGCTCTGCAAGTGCGAGTTTGGATTGATAGAGATGCTCTATCTAGGGCATATCATTGGTGTGGATGGAGTGAGAGTCCACGAGGAGAAGATCAGGGCCATCTGGGATTGGCCAGAGCCAAAGAACATGACAGAGCTTAGGGGATTTGTAGGCATCTGCACCTACTACCGGAAGTTCGTCAATGGATTTTCCCAACTTGCTGCACCCCTCATAGATCTTACAAAGAAGGGGGCATTCAATTGGACAGACACAGCGCAGAGGGCCTTTGACAGGCTCAAGGAGGTGATGAGCATCTGCCTAGTTCTTGTGTTGCCGGATTTCACGCCGCCTTTCGTACTTGAGTGTGATGCATCAGGAGAGGGGGCAGGCGCAATTTTGATGCAGGTAGGCCACCCCATAGATTTCGAGAGCAGAAAGCTATTGCCGCATGAGAGGTTGTATCCCATATAAAACAAGGAGATGTTGGCTATTATGCATGCATTAGCCGACTTTCGGCAGTACTTGGTGGGGAGCAGATTTAGGGTGAGGACTAACCACAACAACCTTCGGTTCTTTTTAGAGCAGAAGCAGTTGCAAGAGAGACAGCAGAAGTGGGTCAGCAAGATCCAAGCATACGATTTTGACATCGAATATGTCAAGGGGAAGAACAACGTGGTGGTCGATGCTCTCTCACGCAGATCGGCAGCGTTGTCCTTGATGAGTTTAGACACGGATTGGAGGGCTCAGTTGCTGGTGGAGTACTCCAAGGACCGTTTTGCCTGTGAGATATTGGACGTACAGGTCACAGATGGAAACTAGAGGGTGATGGATGAGGTGATATACTTCAGAGATCGGATCTTCTTGACTGGGGGTCCTCAACTCAAGGAGAAGGTGTTGCATGCCTCACATGACTCACCATTATCATGCCACCAGGGATTCACCAAAACCTATAGGGCCATCAAAGAGAGGTTCTCTTGGAAGGGCCTCAAGGAGGACGTACTCTGACATGTAAGGGAGTGCAAAGTATGTGAATGGAACAAGGGGGATCTGAGCCATCCAACAGGGTTACTATAGCCTCTTCCCATTCCAGAGGGGAAATGGGAGAGCATATCGATGGATTTCATCACAGGGTTGCCCGTGGTGCAAGGCAAGGACTGTATATTTGTAATCGTTGATCGGCCAACAAAGTACGCACATTTCTTTGCCATATCAGCATGGTACACAACAGCGCAGGTGGCAGAGCTTTTTTTCAGGGATGTTTTCAGGTTGCATGGTCTTCCAAAGACCATTGTCAGTGACCAGGACAACCATTTCATGGGCGTCTTTTGGCAGGAGCTCTTTCAGTTGGTGTGTACAGAGTTGACTCCGAGCACCAGTTACCACCCCCGGACGGATGGGCAAACAGAGATAGTGAAGAAGTGGCTGGAGGGCTACCTACGAAACTATGTGACAGGGCAGCAGAAGGCATGGTTGCGATGGTTGCACTTGGGGGAGTACTTCCACAACACGACGTATCACATGTCCATTGGTATGTCTCCATTTTATGCTTTATATGGATACCACGGTTTTTCTTTTGTTGATGTGATGTTTGGTGCTAGTAAGGCCCTCAGGGCCAAAGACTGGATCCAAGAGAGCCAAGATATACTGCGGGCCCTCAAGGACAACTTAGCTACAACACAAAATCAGCAAAAATTGTATGCTGATAGAGGACGGGTTGAGAGGCAGTTTGAGGTAGGGGACATTTGATGGAACCTCCAAGTGTTCGGCAAAGGCTTGGGTGGAGAAGTTGGATATCTACTTCTAGCTCAATCAAATGCAAAGGCAGAGGCCATCAAGGTGGCAGCGCTGCACCTGAAGGGTGAGGCTCATGATTGGTGGTTCCATGGGATGGCCACGCTAGGGCACTCAGGGGTGACAGCATATGTTGAGTTTACTCAGAGGTTGATAGAGCGGTTTGATCGGAGGGATCCAAAAAAGCACTTTGTTGAGCTGACTAAGCTCAAGCAGACCGGGAGTCTGGACACATACATTTCTGAGTTTTTGAGACTCTCCGTGATGGTGCCTGACTTGTCTTCAGCCAGGATGACTTACATGTTCATCGATGGATTGGCAGAACCTCTTCGGGGGTTATTTAGATCGACGAGGTCGGCTACACTTCATGAAGCAGTTGGGAGGACCCGGGATTTGCAACATGCCCTACCCAAGATCAGATCTCCTTTCCAGCAGAGACCGGAATTTCAGCCGAAGGGGAAGGACACGAGGGTTCCGCCTCCAAAGGGGAACCAAAACCGAGGGCCTTTGGATGATGAGACTAGGAGAGATCTGAGGCTAAGAAGCTATGCTTCACATGCCAGGAGCCATGGGCACCAAGACATAGTTGTGCCACGGGGAAGGCACACTATATCAAGGTTTTCTCCGACAGTGACGGAGAAGAGGATGAGTATGAGGAGATGGAGGCCGGAGGCAACAGTGCGGTAAAGAGAGGAGATCATCCGCCACCACCACCACCAGGAGCGGGAGGTGCATCGTTTGCACCTACTGGGGAGTCCTTACTTCTTTGCGAGGGGTTCCCAAATACTTGACACTGCATCTCCGAGGTACTGTGCAGGGACAGCATGTTTCGATATTAGTGGACAGTGGGGCTACCCACAATTTTATTGATGCACAGTTGGTAGAGCGGAGAAGCATACCAACGAAGAGCTTTGATGGGTTTTCGATACAGGTTCCAGGTGCTAGAACCATGCAGTGTGCCAGGTATGTGCCAGCCTTGGCAGTGACTATGGGGATTTACACTCTGACAGATCATTTCTTTGTGGTGGACATTCCAAACACTAACGTGATACTGGGAGTGCAGTGGTTAATCATGTTGGGAAGGTCACCACAGATTGGGAGACCTTGGAGATGGAGTCGACGGACAAGAAGACCAGGAAGCATGAGATGATTCGGGGCATGCACACTTATCCGCCACAGACAGTTTCAGCACACCGGATGGAGGCAGACTTTCGGAATGGAGATATAGAGTGGGCAGTGGAGCTGCGTGTTTCGGAGGCAGGGTCTACAAGGCAGGCCATACACCCAGATGTGCAGTCTATCTTAGACAGATATGCCACGATTTTCGGAGATATACCACCAGAGCAGCCGCCAGATTGGGGTTTTGAGCACACCATTGAGCTGGAGTAGGGTATCCAAGCTGTGATCACTACACCCTATAGGCATCCTAAGGCCTACCGAGATGAGATTGAGAGGGCCATTCATGAGCTCTTAGCGCTGGGGCACATCCGTCCTAGCACTAACCCATTTGCTCCTTCTGTTGTACTGGTGAAGAAGAAGGATGGCACACTGAGGATGCGCATTGACTATCGGGCTCTCAACAAAGAGACCATGAAGAACCGATACCCCATTCCACGGATTGATGAGTTGGTGGATGAGTTGAGGGGATCGAAGTTCTTCTCGAAGAATGATTTGAGATACGGGTAACACCAGATTCGCGTGAGGGACTAGGATGTTCCCAAGACTGCTTTCAGATGTCACTACGGTCACTTTGAGTTCTTGGTGATGCCCTTTGGGCTAACCAATGCACCAGCCACCTTTCAGTCCTACATGAACCACATCTTCCGTGGTCAACTGAGGAAGTTTGTGCTGGTATTCTTTGACAACATCTTGATATACAGCCAGACATGGGAGGAGCACTTGCAGCACATTGAGGCTGTGTTGCACATATTGGAGGAGCTGCATTTTTATGCTAAGCTCTCCAAGTGCTAGTTTGGATTGACATAGATGCTCTATCTAGGGCATATCATTGGTGTGGATGGAGTGAGAGTCCACGAGGAGAAGAACAGGGCCATCCGAGATTGGCCAGAGCCGAAGAACGTGACAGAACTTTGAGGATTTGTAGGCATCTACACCTACTACCGGAAGTTCGTCAAGGGATTTTCCCAACTTGCTGCACCCCTCACAAATCTTACAAAGAAGGGGGTATTCAGTTGGATAGACACAGCGTAGAGGGCCTTTGACAGGCTCAAGGAGGTGATGAGCCACTGCCCAGTTTTTGTGTTGTCGGATTTCACGCAGCCTTTCGTCCTTGAGTGTGATGCATCAGGAGAGGGGGTAGGTGCAGTTTTGATGCAGGGAAGCCACCCCATAGATTTCGAGAGCAGAAAGCTATTGCCGCATGAGAGTTTGTATCCCATATACGACAAGGAGATGCTGGCTGTTATGCATGCACTGGCCAAGTTTCAGTAGTACTTGGTGGGGAAGAGATTCAGGGTGAGGACTGACCACAACAGCCTTCAATTCTTTTTAGAGCAGAAGCAGTTGCAGGAGAGACAACAGAAGTGGGTCAGCAAGATCTAGGCATACAATTTTAACATCGAGTATGTCAAGGAGAAGAACAACGTGGTGGTCGATGCTCTCTCACGCAGACCGACAACATTGTCCTTGATGAGTTTAGACACGGAATGGAGGGCTCAGTTGCTAGTGGAGTACTCCAAGGACCGTTCTGCCTATGAGATATTGGACGGACAGGTCACAGATCACAGGTACAAGGTGATGGATGAGGTGATATACTTCAGAGATCAGATCTTCTTGACTGGGGGTCCTCAGCTCAAGGAGAAGTTGTTGCATGCCTCACATGACTCACCATTATCAGGCCACTAGGGGTTCACCAAAACCTATAGGACCATCAGAGAGAGGTTCTCTTGGAAGGGCCTCAAGGAGGACGTACTCCGGCATGTCAGGGATTGCGAAGTATGTCAACAGAACAAGGGGGAGATGAGCCATCCAGTAGGGTTACTACAACCTCTTCCCATTCCAGAGGGGAAATGGGACAGCATATCAATGGATTTCATCACAAGGTTGCCCGTGGTGCAAGGCAAGGACTGTATCTTGGTAGTCGTTGATCGACTGACAAAGTACGCACACTTCTTTGCCATATCAGCACCGTACACAATAGCTCAGGTGGCAGATGTTTTTTTCAGGGATGTTTTTAGGTTGCATGGTCTTCCAAAGACCATTGTCCGTGACCGGGACAGTCGTTTCATGGGCGGCTTTTGGCAAGAGCTCTTTCGGTTGGTGGGTACAGAGTTGACTCCGAGCACTAGTTACCACCCCCAGATGGATGGGCAAACGGAGATAGTGAACAAGTGGCTGGAGGGCTACTTGCGAAACTATGTGACAGGGCAGCAAAAGGTATGGTTACGATGGTTGCACTTGGTGGAGTACTGCTACAACACGATGTATCACATGTCCATTGGTATGTCTCCATTTTATGCTTTATATGGATACCATGGTTTGTCTTTTGCTGATGTGATGTTTGGTGCTAGTAAGGCCCCCAGGGCCAAAGACTGGATCCAAGAGAGCCAGGATATACTCCGGGCCCTCGAGGACAACTTAGCTATAGCACAAAATCAGCAAAAACTATATGTTGATAGAGGACGGGTTGAGAGGCAGTTTGAGGTAGGGGACTTGGTCTACCTACGGCTTCAGCCATACCGGCAGTCCACACTTAAGCAGAAGGGGGTCGAGAAGCTCAAGCCCCGCTTCTATGGACCCTACAGGGTGATACGTAGGATCGGGGAGGTTGCATATGAGTTGGAGTTGCCCACAGGTAGCGAGATCGATAACATCTTCCATGTATCTTGCCTGAAAAAGGCATTGGTAGAGCAGGTGACCACAACGGAGGAGCTTCCACCCACAAATGATGAGGGGCATTTGGTGCTATAGCCAGAGGCCATCATAGATACCCAGGAGAGACAGCTGCAGAGCAGGATAGTCAAGGAGTATTTGGTAAGGTGGAGGAACTTACCGGATGAGGATGCCACTTAGGAGAGTGAGAAGATTTTGCAGCATCCATCATTGCAGCTGCTTGAGGACAAGAAACGTTTTGGCGAGGAGGACTATAATATTTCCAATTAGCAGCAGCTAATTGGTAATATTAATTTTTGGCCATTTTACTTTATAAAGTTAAGTTAGTAAATAAAGTGGGTTAGGAGACACTCAACCCACACTTAGGGAAATAAAACACTTCCTAAAGTCACTTGAGCATCTTTTAATTAAAATCGTGGGACCCAAGGGGTCGAAGGGACTGCGTGGGAATAGTGGCAGCGTGGGTCCTAGGCAACGCAAAGGTGGATGGACAGCATGGCCAAGAGGGACAACACAGTTTTGGTGGGGCCTAGGGGAGAGAAAGGCACTCCAAGCATAAAGAAGGAGAGAGACCCTTCATTTGCTCATTCTATTATGCATCTTTATTTTGTCTATTGACATTGACCACGCTTTTTCTGTTGAGCAAAGTCTGCAAGTGTTGTTTAGCACACCGAGTGTCTCCGAGTGGAGATCCCAACCTCAGCCCTAGCGGACTTCGAGTGCCTGCTCGAGAGTAGGAGTTCTATCATTGGATTTTCGGATTGGAGCTATAGCATCTACAGCAGGGATTACGCACTTTCTTGGGCAGTGCAGTCTTGAGGAGAGACCACGCAATTCTTGGGGGATGTAGTGCCGGGAGCTGGGATTTAGCCCGGAATAGTGAGGAGGGATCAGCCCTTAGCTATTCCATCCGTTTTTCAATGGAGGAGGCCACCATTCGCAAATACATCTTTAGGGCCAGCGTATTCCACTGGGACAGCGTGATTTCTCTAGGGAGGTGATTTTTCGAGGTCATCCATTCCGAAACTCCTTTCTGGGTTTTTCTGGGTATTGAGTGAGGAGCTCATTCCCAAAGTCCCATATTTTTCTGAGCAGGGGAACAGCCCCAAAGAGTCAGCTTATTCCAGTAGCAATAGTAGTCGGGCAGTAGCAGTAGCAGCAGTTTGGAGATAACGCAGTCATTGCTAGAGCAGCAATTCCGGGAGTATTTCTGAGAGTATCTCTAACTTGCCTTGTGCAAGCCAAGGTGCCATTTTTTTATCACCTTTGTAGTCATTTCACTTTCAATTATATAATAAAATGGCTCAGCGTCTTCCATGTTTTGCATTCTATGTATGATGTCTCTCTATTTGTTGTAGTTTCATGTTTATGTCGCTTTATATTGATGTTTATTTCTACTTGGAATATTACAAGGAAATTCAAAGAAGCGTTCACTCTTGGTTTTATAGTTTACACACTCTATCAGGTTGGAGGAAGTCCATTGGGGGCCATGACATGTGACACAAACCTTCAATCTGAGATATTGCAATGGAGGTTTGCACACCTTCATTTCAAAGACCTTCCTGAAGCAAGGAAGGGGGTGACAGGGATGCCCAATTTCAAATATGATCATGAAGGTTTATGTCAGGGTTGTGCCGAAGGAAAGCATACAAGGGGACCATTAACCTCAAGTGTCACGAAGGCATCTAATATTTTGCAATTGATACATTTTGATCTATCTAGTATGTTGCCCGTAACATCCTTAGGAGGATGCTTATATTATATCACTTTTATAAATGACTTCTCCCACAAGACTTGGATATATTTCTTGAAGAAGAAGGACAAAGCATTCAAATGGTTTTGTACCTTCAAGGCCTTACTTGAAAATCAAACAGGGAAGAAGATCAAAATTTTGAGGACTGATAATGGGACCGAATATGAGTCAAATGAATTCAATGGCTATTGCAGGGAAGCTGGCATTAAGAGGGAGACCACCACTGTGTATACTCCCGAGAAAAATGGTGTTGCTAAAAGGAAGAATAGAACCATTTTGGAAGCTTCTCGTGCCATGCTTTATGACCAAGGTCTTCCGAAGTTTCTATGGGGAGAAGCTGCCAACACCATTGTGTATGTTCAAAATAGATGCCCACATTCTGCATTGGACTCCAAAACTTCCGAAGAAGTCTTCTCTTGTAAGAAGCCCAATGTCTCTCATTTTAGAGTTTTTTGAAGTCCTGTTTATTTTCATGTGCGGAAAGAAAAGAGAAGCAAGTTGGATGCTTCTGGGAAGAAGGGAATGTTTGTGGGCTATAGTGAAACCTCGAAGGCATATAGAATCTATGTGCCTGGTCAAAGAGAAGTGGAGATATGCCACAATGTCACCTTCGATGAAGATGTTGCCCTCAACAAATTTGGGAATCTTCCTAGCTCAAAGGAAGACAAAGAAGAAGAAGAAGAAGGGACGCTGGAAATAACGAAGGTTGAACCGATGCCCAATGTTGAAAGTCCGATGGATCCTATAGATCCACCCTCTTCAAATATAAGAAGACCTTCATGTCTAAGAGACACTCTCAAAGATGCTGAGAGACATATTGCTCCTAGGGGAACATTCCGGGAAAGTAAGAAACCGAATAGGTACCAAGGGTACCTAGTAGCCATGAGTACTATTGTACAATCTGACCCTAGAACATTTGAAGAAGCCATAAAGCATCAAGTTTGGAAAGGTGTTATGCACGAGGAATATGAGTCCATTATGAAGAATGATGTCTGGGATGTGGTCCTAAGACTGGAGGACAAATCTTTTGTCACCTCGAAATGGCTCTATAAGATCAAGCATGGAGCCAATGGAAGTGTTGAAAAGTGCAAGGCGAGATTTGTTGCTTGAGGCCTCTCTCAAAAGGAAGGCATAGATTATGATGATATATTTACAGCTGTTGCCCGCTATACCCCCATCCGATCGATCATTGCCCTTGTTGCAACGCAAGGATGGAGTTTCCATCAAATGGATGTGAAGACTGCCTTTTTACATGGTTCAATCAAGGAAGAGGCTTATGTGTAGCAACCTCTGGGGTTCGAAGTCCAAGATAGAGACACATATGTATGCAAGTTGAAGAAAGCCCTTTATGGGTTGAAGTAAGTCCTCGGGGCTTGGTATGAGAGGATCGATAGCTACTTGATGAAGTTGGGCTTCACTCGAAGTGTTGTTGATCCAAACCTTTATTTTAAGGTTGATAAAGAAAGGCCTCTCATTCTGGTTCTCTATGTGGACGATCTCTTCCTGATAGGTGTTGACCCTCTCATTCATCAATGTAAGAGGAAGCTAGCTTCCGAGTTTGGGATGAAGGACCTAGGACTAATGCACTATTTCCTAGGCTTGGAGGTTTGGCAAAAGCCCGGTGAGATTTTCCTTTCTCAAGGAAAATATGTCGTGAAGCTGCTGAAGAGATTTGGGATGGCAAACTGCAAGTCTGTGACTACTCCGATGGAACTCAACTTTAAGAAGTTGTGTGGAAGTGTTGTTGGGCCCGAGTTGGGAAATCTCACCGAGTATCGTCAACTTGTGGGGGCCTTGATGTTCTTAGTGAACTCATGTCCGGACATATGTTTTGCATTGAACACATTGAATCAATATATGGTTGACCCTCATCACATTCACTGGATTGGTGCCAAGAATCTCTTGAGATATCTTCGGGGCACAATCAACCATGGGCTAAGATACACTGCCAGGAGTATGAGGCTCCATGGATATCCCGATGCTGATTGGGCAGGCAGTGTGGTGGATCGTAAGAGCACATTTGGATGTTACTTCACTTTTGGTTCTGCTTCGATATTTTAGATGAGCAGGAAGCAGAAATCGGTTGCTTTGAGCACCGCCGAGGCCGAATACATTGCAGCGAGTATGGCCTGTTGTGAAATTGTTTGGTTGAGAAAGCTATTCAGTGAGTTGTTTGGACATGTGCTAGATACCACCACTATCCTTTGTGATAACAAAAGTGGGATTCGTCTTTCGGAGTGTAATATTCCCTTTTTTGGTGTCACCTATGACAGTGCTAGGATGGACTTCCAGAGTTCGAAGCAGACCAGTCACAGGTACAAGTTGGTGTCATCAGCAGGCCCAGGGGATTTTTGGAGGAGTTTTGAGGGGTTTCTATGCAGTCGGGTGGCATTTGCTTGATATATTCCATCATCCGAGCAGTTTGGCTTTCGTTCGGGTGCATTCCGACAACTTTTGGAAATTTGAGTTATTTTTGGGCTTAACTCAACTGATTACGCTCAAGGTGGCATTCCGAGAGGAATATATGATGGAACACCTTAGTGTAATAGCTCGTTGGAACCGGGACGAGGATACCTACATGGTGGGACAGTTTGACACGAGTTTCAGTGACCAAAGGAGGCGTGGTAGCCGATTTACCCTTTTCTGCATTAAAAAGGAATATTTTAATAAGAGGGAAAAGTGCTCCATGAATAAAATAATAATAAAATAATGCTCTAGAAGGCTCCAAGATATCTATAAAAGAAAGGGAGGAGGCCATTGAGAGATATCTTTGGGATCATGTTATTTTATTGTATGAGAGGTGTGAGACCGTGGTTCTCTACTTCAGCCGTAGCCCCAGGACGGAAACCCTCAGGTGATTTGTGAGTGTTGAACGAAAACCCAACTCTCTTGAGGAGACTTCATTCAAAAGTTTCGCAGAGCTTCAGGGATTGGTGTGAGGATCATTCAGATCGCAGAGCTTCAGGGATTGGTGTGAGGATCATTCAGATCTTCAACTTGTGCTTCAGTGGGTTCAGTGACAGCTTTTGCCATAGCCGATTTGCAGCAGTCTTCTTGCCAAGCCATCTACATCATTTCCAGTGTCATTCATTAGTTGGGCTAGAGATCTTTTTGATTTTTGCTCTGCTTGCTTGGCAAGCTCAGGTTCCGCTTTTCCTTTATGTTGATGTACTTTTACCATGGATTAATAAAATGGCTCAGTGATTTTATCGACATCCATTGTGTTATATTAGTGGCTGTGTGTTTATTTCCATTTATTTTGTTGCTCAAGTCTATTTCTACATTTTTATTTAAAATATCCCATTTGGGATATTACACGAAGAATCCCATGTTCGATGACCGATCCAAGCATATTGATATTAGGTACCACTTTGTCCGGGACATGGTACAACGAGGCGCCATAAGGCTCCATCACATTGAGACTAATGAGCAAGTCGCGAATATTCTCACGAAGCCCTTGGGGAAGATCAAATTCTTAACCTTCCATGAGCATCAGAGGTCCTTACCGAGTTGGAAAGCCAGCTTCACGGCTCCAGGGGCTTAGATAAGCTCGAGCTATAAGCAACCACGGGACTAGGTTCGTCGAACCTTGTTGGTGTGCTTCTTCCCCATTGTTATGATATTGAGTTGGTTCACCATCTCTTTGATCTATGCCCTGCATGCATCCTACCCATGGAGTTTCGGACTCATGGGAAGTGCCTCTCATTTGGCCAATGAGGTGGGAAATATGGATAGAGACCAAAAGCATGACCGATGGACACATCGGGGATTGTCGTACTCTCTATGTCTAGGATGGGATGTGTCCAACACCTTGATCTGGGATCAAGTCTGGATGAGGTTCTTACCTCTAAACTAACTTCGGGTCAGTATGTGACTCTCTTGAGTCTAATTGAGGTTTTAACCTCTCAGCTGACTTCGAGTCAACAGAGTGTGATGTCTTTGTGACTCACTCTCGTTGTGTAAAGAAGATCCAGCAAAGCATGTTACAGCAGGATGACACAGGAGTGCAGGATGATATATGATAGTACACTATGGTACTGTATGATAGGATGGCACAGGTGGACAGAAGGAGTTCTACCTAGTTGAGAGGAAGTATTAATTTTGGGCAACTAGGTCCAAACTCCATGTTGCATTGCTCATATGATGATAATGATATATTTGTTAGATTCCTCTTTCGGAGAGGTGCAAGATTGATCTAAATATCATCTTGTTTGGATGAGTAGAACTTATATTTTGATTTTATTTTCCACACATATGCAAATTGTCAAGGTCGGCCAGATTTGTAATGTAGACTCACAAGCACCAAAAGATGTGTCACACACCCTCATTGATGGATATAAATTGGCGACAAATGATGCTAATTTCATCATCATCTCATCACACACATTCTTCCTCTTCTGATTGGTTCGTACAACCTTTGGAGGCTTCTCTCTCTCTCCCACGTGTGAAACAAGTTGCTAAAGTTTTCGAACTGTTTTAGGGCTTTCTGGACAATGTTGACTTTGGATCAACTCTCATGCTTTGACTTTGTTTTCTGCCCAGAAATTCCGATTTTGGAAGGTCGCAATGGAGGGCACAGAAATCAAGGAAATTCGTTGACTTTGACTGCAGTTGACTACAGCGTTGATTGTCTTTGACCGTAAGGAATTTACATGTGTTGACTGGTTTTGAGGACTATTTTGTGGGTTGTGTGTGACACTAAAAAAAGGCCGAGTTTGATCGAGTCTGACTGAACCTCCGAGATGTTGGAAGAGTTGGTTTGACCAGCAAAAGCCTTTGTTGGCTAGGGTATCATGTTGACTGTTGTAACAAACATTTATCTCCATATTTGTTGGACAAGAAGAACTACAAATTCTGTTTTATTATATTGGCTTGTGTTCTGTCAATCTATGATTATGTTCTATCAGCATTTATTTTCATGTTTATGTGATTGCTAATTTGAATTGGACCTAGAAGAAAGATTGAAGTAAACGACATTAAACATAGAACATACCATGGTTATCTAAAATTAACATAGATGGATGGGTTTTTTGCAGCAATTCCACTTAGTAATCAAATATAAGAAAGGTACCACCAATAAAGTAGATGATATGTTATCAAGACCTTCTTTGAATGATTCCGTTATTCTGCAAAATAGTTCTTTAGCACATGAAAGTTATATACAACAATATGTTGCAGATATTGATTTTAAGGATGTTTATGAATCACTAACTCATGGTGCTTAAGTGGAAGGTGAATTATCATGTTCATGACAAGTTATTGTACCATCTTGGCAAGTTGTGCATACCACATGGAGAAAGAGTTCATGTCATCAGGGAAGCACATTCTTCTCGTGTTTCAGGGCATTTTGGTGGAGGTAAGACAGTGGCACATTTACAAATATTTTGCTATTGGCCTCCGATGAATGAAACAGTTCACAAGTTCAAAATGCGTCATGATAAGTATAGGAAGGTCCACACTTCCAGGTGTGGAGATGTTGAATATCTTCGAGTGGGACTCAAGGCATGAATCCAAGCAAAGCAAGGTGGATGGAGATCAGAAGGGTGAGGGAGTTGTACCCTCAACTCATGTCTACTTAAAACCAAACTTTTGATGGTCCAAAAGCTTCCAATGGAGAGGAATGATCCAGGAGGATCCTTGAAATGCTCAAAATTTTATAGTCTCGGATGCTCATGAAACCAACACCAAGTTGAAGAGCTCGTCGCGCTGATTTCGGTGGTATATTCAGATTGCAAAATGGCCTCCGTGTGAGGGAGAAAAAGCACTCTGAAATTTTAATCCAACAAGCAAAAAATTGGGCCTTTGCAGGCCAAGTGGCAGTTTCTCAGCAAGACACATGGCAGGTCAAAGTCAACGCACAAGTCAAATCAACAACGCAGGTCAACTATCATGGGTCGGCTTCGAACCCAAGACCTTTGAAACATCAATGCAAAACATTACCATTGGACCACGACATTGCTTTATTAAACCCTTGGCACATTATTAAATTTAAATATTTGAATTTGGCATAGTTGGGGAAGGGTTGGAGGAGCCTGCCACATCCAGCGGCCCTGCCAATCCCATGGCGTATATTTTTCGGGCTATCTCCAAATATAACGAAGACTCGACGCGCAGTCAACAGGAGGTGGAGTTGAATTATGCTAAGTTTAAACCTATGGTTATAAACATATGATATGCCATATATCATAACCGCCAAAATTATTGCTATGTATAAAACATTTGTTACAACGTATATGCCACGGGGGTTGGTATAATATGTATATGTGTCGGGACCATAGTTATCATTGCCGAACCATAACCTATAGCCATACGCCATGTATACCATTTCCATGTGCCATATTAATATGTTAAGATATGGTTTCAACCATATATATTACACAGTGCCAAACTCCAAAGTTGTTAAAACAAATTAATATGTTTGCCATTCAAGTCCGAGAGGTCCGCAGGTTTGACCCCGGGACTTGCCCATGAGCCTATAAAATGTATTGCCAATGCGCGCTTGCCAAGGGAGTTAGAATTTCAAGCTCTGAGTTTATTTTTAACAGTGCCGACAGAATACCTTTTGAGGCATAACTTGGCCAATATTGGGCCTTTTTAATATCGGTCAGTTGCATTGGAGAGCGGAGCTTGAGACCTATCTTCTGACAGTAGTCATTGATGCATGTGTGCACAGTCCAAAATGGTGAAGTATATGTAAAGGGACTTATGAGCATTTTTAATACAGCGGACGCCCACTTGGAAGCGGACACAGAGATGTAAACCAGGGGGGACGAACTTCATCATCATTTTTTTGTGTTTTCTTCTTTTATTTCCATTGTTCATGCTTACTTTACAGATTTCAAGTTTATGGTTAAGGCACTTAAAGAATCAATTTTGCTCATTTTCATTCTTAAAAGCAACCTTAGTTAATATTTGGTGAAATTGTGCAAATAGTCAATTATGTTGTTTTCGGATCACTCCTTAGGAAAATGTATTAATCCCCTTCGTTCAAAGTCCTTTATGACTGAGCCAAGTCCTTCTAGCTACTCAGGAGAGAATCTACCCTTGGACCATTCACCTTTCTAGTCAAAGTCCTCTATGACCCAGCCAAGTCCTTCTAGCTTTAAAGGTGAATTACATTTATCTCCTATGGTTAAAGTCCCTTACGACCTAGCCAAGTCCTTCTAGCTTCTCAGGAGAAGATTTGTCCAATCCTATAATTTCCCTAGGTCATTCACCTATGGAAAAAGCCCTTTCTAACCCATCCAAGTCCTTCTGGCTTCTCAAGTGAGTGTATCCTATAATTGCGCTTGTAATTTCCTTAGGCCATTCACCTTTCTAGTCAAAGTCCTTTATGACTTAGTCAAGTCCTTCTGGCTTCAAAGGTGAATGTATCCATCTCTCCTAGTCAAAGTCCTTTATGACCCAGCCAATGTCCTTTATGGCTTCAGGGGATGGTCTGTCGAATCCTACAAGGACCTCATCAATCCCTTTCAATGAGGGAGACATCCAGCATCATATTAAGCTTGTATTTGAAGTATGTTCACAATATGCTCATCTATGGATATGTACTGAAGCTCTATTGTGCCTCTTTGAATCATGTCTCGCAAGAAGTGACCTAGCCATGTCCTTCTGGCTTCTGAAGCCACATTGCTTCATGACTTGTAACACTGGCTACGATATACTTTGCCTCTACCTGAATCTGTATATTCCTGCAGCCTCACTTCACCTCATGAGATATCATCTAAAACCACATCCAATTGTACAACACAGGTATCACATGCTTTACTGCCATCCACTGTACATGCCTTGGCTCAACCATAAACTGGTTTAGGGGTGTTCACTGCAAAGAAAACGTCAAAATCCTTCATTTCAATCTCTGAGGCCAACTCCTTCTGACATTGAATCAAGTCTTCTTGTGGTAGTCCTAGTTGCTCCCTCTGTCATGGAAGAAAATCCTCCTACCACTGCTACTCCCTCTGTCATGTAAGCAAGTCCTTTTTCCATTGTTTCTCACTTTGTCATGTAAGAAATTCCTTCTGCTATTTGCTACTCCCTCAGAACTGGAAGTTCTTCCGGTCATCTAGCACGGTCTTGGATGTTTGTACAATTTCTTCCTTCAAACACAAATCATTCTTCTCAAGTCCTTAAGCCTATTCATCGGAGGCTGGAGTAAAAATATCCCAGTAGTCCACTCCCTCTTACTGGGAGAACCCTCTTGCCACAAACTTTACTTTTTTCTTCCCAACGTTTCCATCTATTGCCAAAATCATTGCCTTGGTAGCCTTCATGATGTTCTTGCAAACCTCATTCAAGAGGCCATGGAATAAACAATTATGACTAACCAAAAAACACAGACAAGAGGTTGGCCAAGGAATAAAAATAATAATAATCAAGGGAGAAGAATATGAAGTACTTATCTTTTAATTAAAAAGGAAACTGTTGAGGGTTGTAGGCAATTGTCAACTCCCACTTGATCCTTGTCTTCTTGCAGAGATCACTAAAATCCATCTGCAAGCTTATCAAGCTTGAAATGTTCATCCTCGTCCTCAACATTAGATGTGGCACTCCAATTCTTGCTCTTCCTATCCAAGATAGCTCTTCATTAATGTTGTAACACCTTCCCCTTTGTGTGAAATAAAATCCCAAAGATGAATTTGTGGCCAATTGCAGTAGGTTTCACACCTTGACACTATCCATGACCCAATCTCACAGGTACTGAACATAATTTGTTTGTGTTTCCTTCAACATTTTGAACATGAAACTATCAAGCCTCGAGCAAGGTAAATCCACAATATAGTTGGGTGATGTTCATAGGACCCCCACATTCGTCCATGGATCCCTATGCACCTTTATCAATGATTTGAGGGCGTGTGCCTTTGGCACATATATTGCGTAAAGATCTTTGTCAAGAGGTGTATTATTTATATCAAGAATAAGGGTATCTTCATCATTCACGTGCCTTTGATCTGTGTGAGATAGACTTGTGAGAGAAAAATTTGAAATTGGTTATGGGTTCACATGTTCACACAAATTTCGTGTGCAAAAACGTGTCACCATACATTCAACCTTAATGGTTTATACCTAGGAAACAGAAAATACCCTAAAAACATAATAAGTTTGTAGGGTTGTAAACATCAATGGTATTGCAATTGACCACTGTAGTTTGTAAACCACAATTGAGCTACACTTGACTTGTATAGGATTTTGATCAATACGTGGGCTCATTGCTCGTTTGAGCATGAGGTCAATCAGGCAATCCTCCCGGGGTGAGAACAAGAAAATGCTACCGGCTGAGACTATGAATTCTAACACTCGTTCCAAGAGGTGAAACCCCGCGGTGCCTTTCAAAACCAAATCAGGCCAGTTTGTTGTCTGGGATCTAACAACATCGGTGTATGTTGGATCCATCTGCGACAATGAGGGATATCAGGCATTCTTGCTACATGAATCTTTGTAAAAATCCTCAATATACCCTACGCAAGAGGGGCCACTGGTTTGGCCAAGATCCACATTCAATTCTACTCAAATGTGTGTCGATTTGTTTTCATTATAGATTCCTATATTAGGGATGCAAGAAAGCTATGCCAATTCTAAACATCCACAACACTATTATGGCCCTTTTCATCATTTTCGAGGGTTTCACCCTGGTTCTAGTGATCCATCAGATTATATTTAGGTTGACAATTATAAACCCCTGGGTAAACAACTTGAGTTTCACCAACCAAACTTGTCATGGGGTCAAAACTTTTGTAGAGATCATGATTGGCATCTTAAACGTGCAGGTTGTTGAAATTCACAAGGTAAGATTTATTCCAAGTATGTTCGAATTGTAGATTTATAGCTCCAATCTAATGGATACTACTATGTTTCTTAATCAACATTGGATCAGCAAAATTACAAACACCATTTCTCTTCACTTCTAATTCGGATAGCAAGTATTGGTTGTCTGGGAGTTTTGTGTTCTTGTCATTTTCCAGCGCTTAATGCCAATAACTGAAAATCTAGGAATTTCTTATCAATTAGTGTTTTACAACCTTCCAATAGAGGATTGACTATGCCTTCAAATAAATTCTTCATGGGAAGTGTAATATAACTTGCTCCACAACATAGATAGGGCGAGCCTTGGCCCTGCGACCCTTCGCCCGGAGCCCTCGCAAACAGACCTTTATTTAGCCTTAACCAACACTCTGACAAACCTAGAATGATCCTCCATAGACTCGGCTCTGTAACTGTTGAATAGATCATGGACTCAACCTCAGAAAATACTCCTCACATGAAGTCCTTCTCATTGACTTTAGTGTTTTCTCTCTTTAAAAAAGCTCTAATACCATGCTGAATTTTCTACAATGATGAACAGTAGAAACCAATTTTCTAATCTGATAATTACTTCTAATGATCTTCAATTAATTCTTCTTATGCCATTGATATCATTAAGCAATTATACATAGAAAATCTCAACAGTAATGCAGTGAAAACAGTAGAAACAATAAAGATCATAAAGAGAGTCATGCACAATAGAGACAACAAATTTTCCCTGGGAAACCTAAACTTGGGGGAAAACCCAACAACTCCTCTTCTAGGAGAAATTTTCACTAGCAAGGTTTACAAATCCAAATTGTCTACAAATCTGTGCCAAAAATCCAAGTCCAAACTTCAGCCAAATTCGTCATTTATCTGTGCCCATGTGTGGCTAATATAGAAGAGATACGATGATAAGTGGGTGATCAAATGAAGTATCGCATCATCTATATATACACAAGTCGAATGGATGCATTTACGCCAAGGGACACACCCTTTCATGGTGGGGGCGACTTGTCCCTTTTGAGCCTACATGAAACCCAGAAATAAAATTTCTTTTATTTTGATTTCCACAATTTTTCTAGGTCGACTTACGAGGCCTCTTGGCATGCGAGAATACCTCCCAATGCTACACAAAAAATCAACAATTAGTTACTCCTCGAACAAGTTAACAAGGAAGAAAATCCGATTTGACAGGGAGAAGCCCCAAAATAAGCATTCAAATATCTCCCTGATATGTGTTGATATCACAAGAAAGCGAAAAGGATTGAATGGCACTACCTACAAATACTAAATCAATATGAACCATAAGCACATTTTAAAATTTAAAGACAAGAAAAGATGAAGCCATGAACAAGAGAAACACAAGACATGGTGACCATCAGCTAAGAAATTAATCATTGTGAATCAAAATTATGAGATAATACAAATGAGAGCTTGAGTTGTGTATGTAAACACAACTTAAGTGAGGTGTCCCTTCAAGAAGGGGTTATGGGCCTATAAGTGAGGCCACACATCCTAAGTGTGTGATAAGGCCAACGTAGCCAAATATATGAAAAATACCTTTAAAGAGTGTGCTTAGCAATGAATGACCACATGTGAAGATTACCATCACACCCCACCTTAATCTTACCATAGGGACATGGAGGAAGATGATAAAGTAGAAATCAGTAAGTGGGCATGCCCAGCTCAAAATAGATACATCCATAGTTGAAAATATAAAGGAATGTGGGTATGAGATGACCCAACTCAAGCACAAGAATCGATAGGTATTCGAAGACCCAACCATGTTGAAATTATGATGTTCTATCTTGTAACAATCACTTATTACAAAACTTCTTTATGCCACGATATTAGATAAGAAATTGTAGATAGAACATAAATCAAGTGCACAATAGAAGACACCCAAGAACAAAATGAGACACTGATAATTTAGGTCCAATGACTAGGGCAAAACCCACAAGGGGAAAACCCAACCATATTCTTCTTCTATTAGAAATCAGTTATTCAACAAAGATACAAAGTACAATGAGAGATCAAGAGAATGAGTAAGCTCACCCAAATTGAACAAGATGTAGCATAAAAATCACTCGTAGCAGCAGCAGATGCACGCACTGAATCAACCTTCCCTTCAACTCAATCAACACTAAAACGTCGAAGCACTGAATCAACCTTGGCTCACCAAGTTCTGCTCTTACTCTCCAAGTCTCTCTCTCACAATCTTCTTCAACTCTCTTCAACTCTCTCTCAAGTTTGAATTCTTCTTTTCACAATGCACAAGTAGTAAGAAGCATAGTCACCGCGTTCGTGTTCGTGTTCGAGTTCAACAACTTTGAAATTCAAATAAAGTTCGACAGTTAAAAATTTGACAATAAAATTCGGCATTAAGTTCAACATAATACATACATAGATATATATATATATATATATATATATATATATATATATATATATATATATATATATATAAATTTAAACACAAATGCCAGAAATAAAAATAACATTGCCAAATTGCCAACATGATTAATAATTAAATAAACACAGTGACTTACCCTATGTCTAGGTGGTTTCCTCATCTTCATTCTATGTGACTCACCCTATGAACCCATTATTTCATGAATTTTATAAATATATTAAAAATCGTATATTATTATATATAACTATAATGATAAAGAAATAAATTATGAATAAAACTTTAGGTTATTATGTAATTTTTTTTTTTACATATAAATATATTGAAATATAAATAAGTTATGTAAATGTAGACAGTAGACCATGTTTATTAAAAGTTACTTAAATATTTTTTTTTTACATAATACGACTTGGACACATTGTGTAGGAACCGTATGCATTATGTAGATCTCTACACTCAGATTTCGACAATCATCTTTGCATTGGCATCAGGGAGTTTCATTGTACAAATATCGACACTACATATTTCGACAGTCACCGATTCACCATTGCAAACAACTAAACCATAAAAAGCAATGTGAGAAGTATCGTCATTCTCTGGAGTCTAAGCTTCTGAGATCGCAGAGTCACGAGACCAGTCACGACTCATGAAAATTGTGCCAGCAGTGTGCTGTTTAGAAATTCGGTTTTAATCAAAGATTAAACCCAATCGAATTTTATGGGAGAATTTAAACAAATAAATTCAAATTGGTTTAATATTCGACAAATTTCGAATTTCAACCTTGAAATTCTCCGAACCCGGTGACTCAGGTAAGAAGAGAGGATGAGAGACACATATATATAGGAGGAGCAAGGATTTTGAATCATAAAGGAGGAGTAACTCACATGCCTTGAGGAAGAGTTACATATGTCAATTAGGGAGTGTAACTCATGCCATTAAGGAAAGAAATGAATGCCTTAGTAACTTATGCCATAAAGGAGAGAATGTAAGATATCCATTACAGAGTGCATAAAAGGAATCTTTTATGACATGTTTATATTGAGTGTAAGAGAGTGTAAGAGAATATTTTATGATGTGCTTTAATGAGTGTAAGAGAGTGTAAGAGCATTAATGAGAGTGTAAAGAGGAATATGCCATGCCAATAATGAGAGTGTAAGAGAACATTATTGAGAGACATGATTGAATGACTTGATTTTCTTTTTAATAATAATATAATAATATCATGAGAATAATAATAATATTAATGATAAAAATATTAAGTCGAGATTGAACTATTAGGATTGATTAATGATCAAAAGGGATTTTTCATCAATAATACCTAATTACCTTGATGCAAGGTGATTTACTATCTTTAGAAATTCTATTTTTAGAAATTCTATTTTCAGACTTTTTTTTTAATTATTCATCCCTGAGTTGCCAATTTTCAACACTCCCTCTCAACTAGGGAGGAATTTCTTTCTGCAATAAATATCTTTTCTTTCTCTGCTCATCTTTGTTCATCTCTGCTTTGTATCATCTGGAACAATGATATCTCACTCTAGTGAAGAGGGATCATCATAGGGGTGATTCATCCATCACCCTATATTCACTTGGCGTGATTGCCACTTGCCAACATATGACAAGGATCTCACACAAGCAAGTCTCATCTATGCTTGGAGGGATCCACTTGTCAACATATGACAAGGATCTCGCACATCCAAGTCTCATTATGCATGACCACCCTCTCTAGGAAGGGTCACATCCGTCAGTCCAAGTTGCTCTCTGAAAACCAAGAACTTCCCTTTCGACAAAGGCTTCGTAAGAATGTCGGCGATCTAGCCATCAACCGCTATATGATGAAATCTTACTGCTCCTCTCTACACCATATCCCGGATATAGTGATATTTGATCTTAATATACTTGGACTTGTCATAAGTCAAATACCACTCTTATTGTTGCAGTAAATTACTGTTGTGTCCAAAACATGCTCAAACAACTCTCCAAAGAGCTCCAGCCATGCTAGGGGTTACAAACTTTTGCTTCCTGCTCATTCAAGATATCATGGTAGATCCTAATTTGAAGAAGCACCCAAATGTGTTTTTTCTGTCAATAGAGTTACCGGCCCAATCAACATCAAAGTACCAAAGTAGTCTTACATCTCGAATAGTATATTTCAATACAAGATTGATGGTCCCATGCAGGTATCTCAATACATGCTTTGCAGCAATCTAGTGTGCATGTGATGACTTGATCATATATTGGCTCAGAGTATTGAGCAAAAAACATATGTTCAATCTAGTGTTCATTAGTGTTCACTATGAGCATCAGTGCTCCAAACAATCGTCGATGCTCAAAAGGATTAGCCAAATCAGGACCTACAGTTTCACCACACAACTTCTTGAAGTTCATCTCCATTGGAGTATTCATGGATTTACATTCTGTCATACCAACCTTTCTAGCAGCTTGACAACATATTTTCCTTGAGAAAGGAAAATCTCACCAGGTTTTTTCCATACTGCAAGACCCAGAAAATAGTGCATCAAATGAAGATCTTTCAGTTCAAATTCGAACGCTAACTCCCTCTTACACTAGAGGATAAGAGGTTCACCACTGGTCAAAAATAAATCATCAACATATAATACCAAAATCAAAGGCATACCTTGGATTGTCTTTAAGTAAAGATTTGGATCAACATTACTTCTAGTAAAACCAAGCTTCATCAAGAAGTTACTAATGCGGGCGAACCAAGCTCTTGGAGCTTACTTCAAACCATAGAGGGTTTTCTTCAATTTGCACACATGAGTTCTTTGGTCATGCACTTCAAAGCCTTGTGGTTGCTCCACAAATACTTCTTCCTTAAGGAAGCCATGCAGAAAAGCAGTCTTCACAACCATTTGGTGAAGAGACCATCCTCAGCTTGCAGCTAGAGCCACAATGGATCAAATGGTTGTATATCGGGCAACCAGTGCAAATATCTCATCATAATTTATTCCCTCTTTTTGAGAGAAACCTCCGGCCACAAATCTAGCTTTATATTTTTCAATACTGCAATCAACACCATGTTTAATTTTATACAACCATTTAGAAGACACAACAAATTTACCTTTGAGTCTTGGAACCACTTCCCATACATCATTATGCATGATGGACTCATGATCTTCGGCCACTGCATCTTTCCATACTTGATCTTTCACAGCTTCTTCAAAAGTGGATGGTTCAGCTTGAATAATGTTGTTCATGACTACAACATATCCTTGGAATAAACATGTTTTCTTGCTTTCTCTGAAGGTTCCTCTGGGAGCAGCATGTTTTTCAGAATCTTGAAGGGTGTCACGAAACCATAAAGGTCTCCTCTTCGTAGGAGGATCACACGGAGGAGAATCCAAAGGATCCATGGGCTCCATGTGTTGATCAACAAGATCAGATTCAGGCTTAGGATTTTCTAGTATCTCAAAAGCATTTTCTTGACTATCAACATTAACAAGACGAAGAGGAGTGTCTCTTGCTTTTCCAAGGGTTGCATCTTCATCAAATGTTACACCTCTGTTAAACTCTATATTTCTTCGTCCTAGTACATATATGTTGTAAGATTTAGAATTCTCACAATAACCAACAAACTTATCTTTCTTACCTGGAGTTCCCAGCTTGTTCCTCTTCTCTTTTGGGACATGGAAGTAGATAGGGAAACCAAAGATCCTCAGGTGCCCAACTTTGGGCTTTTCACCAATGAAGACTTCTTCAGGATTCTTGTTGTTTAGAGCATGATGAGGAGATCTATTTTGAAAATAGACAGTTGTGTTTGCAGCTTCTTGTTGAGAAATATAGGGCATAGAGATTAAGTGATTTCTCTTCTATTAGTAACTACTTATGAGTGTTTTTTACTTCTTTAGATTAGGATCTTCTTTCACTTAGGTTATTAGTGTTTTTCTGCATCAAACAACTACCAATGCATAAACCATAAAGAGACAAGAGACACAAAATATAGGTTATCAGCCAGGGCCAAAACCTCTCACTCTTTGAGAGGAAAACCCAAACAAATTATTCTTATAGAGATTCCAATTAACAAATATCAAGACCACGACCCTTGACCTATTTTCCACTCCAAGACCAAGACACAAGTTCTCTCGATGAGATCCTTTGACAACGACAGTCAACCTTCTGCTCCTTTTCTTTTCTCAACTCCTCTTCCACTTCGACCTTCTTCAGCTTCAAACCTTCAGAGGAGTGTTACTTTTTCTCGGCTCCTTCTACTACAACTAAGCCTTAGACTTCACTCTTTCTTAGCTGCTCTTTCTCGGTTGCTCTTTCTTGGCTCCTTCTGCTATAACTAAGCTTCATACTTCACCCTTTCTCAGTTGCTCTTTCTTGGCTCCTTTTATTGTAACTAAGCTTCAAACTTTACCCTTTCTCGGCTACTCTTTCTTGGATCCTTCTGCTATAACTAAGCTTCAGACTTTACCCTTTCTCAGCTGCTCTTTCTTGGCTCCTTCTATTGTAACTAAACTTCAGAATTCACACTTTCTTGGTTTCTCATTCTCGCCTCCTTATTTTGTTGTATTTCGCACTTTCTGCTTCAGACCAGATCACCGAAATTTTGTGTGAATGAAATTCAAACAGCCCTATTTATAGTGGTTTGCCTCTATAATGAGCCGACTTGAATAGGGTGATTCAACATGATTTTTTGGAGTTAATTAATTCAATTTGAAACCGACTTGAAGATGGATACCTTGTGCTTGTCTTGGAGGGCTACTTGACATTTCTATTAACTCATACATAAGTGTAATATGCCCATGAAGGGTCCTTCATACATGACATAGACTCAAATTGACTTTTGTGACTAGATGACTCAATCCTAAAGGCTTACAATGGTAGCCATTACTAAAATAAAATCCCTTACTCATGAAACCCATGAGACAAGCATTACAATAATTTTATTTTTCTTTATTTTCATCAATTACATAAAATCACAATTACAAATGTCATTATGAAGACTGAACCTAGTTACTTTTCAACACTTCTCCCCATAGAAACTTTGGGTGTTTTTATCATACAACATAGCTTTGACTACTTCCATGATAATTCTATTCTTTCTCTCAACCACACCATTTTGTTCTGAGTTATACGATATTGTGGTCTCTTTCCTTATTTGCGGAAGACTTGAGCTCTTGTTCACTTCATGTCCACTCAAGTCATGGGATGGCTCGACATCTTCCTCAATCTCGATACAAAGTACTTGGTTTTCACATTCACCAAATGTACCTGTTGATCCCAGAACAAGAGAAAGAGCAATCGTGGAAAAATAAATAAACAAAATGAAAGTATACCTGTTGATGAGACAGGTTTTTCTTTCTTTTCTGGATGTGAGAGAGGCTCCTTCATTATCCTTGCACCAGCTTCCTCTTGGAGTTTGCTCTTCCTACACTATTCTGCACCCTGATGATCTTCAGGATCTGCTTTTCTTGATTGCATCCTCATCAAGAAGCTAGTGAAAGAATCATTCAAATACTCATGTGGGAAGAATAACCAATGATCTATAAAGATAAATCTAAACAAGAGCAGTGACACAAAGAAACAACACAAGACTTGAAAATACTTATTTTTAATGGGGATTGAAGGAAGTTGTTAGCTCCCTCTTGATCCGGCCTCTATAGGTTACCACTGTCCATAATTCATATGTCATTAGCAGAAGAAATGCATCCACTTGAACACCAATTGGAAAACTCCATCATGATACACTCTAGTCTCAAGTATTTTAGAAACCATCTTTCTCACATGAAGTAATGCTTTATAGTGAAGATGAGCAGACTTTCGGTGCCATAGTTTACATTGATGATTATTTATCATGAATCAATGCATGGATAGGTCTTCCATTGATTTTATAAAGATCTTCAAATCTTCATCCCAAAGAGAATACATGTAATAATAATTATACATATTGATTTCATTGTCTACAATGATATTAGTTATAATCTATCTTTGATCACTACAAAAGAGGTTAGTTTAGAAAACTATCATTCCATATTTTGCAAAAGACACGACTCTTACCTACAAATGCTATTGTTAGTAAATTTTAATATCAAATTTACCAAAACCCATAAGATTATGACATTTTTCAAATAATTTGACAGAATCAAAATCCCCCTATCTTCAGCATTTAATTTCTATCAATTATTCTTTCATAACGTTCTATGCATTATACTTCTTTTCAAGACAACACTTTCTTGCGCATGCAAAACTATTGCTTACTTTTGCATGCATTAACAAGTACCAAAACCACAACAAATAAACACATGCAACACATTAATTATTATCTGCAAAATTACTATCATATCTTGGGTTCCTTGAAATTTTGGAACAGTAGTAGTAAAATTTCAACACTAAAATTCCAGTGGTAAATTTCAGTAGCAAATAGAAAGGACGGGAAGAGATATTTCAGTTGTAAATGAGATATTTCAGCCGAAAAAGGGAAGAGAAATTTCAGCAGAAAATGAGCAGTAAGTAGAAGGAACAACAAGAGATATTTCAGCAAGAAGAGAGTTGCAAATGAAGCAAACAGCAAGAGATATTTCAGCAAAAGGAGAGTTGGAAATGGAGTGGACAGCAAGAGATATTCCAGCAGAAAGAGAGTTGCAAATGGAGCGGACAACAAGAGATATTTCAGCAGAAACAGAGCTGGAAATAGAGTTTGTCTTCTTGAACTTGTCTTCACCAAAGCTCTGATACCATGTTGAAATTCTGATGTTCTATGTTATAACAATCAATTATTACAAATCTTTTTTATGTTGCAATATTAGATAAGAAATTGTAGATAGAACATAAATCAAATGCACAGTAAAGAAAAAAATGAGACAGAGAATTTAGGTCCAATGACCAGGGCAAAAACCCACGAGGGGAAAACCTAACCAGATTATTCTTCTATTAGAAATCGATTATTCAACATAGATACAAAGTATAATGAGAGATCAAGAAAACGAGTAAGTTTCACCCAAATCTGAACAAGTTGTAGCATGAAGATCATTGGTAGCAGCAGCAAATGCACAGACAACTTAACCTTCCCTTCAACTGAATCAACACTGAAACACTGAATCAACCTTGGCTCACCAAGTTCTACTCTTACTCTTCAAGTCTCTCTCTCACAATCCTCTTCAACTTTCTCCAACTCTCTCTCAAGTTCGAATTCTTCTTTCACAGCGCACAAGTAGTAAGAAGAGAGGATGAGAGGCACATATATATATAGGAGGTGCAAGGAGTTTGAATCATAAAGGAGGAGTAACTCATGTGCCTTGAGGGAGAGTTACATATGCCAATTAGGGAGTGTAACTCATGCCATTAAGGAGAGTAATGCATGCCTTAGTAACTTATGCCATAAAGGACAAAATGTAACATACGCATTAAAGAGTCCATAAGAGGAATCTTTTATGACATGCTTTTATTGATTGTAAGAGAGTGTAAGAGAATATTTTATGACGTGCTTTAATGAGTGTAAGAGAGTGTAAGAGCATTAATGAGAGTGTAAGAGGAATATGACATGCCAATAATGAGAGTGTAAGAGAACATTATTGAGAGCCATGATTGAGTGACTTGAATTTCTTTTCAATAATAATATTAATGATAAAATATTAAGTCGAGATTGAACTATTAGGATTGATTAATGATCAAAGGGAATTTTCCATCAACAATACTTGATTACCAATTGAGGCAAGGTGATTTACTATTTTTAGAAATTTTATTTTTAGACTTTCTATTTTTTAAAATTCATCCCTGGGCTGCCAATTTTCAACAAGCCATCATGATAGAACTGCTCAAACACTAAGGCAATGCCACCACTAAACTAATTGTCATCTAGACGCATAACATGGATGTTGCCATATAATAAGAAAGGTTTCAAAAAGAGGCATAAGTAAAAGAGAGAAAAGTGAGTGGACAAAGAAAACTCAGTGTGAAATTGGTTATAGCTAGAAGAAGACAAAGTAGGTTTGTGAGACCAACTCAATACAAAACTAGATCTAATAAGCTAAAATAATGCTACCACCAAAATACTACGCCACTAGAGAAAATTGTCATTAACCTATGCATCCGATGGAGGAGAGCAGGAAGACATATCCCTAGCATACTACACACTTGTTGTGAGAATGGTATCACTAGAGCACTCATCTAATGAAGGATAGAAGAACATAGCCACTAATCCGATGGAGAAGCATGAGAAGACATATCCTTGCCATACTACTCATCCATTAGGAGAGTGGTACTACTGAACTATCCATTTGAAGAGGTTTCAAAAGAGACATCCTGTATAGGAATGAAGAATACAATGATCAGTCAACTAATATGAGACATCTTGTATAGGGATGAAGAATACAACGATCGGACAGCTAATATGTTACAAACAATTTTCACTAACTTGCTCGTCCAATGAAAGAGAGCAAGAAGATATATCCCTATCATATTGTGCATCTACTAGGAGGGTAGTGCTAAACTATCCATTTAAAGAGGTGTCCAAAGGAACATCTCATAATAGAGAGGCATAATAGAGAGGAGATTCAGTAGCAACATCTAATAAGATTAGCCATATCTAAAGTGGCAATGGGAAGATCCAACTACATATATCTAAAACAGCTTGAATACAACTAAGCATGCTCAAATGCAACAAGTGTAGCGATTTATGAATACACAAGATAGGTTCACATGAGAGAGAAAAGCTCAGAAGGAAGCTTGAATATAAGATGAGAGGTTATAAGCATGAGAGATGGCTTATGTCATCCATAAATTGTGAAAAAAATCTTTTGGTAAAAATCACATGCGAAAAATATCGTCAACGCGTTTCGAACCAACTATTGTGGTTCATCATCAGGACCGGATGAGAGAACAGATAAAGGCTTATGATTTAAATAGATGCAGAGAGGATCAAACTAGCCGTTATAGTATAATGGCTAGTTTGACAAAATTAATTAAGAACCTACCTAACGAGAAATTTAAATTATTTCTATTTATTAATAGAGTATACATAATGGTTATTATTACATTTAAGCTGATCTTTTTATTTATTTATTTTATTTTTTAATATAAAAAAATAAAAAATAAGTTGCAGGAAACGTCCTTCCCACCCCCGTTTCTGGCAAAAAACGAAACGAAAACGCAGAAACCTGTACCGTATGGCCAAGAAACGTGTTTCCGGCTGTACTAGTACGTTTCCCGTACAGGAAACATTGTTAGTACGGCCGGAAATGCGTTTCCCGGCCGTACAATCGCGTTTCCTCACAAAACAGCAATTTAACCTGATTTTTTTTGTTTTTTTTCGGTTTTCGTGCAATGTAATATTATTTTAATTATTTTATTTGTGTCTTGGATGCTTCTAGATGGCTTTCTAAACTTATAAAAAGGGGATTTGCCCCATTCTCTCATCACACAAATTGATCAAGTCATTTCACTTGGAGAAGAGCGATTTTGGCGAGGAGAAAGGAGGAAGAGAGTAGTGCTTCAGCTTGGGTGCTTTCACCATTGAGCAAAGGAGATTTCAGCAGTAAGAGAAAGAGATTTGAAAAGCAGATTTGGAGTGCGAAGTTTCGAGCTATAGATAAGATTGCCAGGGTCCTTAAGAAACATAATGTTTCCTCTACTTTCAAGCCCCTTAGCACTATTCGAAGCACTTTTAAAACCTTTGAAGGACCCAGTAAACCCTAAAGATGGTAAAGGTGTTTACATCATTCCCTGCTCATGTGGAACCCTTTACATTGGTGAAACTGGTCGATCCATTAATCAAAGAATTTGCGAACATGCGGCTGACCCTAAACATGGTAGATCTCGCTCCTCTAAATTGGCAGAACATGCTGAGAAGACTAACCATCACATCTGCATTGAATAAGCTAAATTCATTGCTAGGATTGAACATTTCATCATCGTAAATTAAGGGAGGCCTTAGAAATTGAAAAAAGATCGGTGAATCTGAACAGAGACGATGGTTGGAGCATTAGCAGGTGTTGGACCCTTGTCCTTTCCTCTTAGCTTTTTTTTTTTTTCTTAAATAATTAATTAATTTAGTTATTTTTTTATTTTTTTATTATTATTATTTTATTTTATTTTTTATATTAAAAAATAAAATAAAAAGATCAGCTTAAATTTAATAATAACCATTATTTTTACTCTATTAATAAATAGAAATTATTTAAATTTCTCGTTAGGTAGGTTCTTAATTAATTTAGTCAAACTAGTCGTTATACTATAACGGCTAGTTTGATCCTCTCTGCATCTATTTAAATCAGAAGCCTTTATCTGTGCTCTCATTCGGTCCTGATGATGAACCACAATAGTTGGTTCAAAATGCATCAACAATATTTTTCGTATGTGATTTTTACCGAAATATTTTTTTCACAGGTTATAAGCAGTCAAAATACGTGTCTGTAATATTCCTAGGGAATTTTTACAGTAAATAATAAAGCATGCCTAGACATAAAAACCATGAAAAACAAGCACACAAATCAGACCATGTAATTGCACCAAAAACTATGTTGTTGAGCCATTTTATTAATAAATAAGAGGGTACAATGTGGTGCTGGAAAGAGTGCACCTAGGCTTGCACAAGGCAAGCTAGCAAAGCCCAAGTGAAAGATATGAAGCCCCTCTCTAATTTGTTGCTACTCTCTGTTGAATACAGCGTTGAAACTGCCTAGAAATATGTTGCTGGCTACAAGGAACTGTTGCTATGGCCTTCACTGATGCTCAGAAAATTCTAAGAAATTAATCCCAGCCTCTCCACCAAATACCCAGAATAACCCACGAAGGATTTGGCCAATGGTTCACCCCATAAATTCATCCCTGTTTTCCCCCAATGGTTTTACTGCTGGGTAATTTGACCCATCTGTCAATCCTGCTAAAAAAGAGCCTAAAAATAGCTGCAATCTCACTCAAATCACTTCCCCATACTCCTCCTCAAGTTTCAAACCCAACCTCAACTCACTCCTCAACCTCGAAGCATGCCTACTCCAAGAATTGTGCAATCCCTGCGCTACTGTAGCTGAACCTCTCACCAAAATCAATCTCCCTATCGTTGCTACGAACTGGAAATGGGTAGGACTCCCTCCTCAGGCTAGCACTTGAAGTCCACCGAAGCAAGGGTTGAAATTTCCGCTCGAAAACACTCGTGTGCTAAACAGTACTTGCGGAATTGGCTTCAGCTCAAGCATGTTATGTCAAAAGATAGTTTTGCAAATGATGAATGAATGACCAAATGAGTGCCCCTTTCTCTTTTTGTCAAAGAGCCTCCAAAATGCCCATGCGGACCCAGCTCAACTTTCCCCCACCAATTCTGCTCCAGTGAGAGCGTATTCCTCATGTAGGCCAAAATTCCCATGAGGTGGCCCCCACACTCCACTAAGGCCGCAATATTTCCCTCCATCTATAATGTATGGGTTTTCTTTAAGCCAAAATTACATCTGAGGCCTCTAAACCTACATTTCCTAAGTGCAACCGTGCATTATAACAAAAATGGCCAAAATTGATCTTTCACTTCGCAACCAAAGTGGGAAAATCACAGTCCTCCCTGCCAAAACATTACTTGTCTTCAAGCAACTGCGATGAAAGATGTTGAAGTATCTACTCCCCCTCCCAGGTGGCATCCTCATCTAGCAAGTTCCTCCATTTGATCAAAAACACCTTGATGACCTTGTTCCTCAAGTGCCTCTCCTGAGTATCCAAAATAGCCTCGGGCTCTAGCACTAAGTGCCCCTCAGCATCCATAGGGGGTAGCTCTGTAGTTGCTGCCACCCGTTGCCCTAGTGGCTTTTTCAGGGAAGACAAGTGAAATATATTGTGCTACCTCTTCAATACAGCCCATAGAAGTGAGGTTTGAGCTTCTCGACCCCCTCTTACTTTAGTGGTGACTATCGGTACGGCTAAAGCCTCAAGACGACCAAGTCCCCTACCTCAAAATGCCTCTCAACTCTGCCCCCGTCTGCATAAAGTTTTTGTTGGTTCTATGCCATCCGCATGTTGTCTTTGAGAGCCCTCAAAATATCTTGGCTCTCTTGTATCCAATCCTTGGCCCTAGGAGCCTTGCTGTCTCCAAACATCACATCAGCAAAAGACAATGCATCGTAACCATACAAAGCTCGGAATGGAGACATACCTATGGACATGTGGTACGTGGTGTTGTAGCAATATTCACCCAAGTGCAACCACTGTATCCATGCTCTTCGTTGGCCTGTCACATAGTTTCGCAAGTAGCCCTCCAACCACTTATTAACTAACTTCATATGCTCGTCTGTCTGGGGGTGATAACTAGTGCTTGGAGTGAGCTCGATGTCCCCCAGCCAAAATAGCTCTTGGCAAAATCCCCCCATAAACTTGTTGCCCCGATCACTGACAATGGTTTTTGGAAGACCATGTAGCCGAAAGAACTCCCTGAAGAAAAATTTGGCCACCTATGAGGCCGAGTACCAAGCTAAGATGCCAAAGAAATGTGCAATCTTTGTCAAGCGGTCCACCACCACATATATGCAGTCCTTACCTTATACTGTGGGCAGCCCGGTAAAGAAATCCATCGATATGCTCTCCCATTTACCCTCAAGGATAGGAAGAGGTTGAAGCGGCCCTACAGGGTGTGATTGATCACCCATGTTCCTCTAGCATGTGTCACACTCCTTAACATGCCTTAGAACATCATCCTTAAGGCCCCTCCATGCAAAACGCTCTTTAATGGCCCTATATGTCTTCGTGAACCCCTAGTGTCCTACTAGTGGTGATTCATGGGCAGCCTGTAAAATATTCTCCCTCAGTTGGGAGTTGGCCACTAAATAAATCCAGTCTCTGAAGTAGATCACTTCGTTCATCACCTTGTACCGATCATCTGCCACTACCCCATCAAGGACCTCACACACAAATCGGTCCTTGGAGTACTCCACTAGTAACTGCGCCCTCTAATATGGGGAAACGCTCATCAAAGGGAGGGTAGTCGGCCTCTTGGACAACGCATCAGCCACCACGTTGTGCTTCCCTTTGACATACTCAATCATATGCTTGGAGCTTGCTCACCCACTTCTGCTGCCTCTCCTGCAACTGTTTCTGCTCCAAGAAAAACCTGAGCGTGTTGTGGTCTATCTTGACCCTAAACCTGTTCCCCACCAAGTATTGTTTGAACTTGACTAGCGCATGCATGATGGCTACCATCTCATTGTCATAAATGGAGTACATTCTCTCATGGGGCAGTAGCTTCTGACTCTCGAAAGCTATGGGGTGTCCTCCCTGCATCAAAATTGCTCCTACACCCACTTCGGATGCATTGCACTCCAACACAAAGGGCGGGGTGAAATTAGGAAATGTTAATATAGGACAACTACTCATGACCTGTTTGAGGCACTCAAAAGCCTCTTGTTTTGTAGCCGTCCACTCAAATGCCCCCTTCTTCGTCAAATCTGTGAGGGGAGCTACTAGCTGAGAGAAGCCCTTTACAAACTTCCTATAATAAGTACAGATGCCCATGAATCCTCTCAACTCTATCACATTCTGGGGCTCTAACCAATCCCGGATGGCCCTGAACTTCTTCTCATGGAATCTCACACCATTCCCCCCAATGATGTGCCCTAGATAGAGCATCTCGGTCAAACCGAACTCACACTTGGACAACTTAGCGTAGAATTGTTGTTCCTCCAGAATACGCAACACTGCCTCAACATGCTACAAGCGCTCCTCCCAAGTCTGGTTATAGATCAATATGTCATCAAAGAACACCAACACGAACTTCCTCAACTGTCCACGAAATATGTGTTTCATGCATGACTAGAAAGTAGTTGGTGCATTGGTCAGCCCTGTTGAGATTTTGTGTATTTGGGGTAGCATCAATTGTGCTCTAGGTCCCAAATTTTGAGGAAGGACTAGAATTCACCTAATCTACAAGAACTAGAAATGGATCTGTGAAATTTCATCTGGTTTAGGAGATATTAAATTAATTAATTACTTTAATGTATTTCCTAAACTAAAATAATTAAAGTGAATTTAATTAAACATGTGATGAAATTGTCTTAAGTCACACGGATCAAGCTTTCCTTTAATCTTAGCAATTGATTCAAGATCTGATCATGGTCATTGATTTGTCAACGAGAAAAGTATAAAGGAAAGGCTTGGGGTCATTTGTATAGACACATAGAGGCAGAACACTGAAGCTAAGCTGAGATTCTAGGGCAAGGTTGGTTAAGAATACTCAAAAGTGCTTCAGCTGCAAAGAGGGGAATTTAGACCAAGGGGATGATCTGATCCCAGGGTCTAGAATACACAAGAGGCAGAGAAGAGATCAGCTCAAGGACAGCGTAGAGGAAGGCAGCAGCAGCAGCAACAGGGATAGCGTCATTTTTCAGGAAACCCTTCAGAGGTTGCGTAGAGACCCTAAGGGGCAGCGCAGTGACTGCGTCACCCATTCTGGGGTAACGCAGTCCCTTCCAGGAGCAGCGTAGAGGGTTTGTAGGCCATCCAAGGCTGACGCAGAAGTTTTCAAAGGCTTCAAAGGCTGACGTTGTGCATTTCAGGGGCAGCGCTGGGGTTTCCAGGCCTGGATCTGATTGAGTTCTGTAAATCCCGTTTAGGGTGTGGATCAGTCAGTGTTTTTGTTCCTAGATCAGCCAAGAGCTATAGATCTAGAGTTTTCTATGTAGGGTTTTCCAGATCTGGAACCCAGAGTTGTGTATTTAGAAATATTCTTAATAATAGAACCCTCCAGTAGCCAGAGACCAGTTTTCCCACCTTGGGTTTTTCCGAGGACAGTTTATCCAGAAATAACTATGTCACTTTGTCAATGTGTGCTTATTCTAGATCTGAATTGGTAGAGATCTGTTATGTGTTTTGCTTCAATGTTAACTTGAATTTATTCAATTGATAACTTATCTAAGTAGGAGGAGCTTAACTGGATTAGCAGTAATAATTTCTGCGTAAGTGTTAAGATTCAGAAATTTCTACATGGTATCAAAACAATTGCAAATCTAGAAGGGTCACCAGCTGAAGAATCTTTCTGCAGCTGGAAAAGTAGCAGAGATGCAGATCTGAAGGTACAATACAGTTTTCAGGAGCAGATTCACGCAGAGGGAAGGGTGACGCTATCCAGCGCTGTGTCCTAGCAAGCCCACGCAATTACTGCACAGAGGCAGCTTAGAAACAGCACTAGTTGGGTTTGAAGCCAGCCAGTGTGATTCAGATCTGAATCTGTCGGATCCAGAAAAGTCTGCAGAAAAGTTGTAGAAATTCAAAAGAGCTCGTGGGGTTAAATTTCTGAAGTTTTCATATTTTTAGCCTTAGCACAAGTGACAATGATTGGGAAGAGATCAGCTTCTCAGAGAGTTTCTCTGCCAAGGGAAACTTGCTGTTTGATCAGAGGATCAAAGAAGAAGCTGAATCATAGTTGATTTGGTAGATTTCCAAGGAGGGAAATCAAGTGTCAGAGGGAGCAGAGGGTGCCCAGTTCGTAAAGGACCCTAGATCCAAATCTCTAGTATAGAGAGGAGGAGCTCCAACACATTCTGACCAGATGGCTCCTCATGGACTGCGTGATCAGGATAGGTTAGAGGGCCTCTCAAACTTTTCGGTATGGAAAACAAGGATCCTGATTGCCCTTGAGGCATACGGTCTAAGAGACCATGCAGAGCAGACTCTGGCCACACCGACAGATGTGGATCTCCTACGGAAGCATAAGGAAGTTGTTGGGCATGTTGGTCAATAATTGTCATTGATGGAATATAAGCTCTCTTGATGAGCTCTCTTCATGGAAGATCGATAGATGCTGCACTATGACATATGATGACATGATCCCAATCACCTTCTACACTAAAATTTTATGAACAGTCAAAAATAAAAATAAATTTAGACACCTTGGAGGAATCCTTTCACAATGAATCCTAGACCATATTAAAGAGGATTTTTCCCTCTTTCCAACAAGCTCTTACTTGCCCCGAAACTCCCATTAGTTTGTGAGAAACTGAATTTTTAAGATAAAAAATATATATTTACCGTCAAGCCGACCTATGCAGTCATATAATGTCGGCCCTTCTTCCAATGGATGTGTCTCTTCATAGGGACAAACTACTATATATATAAATCTGCATTTCAGAATCAACAATTCGGTGAAGAATATCTGAGAAGCACAGAGCTTTAAGGAGAGTTCACATCTTGTGAACTAAGGCCGAGGAGGACTTAAAAAGCACATTTGTTTGGGTTATTCTTCCTCAAGCTCGGACAACAGATTACACAGTCATCTTTTATGAGGTTCGGATTTGTGACAAGTGTATAAAAAATCTGCCTGTGGAGGAACAGTGGACAGTGACCTACTCGGTGCCTTAACCTCAGTACCTCAGAGATGTAAGAAGGTTGAATTGTGGACATTCAGCACAAATATACTTGTGGTAGCTCGGACATAGCTGTGGAGAAACTGTAGCTCGGATAGACTTGTGGAATTACACCTTGGTTCTCTAGAGGACTCATAAATTTTGGACCTAAGGACAGTTATTTATGGAGGTTCAGAATTGCAAGCTAGTGAACCTGTGATACTTCGAATTTGAACTTGTAGAAGGCTTGAACTTACCCTTGAAGGCTCAAACTTAGAACTGCAAGCTAGTGAACCTGTGATACTTCGGATCTGAACTTGTAGAAGGCCTGGACTTACGCTTGAAGGCTCAGACTTAGAACTGCAAGCTGGTGAACTTGTGATACTTCGGATCTGAACTTGTAGAAGGCTTGGACTTACCCTTGAAGGCTCAGACTTCTGTGAGGACTATTGAAGTCACATGATGGACAAAGTACAGTGAAGAAATAACAGTGAAGAATCTTGTAGATGACAGTCAAGTAAGTACATCACACATTTTCTATTAAAAAGAAGACTGAGGGATTGGTGTCCTTGGGGTAGGTGCCCCTAAACACAAGGTTGGTGCCTTGAGAAGATAGGGTCGAAGCCATAGAGGTCGGAGCCTCATCAAAGTCCAAGTTGGTGCTTGGCAAACAGGTTGGTGCCTGTTTCATTAAAAGGGTTGGTGCCCTTCTCTCATCTATTGTATACTATTATTAAAAAGGGATTGAAGTTCTCTTTAATTCTTAATAGCATTATTATATATATCTCTCTGTCTTTAATTGTGAAGAATCTAACTAGCAATAATTAACAATTGAAAAGAAACACTGATTCACCCCCCTCTCAGTATTTCCAACAATTGGTATCAGAGCCAGGTTCTTCATTATCAGCCTAACAGCTTGAAGAAGGATTCTTAGGCACAATGAAGAACATGGAAGCAACAGGGAAACTCCCTATCTTTGATGGAACAAATTTTAGTTTCTGGAAAAAGAGGATGTCCTACTATCTAATGTCTCTTGGCCCTGAAGTATGGCACTCTGTTTTGGACAGATACAAAGCTCCCACCGGTCTTCCAATTGATCCAGATGAAAGAAAAGCCTACATTGCTAATGCCAAAGCTTTAATTCCATCACTAGTGGAATCACCGATTCCGAATTCACGAAAGTCATGAACTGTGACTCAGCCAAAGAAGTATGGGATAAATTGGTTTCTCTATATGATGGGGACTCCAAAGTTAAGAAGGCAAAGCTTCAAACCTATAGAAGACAATTCGAGAGTCTGAAAATGGATGATGAAGAAGATATTGCATCATACTTCCTCAGAGTAGCTGAAGTGGTTAACTCTCTTAAAGGACTAGGGGAAAATATTGAAGAAAGCACCATAGTTCAAAAAATCCTAAGATCACTTCTTGACAGATTCGACTCCAAAGTAAGTGCCATAGAAGAAATGAAGGACCTAGATACTCTCAAGATGGATGAACTTCATGGAATTCTTATTGCCTATGAGATGAGGAAAGGGATCCCAAATTTCAAAGAAGCAGCTTTCAAAGCCTCAAAATCTACAAAAGAAGGAAAAGGATGGAATTACAACAGCGATGAATCAAATACTGAAAACGAGTTAGCTCAATTTGTACGAAGACTAAAAAGGGGATCTAAGCTAAAAGGTAAGTACCCTCTTATTTGTTTCAATTGTGGAAGAATAGTCATTACGCTGCAAAATGTCCTCATAAACATGATAGTGATGATGAGAAGGACTCTAAAAGAATGATGCACAAGAAGAAAGGGTTTAATAGGAAGAACTTCTTCTCTAAACAAGATGAGTCTGATGAAGATGAATTCGTAGTCATAAAGAGGAAATCAACTAGAAATGTGCATCAGCACAAAGAAAGCGATGATGAATCAGATGAGGAAAGTAATTATGTTGGAAGCAAAGAAACACTATTCATGGCATTTACAAATGATGATGACTCAGAAATAGAAGATGAAAGAAACATGGATAGTTTGCTAATGAGTGCCATTGTAGAAAATGAGAATCTACAAAAGAAGATAATTTCTCTCAAAATAGAAAGAGAGGAAGCAAAAAGAAGGGAAGACTTCTTGAACATCAAGTTAAAAGAAAAGGATGATATCTGTGAAAAACGTGACGCTGAAATAGTGTCCCTAAGAAAGGAATTGGAGCAAATCAAAAGGAGTTGGCAAAGCTCTCTAGCTCTTGACAACATTCTTAACACTCAAAGACCTCAACATGACAAGTCTGGAATTGGTTTCAAAGGAGAATCATCAAGTACGAAGAATAATGCCAAAAGTTATGCTGATGTACTCTCTTGCCATCCAAAAGAAGAAAAATCATCTCAGGAAAAAGGTCACATCTCAAAACCAATATTTGAAAGAGCAACTCCAAGGAAGGATGTTGATTCAAGCTATGGATACTACAACAGGTATCAAACTATTTTTCTTGGGCATTGTTACAATTGTAAAAACTTTGGTTATCAAGCTAAGCATTTCAAGGCTCATAAGAATGAAGCACCAAGATTGAATAATCAACCAAACCAACTGCGTGGGCCTAAAGAGCAAGAACAAATCAAAACTTACCATTCCTTTGATCCTTTGGCTAAGTTTGATCCGTCTTGCTCATTATGTGATGATTATGATCATAATGAACAAAATTGCCCTCTCAAAAGGGAAAAAGCTAAAAACGTAAATCTCAAAAGTGATAAATGTGGCCTAGCTCTATGTGCTCATAGTGAAGAAAATCATTGGTTCGTGGATAGTGGATGCTCGAGACATATGACAGGTGACCAAAAGAAGTTTATCTCATTGAACAAGAAAAATGGAAATGTATCCTTTGGAAGTGGATCTGCTAAAATCACTGGAAAAGGGACTGCCACCCTTGTCAATGGACTAGGAAATGCTCAAAATACCTTGCTGGTAGAAGGGCTCAAACACAATCTCTTAAGTGTCAGCCAGATTTGTGACCAAGGACATAATGTTGTCTTTAGTACAAAAAACTGTGAAATAAGAGACTCGTCCTCAAGAGAGCTTGTGGCGAAAGGAGTAAGAACACCAGATAATGTTTACAGTCTCAATAGAATCCAAGAAGATAAATGTTACTTAAGTCAAACAGATGAAAGTTGGTTATGGCACAAGCGATTGGGGCATACAAGTTTTGATAACCTAGTCAACAACAGCAAAATTAATGCAGTAAGGGATATTCCAAAAATGTGCAAACCAAATCAAGTTGTATGTGGCCCATGCCAACATGGAAAGCAAACCAGAACTAGCCACAAAACTAAGGAGTTCTCAACAACAAAACCTTTGGAAATTATTCATGCAGATTTATGTGGGCCAACTAGAACTCCAGCTCTTCAGGGTGAAAGGTACTTTGCTCTATTTGTCGATGACTATACTAGAATGATGTGGATATATTTCATAAAATATAAATCCGAAGCATTTGAATGTTTTAAAAATTTTAAGGCTCTCATTGAGAATGAGAAAGATTCTAAGATTAAATGTCTTAGAACAGAATTCACCTCAAAAGAGTTCGATAAATTCTGTAAAAAGCATGGAATCGAAAGAGAAATCTCTATTGCTAGGACACCACAGCAAAATGGAGTAGTTGAAAGAAGGAACCGAACCATTCAAGAAATGAAAGGGACAATGCTACTAGCAGCCGATTTGCAACAAAAAATTTGGAGAGAAGCAGTTGGCACCACAGTTTACACCTTAAATCGAACTCAACTAAAAGACCAAATAATTAAAAGACTCCTTATGAATTATGGAAAGGAAGACCTGCTTCAGTAAAATATTTCAGGCTTTTTGGAAGCAAATGTTTCATAAAAATAAATGATGACTCACCAGGTAAATTTGATTCAAGAGTTGACAAAGGAATATTTCTTGGATACTCCACTAGGAGCAAAGCTTACAAATGTTACAACTATCGTCTACGAAGAATAGTGGAAAGCATTGATGTAAAGATTGATGAAGGCCTTCCAGAAAAAGGAATTGAAGATCATGAAGTTGAGCCTTTCTTTGAACAAAGTGAAGAAGAAAAACCTGAAAAAGAAGAGGAGAATGAAGAACCTCAAAGAGTACCTCAAAATGGATCTTCACAAACTCCCTCCAAGATCAAGTTTGTTCAAAGATATCATCCAGAAGAACAGGTCATCGGAAACATAGATGAAGGAATCCAAACTTGAAGAAGGATGATAAGCACCCCTAGAAAAGATGATGTGGCTCTATTATCTTTAATAGAACCTGAAAATTTTTCTCAAGCAAGCAAAGATCCTCATTGGATAAAGGCCATGGAAGAAGAAATGTCTCAAATCGAAAAAAATGAGACTTGGGAACTAGTACCTCACCCAAAAGATAAAAATATAATTGGAACAAAATGGGTATTCAAAAACAAGGTGAATGAAGATGGACAAATCATCAGAAATAAAGCCAGACTTGTCTGCAAAGGATACTTGCAAATCGAAGGAATTGACTTCGAAGAAACCTTTGCACCAGTAGCTCGAATGGAAGCCATAAGAATGTTTATAGCATTTACTTGCTCAAAAGGATTCAAGGTTTATCAAATGGATGTAAAATCAACATTCCTGAATGGAGATCTCAAGGAGGAAGTTTACATGGAGCAACCAGAAGGATTTGATCTTGTTGAAGGAAAAGACCTTGTATGCAAACTAAAAAAGGCCTTGTATGGATTAAAACAAGCCCCTAGAGCATGGTATGCAAAGTTGGATCACTATCTGCAACAAGAAGGTTTCAAAAAGGGAGTGGCAGGTAGCAATCTCTACATGAAGATGGACAAGGAAAAACTTCTGATCACTCTTGTTTATGTCGATGATCCAATCTTTGTTAGCAATGATGAAGAAATGAGCCATGAATTTGCTCTAAATATGTCCAAAAAATTCGAGATGTCCATGACTGGTGAATTGTCTTACTTTCTTGGGCTACAAATATCTCAAACCTCTGCAGGCATGTTTTTATCTCAAGCAAAATATCTTAAAGACATGCTTAAAGATATGGGATGGAAGATTGTGCACCTTTGAGCACACCAATGACCACAGTTTGTAAATTAAGCAAAGACGATGAAACCCCCCAAATAGATGCAACTCTTTACAGGTCCATAATTGGAGTTCTCCTATACTTAACTGCTACAAGACCAGATATTATTCAAGCAGTAGGAATGGTAGCGAGATTTCAGTCAAGTCCTAAACAATCCCATCTAGCAGCTGTGAAAAGAATTCTCAGTATCTAAAAGCAACAACTGATTTCGGTCTTTGGTATCCTAAGAGTTCAACTCTTATTGTGACAGCTTATTCTGATGCTGATTGGGCCGGAAGTGTAGATGATCGAAAAAGTATCAGTGGAAATGCATTCTTTATGGGAGATTGTCTTGTATCTTGGCCCAGCAAAAAGCAATCATCTATATCCCTTTCTACAGCTGAAGCCGAGTATATAACTGCCGCTGATTGTTGTACACAAATTCTATGGATGAAGGAAGCCTTGAAGGATGTCAACATAGAAACTAAGCAACCAATTACTATTTTTTGTGACAATACTAGCGCCATCAGTCTTTCAAAGAATTCGGTGATGCACTCAAGAACCAAACATATTCCAATCAAATACCACTTTCTCCGTGAACAAGTTGTTGAACACAATATCAGGTTGGAATACGTCAATACAAAAAAGCAAATTGCGGATATCTTTACAAAACCCCTTCCACGAGAAGCATTTGAGTATCTTCGCCAAAAGATGGGGGTCATTGCTCTTGCATCACATTAAATCAAGCAGCATGTCAGGGGGAGCAGCATGTAATATCCCGAAAGGGAAATAAACAGTAATACAAAGCATACAACAAGATATAAAATGCTAGAAACAGATCATGAAGCAGTTACATATGAAATAGAGAGAATGCTAAGCCATTTTATTATACTAAGAAATAGAAATGAGTACAAGAGGTGATCAGAGTGATAGCACCTCGACTTGCACCAAGCAAGTGTAGGAATACTCTCAGAATATCTATGGAAATGGCTGCTCTCTGCTCTGCGTCCAAGCTGTTGGAATACTACCATGCTGCTGATACTGCTGGAACAAAATGAGTATTAGGGGCTACTCCCCTACTCAAAAAAAGTTGAAACTCTGGGATCGGCCTCTACTCACAATACCCAGAAAAGCCCAGAGAGCATTTCTGAAATGGTCGACCCTCGAAAATGCCTCCCTTGAGGATCTACGCTATCCTCCAAAGGGCCACGCTGATACTGAATGCAATCCTCCAAAATATGGCCTCCCACTCTGCCAAATGCCTCCAATAGGCAAGGGTTGGCCCCTTGCTCAATACTCTGGCCCAAATCCTCCGAAATGATGCCAAACCGGAGCTCCCCCAAAATGGACTGCGTCCTCCCTCTCAAGACTGCGCAGTCTCTAAATGCTTTGCTCCTCCACGAACGCAAACCTCGATCCTCCTGCAAAATGCTGATGTAAATACCTCACCCGAGCAAGCACTCGAAGTCTCCCGGGGCTGAGGGTGGGATCTCCGAACAGAGACACCCGATGTACTGAACAGTAATGCCGACAAGCTAAACAGCCAACCTACTCCAAGTCGAAATGACTAGCTCAATACGCATAAACACGAATGACCAAATGAGGGGTCTTTCCTCCCTTTTATAATGTTGGGCCTCTCTCTCTCTAGGCCCCACCACCTCCACGTGCTCCTTGGCCCACGCTGTCTCCCTCATCTGCGTGAAGTAGGCCCCACACTGCCCACGCGGTCTGCGTCCCTCTCCTGCGCTATCCACTTGGTCACTAGGCCCCACTCTCTTAATTTTGATGTGGACTTTAGGAAAGTGTTTTATCCTGAGTGAGTTAATTAATATTTTACTCACTTTATTCATGCTCCGACTATAATAAAGCAAAATTGGTCAAAACTAATATTTCCAATTAGCTATCGCTAATTGGGAATATTACAGTCTCCCCCGTCAAAATGTTGTTTGACCCCAAGCAACTGTAGTGATGGATGCTGCAAGATCTTCTCACTCTCCCAAGTGGCATCCTCATCCGGCAAATTCTTCCACCTCACTAAGAATTCCTGGACTGTCCTGTTCCGCAACTACCTCTCCCTAATATCAATAATGGCCTCCGGCTGTAGCACCAAATGCCCCTCATCATCCGTAGGCAGTAGCTCCTCTGTCACTGTCACCTGCTATCCCAGTGTCTTCTTCAGGTATGATACGTGAAAGATGTTATGAAACTTGCTGCCTTGGGGCACCTCCAACTCATAAGCAACCTGTCCAACCCTATGTATCACCCTGTAAAGCCCATTAAAACGGGGCTTGAACTTCTCAGCTCCCTTCTGCTTCAGAGTCGACTGTCGGTATGGCTGCAAACAAAGGTAGACCAAGTCCCCTACCTCAAACTGACTCTCCACCCGACCCCATACAGCTTCTGCTGGTTCTGTGTTGTAGCCATGTTATCCTTGAGAGCTCGGAGGATATCCTAACTCTCTTGGATCCAATCCCTGGCTCTCGGAGCCTTGCTAGCACCAAACATCACATCAACAAAATATAAAGCATGATAACCATATAATGCATAGAACGGAGACATGCCGATAGAAATGTGATGTGTGTTGTTGTAGCAGTACTCTCCTAGGTGCACCCACTTCAGCCATTCTCTCTGTTGCCCACTGACATAGTTACACAAGTAGCCCTCCAGCCACTTGTTAACTATCTCTGTCTGCCCATCTGTCTATGGGTGGTAGCTGGTGCTCGATGTCAACTCTGTCCCCACCAGCCGAAAAAGCTCCTGCCAAAATCCACCCATGAAGCGGCTGTCCCTGTCACTGACAATGGTCTTGAGAAGACCATGTAACCTGAAGAACAGCGCTACCACCTGTGCTACTGTATAATGTGCGGATATGGCAAAAAAATGTGCATATTTCGTCAATCGATCAATGACGACAAATATACAGTCCTTGCCCTGCACCATGGGCAATCCTGTGATGAAGTCCATCGAAATACTCTCCCACTTCCCCTCTGGAATGGGAAGAGGCTGCAACAAACCTGCTAGATGGTTTATCTCCCCCTTGTTGCACTGACAAATCTCGCCACTCCCTGACATGCTGGAGTACGTCCTCCTTGAGGCCCTTCCATGAGAACCTCTCCCTGATGGCCCTGTAAGTTTTGGTAAACCCCTGATGGCCAGACAATGGTGAATCGTGAGAAGCTTGCAATATCTTCTTCTTGAGCTGAGAGCCCTCAGTCAAGAAGATCCTGTCCCGTAATAGATGATATCATCCATCACCCTATACCTATCATCTGTCACCTGACCATCCAGAACCTCACAAGCAAACCTATCCTTGGAGTACTCCACCGATAGTCAAGCCCTCCAATCTGCGTCCAAACTCATCATAGACAATGTGGCTAGTCTATGTGAAAGTGCATCAGCCACCACGTTGTTCTTCCCTTTGACATACTCGATGTCAAAGTCGTAGGCCTGGATCTTGCTGACCCACTTCTGCTGCCTCTCCTGTAGCTGCTTCTGCTCTAAGAAGAACGTGAGGCTGTTGTGGTCAATCCTCACCCTGAACCTGTTACCTACCAGGTACTGCCAGAATTTGGCCAATGCATGCATGATGGCCAGCATCTCCTTGTCGTATATGGTATACAACCGCTCATGTGGAAGGATCTTCCAGCTCTCAAAAGCTATAAGGTGACCTCCCTGCATCAACACTGCGCCGATCCCCTCTCCTAATGCATCACACTCCAGAACGAATGGCTGAGTGAAATCTGGCAATGCAAGTACTAGACAGCTGCTCATCACCTCCTTGAACCTGTCAAAGGCCCACTGCACTGTATTCGTCCAACTGAATGCCCCCTTCATCAGATCTATAAGGGGTGTAGCAAGCTGAGAGAAACTCTTGACGACCTTCCTGTAGTAGGTGCAGATACCCACAAACCCCCGAAGTTCCGTCATGTTCCTCGGCTCTGGCCAATCCCTGATGGCCCTGATCTTCTCCTCGTGGACCCTCACTCCGTCCACCCCTATAATGTGTCCCAAGTATAGCATCTCCGTCAACCCAAACTCGCACTTGGACAGCTTAGCATAAAACTGCTGCTCCTCCAAAATATGCAACATTGCCTCTATGTGTTGGAGATGCTCCTCCCATGTCCTACTATATATCAATATATCATCAAAGAAGACCAGAACAAACTTTTTCAGGTGACTGCGAAAGATGTGGTTCATGCACGACTGGAAGGTGGCCAGTGCGTTGGTTAGCCCAAAGGGCATCACCAAGAACTCAAAGTGGCCATAATGGCAACTGAAAGCGGTCTTGGGAATGTCCTGTTCCCTCACGCGAATCTGGTGGTATCCGGATCTCAAATCAATCTTTGAGAAGAACTGTGCCCCTCTCAACTCATCCATCAGCTCGTCAATCCATGGTATAGGGTACCTGTTCTTCATGGTCTTTTTGTTCAGGGCCCTGTGGTCAATGCACATCCGCAATGTGTCGTCCTTCTTCTTCACCAACACTACCGAAGAAGCGAAAGGATTGGTACTAGGCCAAATGTGTCTAAGGACTAACAGCTCGCGGATAGCCCACTCAATCTCGTCCCGATAGGCCTTGGGGTGCCTATAGGGTGTGGTAATGACGGCCTGAATGCCCTGCTCTAACTCAATCGTATGCTCAAATCCCCAATCCGATGGCTGAACTAGCAGTATCTCCCCAAACACCATGGCATACCTGTCAAGGATGGTCTGTATCTCTGGATGCACTGTCTGCCCGGTGGTCCCTGCCTCTGATGCACACAGCTCTACTGCCCATTCTATGTCTCCCAATCGTATGCTCAAATCCCCGATCCGATGGCTGAACTAGCAGTATCTCGCCAAACACCGTGGCATACCTATCAAGGATGGTCTGTATCTCTGGATGCACTGTCTGCCCGGTGGTCCCTGCCTCTGATGCACGCAGCTCTACTGCCCATTCTATGTCTCCCTTCCGGAAGTCTGCCTCCACCCGATGAGCTGAAACGGTCTGGGGTGGGTAAGTGCGCATGCCCCGTATCTTCTCATGTTTCCCGGTCTTCTTATCATCCTGTTTTCGACAATTGTTCTCTACCCTAGAGACAGTCTAGAGCTGCCATAGACCAGTGCCTAGGACATCTTAGCATAGCAGGAGGCATATAATAAAACTGGGTTGTCAATCCAAAGGCTCTCCTACTATCTCTTGTTAAACAAGGAAATTGATTTAAAATGGGACCAGCAATCACAGAAACTGTCACAGGGAAAGTAATGTTGCAGAGGCACAATGCAAAGCTCCAATATTAAAGCATCAGACAGTTAAGAGACAATTTACTGTAAAGAGGGCCGATTCAAATAATATGTCACAGAAATCAAATATCAGAAAGTGTATGGAGGGAAAGAAACACAAGAGGATATTAGTTAACTTTGGTCTGATACCCAGATACACAACAGAACCACATATGGGCTTATCATTCTAAGAATCCATACATGACAATGGCGTTTTAAAAGCACCCTCCCAGAGCAACTAATATAGCAGAAAGATGAATGAAATGAACATGAAACAATATATCATGCCTGAGCCATATTTAAAGCGCTTGACTGTTTCAAATATGGGCATCAACTAGGATGAATCCTTACCCAAAGACAGTGAGCCACTCGCATTCCAGTAACATGATACAAGCAGATGCGTGAAATGGAATATTGTATTAAACACATAAGAAAAAGTACATAATGTGAAATACCAAAGACCAAAATCCTCAATACAGATAGAACTCCTCCTCACTGAGACCCTACGGGCTCTGAGCCTCGATACAAAAGCTTTACAAAATGTATACAAAAAATGCCTTTCACAGCACAATTTTCTGATAAAAGTCTGGAACCCCTACAATGTCTTTTTTCCTCCTTTTTATAGAGGAAGAAGAAGAAAAATTGATAAAAGAAGTAGGTGAAACATTTAATTGTTTAGCTTGAACAAAATGGTGGAAACATTCGCGCCCTTGTTGCTAAATTAATATTCTGAGCTATAGGTACTCTAAGGTCGGCTTCATGAAATAAATGCTGTAGGTGCAAACTTCTCCAGGGATAAGACATGAAGAATAAAATATGTAACATTCTGTACTTTCCTGAAGAGAATTTGGCTGAAATAAACCCTGAGGACATTTTTTTTCTGTGAAAAGATATTTCTAGTAATCTGCATGGTCTTCGATCTGGTACTTTGCCTCCAAAAGGGTATGTAAGAGCCCCAAAGTCCTTAAATACGTTTCTTGAATCCCCTGCTCTTCACTGATATTTTCTATCTGCGCCATTAATTCTTCATCTGCTCAACCGGTGCATTTGAATGACCTTGGAGGGTTTGATAGATTTGAACCTTGGCTTTTCAATGGATGTCATGTCAGCATATCTTCCTGGATCCTTGCTCCATAATTCTGCATTTGATAATTGGTCCTCTGGAGCGTACTCGACTTCTGTGGTGGTGGACGTGAATTCTGATGGTTCTCCATCGCCATAAACCTGCAAAACCCACAAAATGGTTAAAGAAAGCCAGGCGCCAGGGTAATGGATGAGGCAGTGACCACGGAGTGGTGATATGGACTGAGTGAAACGATGAGGAGAAGCAGGGTGATGGAGAAATGAAGGGTGGGCAACGAGAAACACAGTGGGACGACGATGTGTGGATGAGGCGGAGACAAACAACATAGACACGTAAGCGATGCATGGAAATGGTGGAGGCAAACGTAAATGACACGTGGGCGTGTGGCAGGGAGGTACGAAATACTGGTAATAAGATGACGTGGGTGCGGAGTTGGTTGATCAGCGGAACACGTGAATGATTCTGGGCCTTACGATCCGTGAACAAGATCAACGGTTGAAATTCAGTTAGAGGGTGATGGAATGGCGGGCCCAGGGTGCCGTATATTTAAATTAAAACCCGTGCGGCTTGGGATATTGGCAGCTATTAGATGGAGCACTCGGGATTGGACGACCCATGTAGATTTCGCTGCCCGTCTTGAGTCGGACGATAATGCGCGATGAGGAGCGGTTTTGACACCGTACTCAGGGATGCGTGGCGGACACCCAATGGAATCGCTGGGATTTTGAGAATACCGCCTACTGCTGAAAAGTTGTGCGAAATAAATAGGCCGGTTTCTGAGGTAAGGCGCGGCGGGGACCACTAGATAGGGACAAACTGCGGGCCATCGATCTGTGTTTGATCTGACGGCCGAGAGCGCGCCCGATAGCCGTATACAGCAAGCGCCTTAGGATTTTGGCGTTTGGTCTCGGGGCTGGGTTGTATGGAAGGAATAGGTGCCGGGGTTAAGACCAAAGGGTCTAGGCCCGATATAATTTTAGGCACAGATTTTAGCCTTTTGTTCAATGTATTTCATGGGCGGAAATGATAACGAGAGGTAGGATGGGAAGATTTTAGGCCACGAAAGGGGTTCGAAACGGATTTAAACGGAACTGCAAGCCCAAAGACTGGAATGGAGAGGCTAATGGCCAAAAATTTAGATGAAGGGGCTAGCATGTACAACATCGGCTCCATCTGGGGACGGCATGTTCCTCCGTGGACATGTCGAGAACCTGCAGACCATCTGTTTATCTCTCTGTTAACTATGCTATGCAGCCTTGCTGCATTTCTCTTCACAATTCGTTAGCACACATCCCTTATTGAAACAAGAACTGAAACCAAAACTTATATACAATTATGGTACAACAGGCATTCCCTGCCTGAATCAGAATTGGAAATAGGGTTTCAGAAATTGGTCGTTTATAGGGACATCCGACACGTCACCCTGTAAATTCTCCAATATAAATGTGTTATTACCTCCCTGTTCCACAATTTTAAATGGACCGAACGAGAGGGGGTCGAATTTGCCGTGCTTTCCTTTTTCAGCCCTCCGGACATCCCACCTAAGCACTAGATCGCCAACCTGCAGCTTTCTGTCTTTAGCATGCTGATCAAATATGTTTTTCATTTTTTCCTGATATTCAGCTAATCTCTGGTTCACCTGGTCTCGTGTCTCCTCTAACTCCACCAACTGATTAATTCTCCTGACCATACCATCTAGTTCTTCTTGACTTTCCTATATGAAACGTGCCACTGGTAAGGCCAGCTGCACAGGAAACACAGTTGCTCGTCCATATACCAATTCGTATGGAGATTTCCCAGTTGCTCTCTTGCTGGTAATTTTGTTAGCCCATAGAGCAATTTTCAATTGGGAATCCCAATTCTTCTGATTCTCATTGATAGTCTTCTTCAAGGCCCTCACCAGGGTTTTGTTGGAAGATTCTGCCAAGCCATTTCCCTGTGGATAGTAAGCTGTGGAGTGCTTAAGTGCAATATTGTACTGTTGACAGAAATTCACAAATTTTGCAGATTTGAAGGCCTGTGCATTATCAGTGACTATTTTAGCAGGACAGCCAAACCTGGATATGATGTTTTCCTCCATGAACTTTATGATGACAGCGTCAGTAGCGTTCCTTGCAGGTATGGCTTCTACCCATTTTGTAAAGTAATCTGTGGCTGTCAATATCCATTTGTGTTGTCCACTTGATGGGAGATGTATTTCTCCAATAAAATCTATTCCCCACTGTTGAAATGGTTCATTCACATGAACTGGAATCAAGGGCAGAGCTGCCAATTTCTGTCTCTCAGCAAATTTCTGACACTTATTACATGCTCTGACCCAAACAAAAACATCTCCAGATAGTTTTGGCTAGTAGAAACTAGCCTTCAGTATTTTATGAGTTGTGGCCCTCTAGCTGTAATGGCCTCCACAAATTCCTTCGTGAAATTCCATCATTATACTTTCTACCTCATCTCTGTGAGGCACAATAATAGGATACCTGAAGGATCTCTCCAATATAATTGGCCATTAGCAACTATGTACTTTTGTGATTTCAATCTCAAAGCCCTGTATTTTGCTTTATCACAACTGAGGGGACAGCTGAGTGTCAAAAGATATTCTACTATTTCTTTGTACCATGGACTTGTGAGATATTTTACATGTGCTTTCTAAGCAGCCATCTCTAGCCCTTGTTGTTCTTTTTCTTTCTCAGACTCTTCGTCTGCTACCATGGACAAATTTATGCCCAAAGCCTGATAATTTGATTCAGATAGAATCTTGGCTAACCCCTGCCCTTTAATCAACTTAGTAGGTCTAATATCCAAGTCATATTCTTGTATTTTTGCAATCCATCTCCCCCTTTTCCCTTCACTGTCTCCCTGAATGAGAATGTCTTTAACAGCTGCAATGGGGACATATGCAGTAATGTGGGACTGCAAAACATACATTCTGAAGGTCGTGAGGGACTTTACTAGGGCATATGCCTGTTTCTCTAATATGTTATATTTCAATTCTGCATCATGGAGAACTTTGCCGAAAAAGGCAATAGGCTGTTCATATCCTTCTTCATTTTTCTGTAATAACACTCCAGCTACTGTGTGAGGTGATGCAAAGGAAAAGATCATAAATGGTCTAGTATAATCAAGTCCAGCCAGCACAGGGGCTTCAGCAAATGCAGCTTTAATTCTAGCAAAGGCCTCCCGTGATTCTAGTGACCATTTCACCTCATTATTCTTTTTCAGCATATCTATTATATGCCTAACTATCTTGGCATAGTTAGGGATAAATCTTCTCAGAAAATTGATTCGTCCTAGAAACACTTGCACTTCTTTTTTATTTCTGGGGAGAGGAATACCATTTATCACCTCTATTCTCTTGGGATCTACCCTTACCCCATCCTTAGTTACAATATGCCCCAAAAGTTTGCCTTCCTCTAATGCAAATAAAGACTTTTGTGGATTAAGAGAAAGACCATACCTTCTGCATTTTTCAAAGGTTCTTTGTAAATGTTCAGTGTGTTCAGCATCATTCTTTGAAAACACTGTAATATCATCAAGGTACACCACCAGAAAATTATCTTGCTCCCCAACGAAAGCAATGTCCATCGCCCTCTGAAAGGTAGCTCCTGCATTAATCAATCCAAAAGGCATCCTGGCATACATGAATGTTCCCCATGGTGTGGTGAAAGCAGTCTTCTTTTGATCTTCTAGAAACACGGCTACCTAATTATAACCAGAAAAACCATCCATCATTGACATTCTAGAGGCTCCCACCACTTTTTGCAGGATGTGGTCCATCTTAGGCAGTGGATAATTATCCTTTAATGATGCTCTATTTAAATTCCTGAAATCCACACACAGCCTTATTTCTCCATTTTTCTTTCGGACAGGGACCAAATTAGCAACCCATTCAGAGTACCTTAATGGCACTATTATCTTGGCCTTTAGCAGCTTCTTGATTTCTTTTTCAATGGAGGGAAGTAGCAGAGGATTTATCTGTCTGAGCTTCTGCTTGTAAGGTTTTGCATCTTCCCTCAAAGGAATTTTGTGCTGCATTATACTAACATCAAAAGTTTTAAGGTCCTGATAGGACCATGCAAATACATCTTTATAAGATTGAAACAATTTCAGGTATCTTTCTTTATACTCCTCTGGGACCTTCTTAGATATCTTTACAATTTTAGGTTCAACATTGGTACCCAGATTTAGATCTTCTCCCTGATTTTCCTCTGCTATTTTATTACGCTGCAAAGGAACATTATTTTTGTCAAATAATCTTTCTAGAGGCACCAGCACTCTAGGTATAACATTCCCTTTCAACTGCAGCACTTTATTTCCTGCCATTTTCTCTTCCCACTTATTTCCTGAGACATTCTCAGCCTCATCTTCTACACAATCATCAATCTCCATATTGGAGAACTCTCCCACTGTCTCCAGGAATTTCTTCATCTGTTCATCATCTTCAAATACCTGCCAATGCTTAATATTATCTGGGATTGATGGTCTATAACGTACCTCGATTTCATACCTCAAGAGAGGGTTTTGAGGTGGACGAAATGTACTGGCCGCTACAGCAAGTGAATCTGCCATTCTGTTCTGCTCCCGGGGCATGAACTGGATATTGAATGCTGAGAAGAAATTCTCCACCATGTCCCATACTTCATTTCTATAAGCTCTCAGCCGGGGGTGTTTGGTTTGACACCATTTCCCGACTTGTCCGACCACCACTGCACTCCCGAACTTTAAACTCCATACCCATGCTCCCCGGGCCGTTTTGCAACTCAACAAGAAAGGCTCACATTCAAGCCCATGTTGTTGGGGTAGGCCTCATATTCAATTTCGTTACGTGCACCCATTTTCCTTGGGAGATTGACACGATCGCCTGGCTTTCTCTTGAATTTTCTGGTTCCATCAAAATGTAAAGTCCACACTCGCTCACGGCCTGGGAGTGCTTCTGCCCATTGATTGCATGAGAAGGTTCATGAGTAAAATTTTGATTCTTCACAGATAAAATAGAAAAATCTCTCCTAAGTGCATAGACTCTGTGATCTTCCAGTTATCACCTTCCTAATCATTCCTGATAAATCTGCTTAGTCCAGAATTTCCCTCCCAGCCACCAAAACTAAATAGTGGTATATGTTAAATCATCTGAGGACCCACCGATTTTTGTTCCCCAGGACCTTGACAATAGCATGCCAAAGCGAGCTGGGATGTCAACGACCACAATGTCCATCACTACACTTTTTGCTAGAATTTGGGCCAGATTGACCACTAAATATTTGATCATCCCCAAGCATTTAACTCTTTTGGAATCAAATGAATATAGGTCTTTATATGGACGTGTGATTTGTAGACCTAGTTGTTCCATGACTGACAAAGGCATAAGATTATGGGAAGCCCCAGAATCTAACATACAATTGTGTAACAGCAGGTCATGAATAACTAGAGACACATAGAAAGGAGGAGTAGAGGGGTCTATCTCCTCGACATGTGGACCAAAAACTACCATGGGTCTTTCTTCTTGAAGATTAAGGCTGTCTGGAATTATTGGTGCTTTGGGAGGAAGTAATAAAGAAGTAACTTGAGACTGATATGCAGGTTGTTTCAACAGTTCAATCAAAGGGACTAGGATTTTGACTTTCTCAAGTTCTTTTTGCAAATTAAAAGCAAGAGGGGGCTTTTCTGTTACAACTTCTTTTGACTCTTTATTTTCAGCTGAAGGTTTAACTTCTTTTGATACAGACTCGACATTAGGAGGGGTGCCTACTTTTGAAGGAGGAGTTTGATCAATAGACTGCAAAGGTTTGTTCAGAGGACTCTTACCTTTATCTGTGACTTTCTTCGTTGTTGACTCCTTTTGAGTAGGAGCTTCCTTCTGGGGAGGCTCTTCTTCATGATCTTGAGTCCGAGTTCTCTTTCTGGAGGATCTGAGATCATATCTCCTATTAAAATGTGCTTGCATGAAATCATTAAACTGTTTGCAGTAGTGATCAATTTCTGCATCTTCTGTGTCTCTGATCTCCTCTTCTTCTTCTTGCAATGGGCATTCTATTTCATCACTGTTTGAAAAGGCAAGATTTGCATCTTGCAGTTCATAGGCAGCGTCATCAGTGGAGTCATTTATTGGGCCTTCCAGGTACAATGGGTGTGATACTTGATCCTGTTGCTCCTTGGCTTCCCTTGGCAGTATTTGCAGGGGTGGCTTTCTATACTGAGGATTGTAACCTCTGTTTAGAGCACTATAAAAATTCTTGGGGGTTGTATTCTTGGCCTCCAGTTCTAGCTTGACCATCTTTTTAATCATCTTGCTTATTTCCTCCATTTTATCTGAATCTTTGTCCTGGTTAGAAGTAGATACTTCTTCTTTGCCTCTTCTTCTGGTATCTTGTTCAGTTTTTCCTTTTAATTTTCCAGTAGAAGCAAAGTTTGCTTCTAATTCAAGAGCATCTGACTGAGCATCATCTAGGGTGGCAGGCTTTGTTTCCCTGAGGGAGAAACCAAAATCTGAGTCAAAAGCTGCTATGAAAACAACTTTGGCAGCATTCTGATGGGGCTTCATATTTGCAAGGAGGTTTAGATATAACTTATTGAATCTCTTAATAAACTCTGACACCCCTTCATTATGTTTCTTCTTGAGTGTATTGAATTCAGTGAGACACTGTCCGTGATCTTTCTTTTCTCCCCATTTTCTGAGAAAAGTATTCTCCATATCATCCCAAGTGGTTACTGAACGGTTTCCCAATGTCTTGAACCATTTTCTAGCTTCACCGTCCAAAGATTGCACAAATAATCTTAAGACCACATCTAAATGTTCAACATTAAAGTTCTCTACAAAAGAGCAGAAAGTCTCAAGATGTTTCTGAGCATCGATTTCATTTTCTCCAGTGAATCTGGGCAATACCTTCAAGTAATCCTATGGCATATCATTCAGCACCTGAGGTAATGCCAGGGGAGCATATTTATTGAGCAAAAAGGCAGGAACATTAGCCATTGGAGGAGGTGGGGGTTGTGCAACAATCTGGTGTACAAATGAAGGAAGAGGAGTAGGCGGAAGTGGAGTATGGATAACAATGGGAATATATTGTACAGCAGCCTGAGGCGTAGATGGAAACAATTCACGGTTAACAGGGGCTACTTCTGTAACTTCTTTAACTTCTTTAGCCTCAGGGGTAGGACAAAATTTCTCTTTGGTTCTAGCACTTCCCCTGGGTGGGCTATCCGAGTAATATTCAGGATTTTCTTCGGTAGAGTCGAGATTTCCTACTGGAACTTCTTGAAAAGAAGAAGATGGACAATCTTCTTCGAAAAACTCGGGGATTTCAGCACGGGCTGATTTCCTCTCTTTCCAACTTCTTCTGTGTATAATCTTCTCTGGGTTAGACCTAGAGGGTATCTTCGATTTGGACGTATCTGACCTTAAATGTGGCTTTTGAGGAGCCAGGACTACCAATAGATTTATCGATTAAACAATAGTGTGGAGTCGCCAAGGTGAGAGATATGCAACTCTTCAACTCTCTGTGCTCACCTGATTAGAGAGTGAATATGATTTGTCGAGGCCCAGGGAAACTGATATTCTTAAATTCGATCCCCGGCAACGGCACCAGAAAGATGTTGTCGACAATTGTTGTCTACCCTAGAGACAGTCTAGAGCTGCCATAGACCAGTGCCTAGGACATCTTAGCATAGCAGGAGGCATATAATAAAACTGGGTTGTCAATCCAAAGGCTCTCCTACTATCTCTTGTTAAACAAGGAAATTGATTTAGAATGGGACCAGCAATCACAGAAACTGTCACAGGGAAAGTAATGTTGTAGAGGCACAATGCAAAGCTCCAATATAAAAGCATCAGACAGTTAAGAGACAATTTACTGCAAAGAGGGCCGATTCAAATAATATGTCACAGAAATCAAATATCAGAAAATGTATGGAGGGAAAGAAACACAAGAGGATATTAGTTAACTATGGTTTGATACCCAGATACACAACAGAACCACATATGGGCTTATCATTCTAAGAATCCATACATGACGATGGCGTTTTAAAAGCATCCTCCCAAAGCAACTAATATAGCAGAAAGATGAATGAAATGAACATGGAACAGTATATCATGCCTGAGCCATATTTAAAGTGCTTGACTGATTCAAGTATGGGCATCGACTAGGATGAATCCTTACCTAAAACCAGTGAGCCACTTGCATTCCAGTAACATGATACAAGAAGATATATGAAATGGAATATTGTATTAAACATATAAGAAAAAGTACATACTGTGAAATACCAAAGATCAGAATCCTCTAAACAGACAGAACTCCTCCTCACTGAGACCCTATGGGCTCTAAGCCTCAATACAAAAGCTTTACAAAATGTATACAAAAATGGCTTTCACAGCACAATTTTCTGATAAAAGTCTGGAACCCTTACAATGTCTTTCTTCCTCTTTTTTATAGAGGAAGAAGAAGAAAAACTAATAAAAGAAGTAGGTGAAACATTTAATTGTTTAGCTTGAACAAAATGGTGGAAACATTCGCGCCCTTGTTGCTAAATTAATATGCTGAGCTATAGGTACTCTGAGGCCGGCTCCATGAAGTAAATGTTGTAGGTGCAAACTTCTCCAGGGATAAGACATGAAGAATAAAATATGTAACATCCTGTACTTTCCTGAAGAGAATTTGGCTGAAATAAACCCTGAGGACATTGTTTTCTGTGAAAAGATCTTTCTAGTAATCTGCATGGTCTTCGATCTGGTACTTTACCTCCAAAAGGGTATGTAAGAGCCCCAAAGTCCTTAAATACGTTTCTTGAATCCCCTGCTCTTCACTGATATTTTCTATCTGCACCATTAATTCTTCATCTGCTCAACCTGTGCATTTGAATGACCTTGGAGGGTTTGATAGATTTAAACCCTGGATTTTTAATGGATGTCATGTCAGCCTATCTTCCCGGATCCTTGCTCCATAATTCTGCATTTGATAATTGGTCCTCTGGAGCGTACTCGACTTCTGTGGTGGTGGACGTGAATTCTGATGGTTCTCCATCGCCATAAACCTGCAAAACCCACAAAATGGTTAAAGAAAACCAGGCGCCAGGGTAATGGATGAGGCAGTGACCACGGAGTGGTGATATGGACTGAGTGAAACGATGAGGAGAAGCAGGGTGACGGAGAAATGAAGGGTGGCAACGAGAAACATAGTGGGACGACGATGTGTGGACGAGGCGGAGACAGACAACATAGACACGTAAACGATGCATGGAAATGGTGGAGGCAAACGTAAATGACACGTGGGCGTGTGACAGGGAGGTACGAAAGACTGGTAATAGGATGACGTGGGTGCGGACTTGGTTGATCAGCGGAACACGTGAATGATTCTGGGCCTTACGACCTGTGAACAAGATCAACGATTGAAATTCAGTTAGAGGGAGATGGAATGGCGGGCCCGGGGTGCCGTATATTTAAATTAAAACCCGTGCGGCTTGGGAGATTGGCAGCCGTTAGATGGAGCCCTCGGGATCGGACGGCTCATGTAGATTTCGCTGCCCGTCTTGAGTCGGACGATAATGCGCGATGAGGAGCGGTTTTGACACCGTACTCAGGGACGCGTGGCGGGCGCCCAATGGAATCGCTGGGATTTTGAGAATACCGCCTGCTGCTGAAAAGCTGTGCGAAATAAACAAGCCGGTTTCTGAGGTAAGGCACGGCAGGGACCACTAGATAGGGACAAGCTGCGGGCCGTCGATCTGTGTTTGATCTGACGGCCGAGAGCGCGCCCGATAGCCGTATACAGCAAGCGCCTTAGGATTTGGCGTTTGGTCTCGGGGGCGGGTTGTATGGAAGGAATAGGTGCCGGGGTTAAGACCAAAGGGGCTAGGCCCGATATAATTTTAGGCACAGATTTTAGCCTTTTGTTCAATGTATTTCATGGGCGGAAATGATAACGAGAGGTAGGATGGGAAGATTTTAGGCCACGAAAGGGGTTCGAAACGGATTTAAACGGAACTGCAAGCCCAAAGACTGGAATGGAGGGGCTAATGGCCAAAAATTTAGATGAAGGGGCTAATATGTACAACACATCCCACTCCATCTCCAAGGCCTCCCAATCTGTGGTGACCTTCCCTAGAGTGATCAACCACTGTACACACAATACCACATTGGTATCCAGTATGTTAACCACGAAAAAGTGGTCAGTCACTGTGTAGGTGCCCATCATCACTGCCAGCTCTGGAACATATCTAGCACACTGCATAGTCTGATCTCCTAGGACCAATACTGAAAACCCATCGAAGCTCTCTATTGGTATGCCTCTCCGCTCTACCATCTGTGCATCGATGAAGTTGTGGGTTGCCCCACTGTCCACCAGTATTGATACTCGTTGCCCCCGTACTGTCCCTCGACACGCAGCGTCAAATACTTGGGTACTCCTCGCAATGCTACAAGGGTCCCCCCGGTAGGTGCAAAGCCTGCACCTCCTGCTCCTGGTGGTGGAGGTGGCAAATGGGCCTGCGCTGCATGGCTGCCCCTGCCTCCACGTCATCATACTCATCTTCTTCCCCGCTGCTCTCGGAGAAGACCTCAATAAAGTGTGCTTTGCCAGCAGCAAATCTGTGTCCTGGTGCCCACGGCTCTTGACAGGTGAAACACAGCCTCTTCTTCTTCAACTCCCTCTTGGCATCATCATCCAACTGTCCCCTACCCTAATTCCCCTTTGGAGGCAAAATCCTCACATCCTTCCCCTTAGGCTGGAAAGCCTGTCTCTGGGGGTATGGTGTCCTGGTCTTGGGTAAGGCATCCTGCAAGTCCCGGGTTCTGCCAACTACGTCATGGAGTGTGGTTGGTCTAGCGGATCTGACCAATCCCCGAAGCGGCTCTGCTAACCCCTCAATGAACATGTAAATCATCTGTGCCGCGGATAGATCTGGCACCATCACAGATATATGTATCCAGACTCCCAATCTGTTTGAGCCTTGTCAGCTCAACAAAGTGCTCCTCCGGATCCCTCCGATCAAACCTCTCTATCAACCTCCGGGTGAACTCGGCATATGTGGTCACTGTCGAATGCCCGAGAGTAATCATCCCGTGGAACCACCAATCCTGGGCCTCGCCATCCAGATGCAGCGCTACCACCTTGATGGCCTCCGTCTCCGCCATCTGGTTGAGCTAGAAGTATATGTCCAGCTTCTCCACCCAAGCCTTTGCCGAACTATTTGATGAGTCGTCAAACATAGGCAAATGGAACCTGCTCACCGTACGCTGAGTGTCTCCCTCATGGTAATGTCGGTGTCCTCTATTATGGTTGTGGGGTCTATTGTCCTGCTGGAGCTGGACAAAATCCCGAAATGAAAGGGCATCCCTGAACTCCTGCCCGTAGGCCTGATACTCAGCAAGGAATCACCCATGTGGCCAGGCTCCGGCTCCTCCTGTGCTTTTGCCCCTGTGTCTGCAGCCAGAAAAGTGGGCATGGTGGAACGTGTGGGTGCATGTGATGCCATGTGCTGAGTGGCATCGTGCTCCTGCAAATGGTGGGATGTGCCTGATCCCTCCCAAATTTGGAAACCCCTTGGGGTTTCACGTTGTCTAGCCTCTACAGCAGTGAATCTCTGTCCCATCACCTCAATCTGCCTCGACAGATCCTGCACTAACTTGAGGAGCATTTCCCCAAACTTCTTTGCATAACTATCATCTGCGATTGGTTCCTCCTGTTCTGCGTCCACTATTGGAACGCAGTCACCCTCTCCGTAGGTGATTTGCAACCTACATTCTCTTTCACGGTACTTCCTACCCCTGTAGCAAATATACGGCTTCTCTCCCGGTGTCATAGACAACTTGCTCCACAGGCTGAGCTAGGTCTATGAGCTCTGATACCAAGCTAGGTCTATGAGCTCTAATACCACTGTAATATCCCGAAAGGGAAATAGACAGTAATACAAAGCATACAACAAGATATAAAATGCTAGAAACAGATCATGAAGCAGTTACACATGAAATAGAGAGAATGCTAAGCCATTTTATTATACTAAGAAATAGAAATGAGTACAAGAGGTGATCAAAATGATGGCACCTCGACTTGCACCAGGCAAGTGTAGGAATACTCTCAGAATATCTATGGAAATGGCTGCTCTCTGCTCTACGTCCAAGCTGCTGGAATACTGCCGTGCTGCTGCTACTGCTGGAACAAAATGAGTATTTGGGGTTGCTCCCCTACTCAGAAAAAGCTGAAATTCTGGAATCGGCCTCTACTCACAATACCTAGAAAAGCCCAAAGAGCGTTTCTGAAATGGTCGACCCCCGAAAATGCCTCCCTTGAGGATCTACGCTATCCTCCAAAGGGCCACGCTGATACTGAATGCAATCCTCCAAAATATGGCCTCCCACTCTGCCAAATGCCTCCAATAGGCAAGGGTTGGCCCCTTGCTCAATACTCTGGCCCAAATCCTCCGAAATGATGCCAAACCGGAGCTCCCCCAAAATGGACTGCGTCCTCCCTCTCAAGACTGCGCAGTCTCTAAATGCTCTGCTCCTCCACGAATGCAAACCTCGATCCTCCTGCAAAACGCTGATGGAAATACCTCACCCGAGCAAGCACTCGAAGTCTCCCGGGGCTGAGGGTGGGATCTCCGAACAAAGACACCCGATGTACTGAACAGTGATGCAGACAAGCTAAACAGCCAGCGTGCTCCAAGTCGAAATGACTAGCTCAATACGCATAAACATGAATGACCAAATGAGGGGGCTTTCCTCCCTTTTATAACGTTGGGCCTCTCTCTCTCTAGGCCCCACCACCTCCACGTGCTCCTTGGCCCACGCTGTCTCCCTCATCTGCGTGAAGTAGGCCCCACGCTGCCCATGTGGTCTGCGTCCCTCTCCTGCGCTATCCACTTGGTCACTAGGCCCCACTCTCTTAATTTTGATGTGGACTTTAGGAAAGTGTTTTATCCTAAGTGAGTTAATTAATATTTTACTCACTTTATTCATGCTCCGACTATAATAAAGCAAAATTGGTCAAAATTAATATTTCCAATTAGCTATCGCTAATTGGGAATATTACACAGCATGACAAGGGGAGTACTTGGGCACCCCATTTGCCATTGATGTCAAAGGGGGAGAGAATTCTATAATATTTCCATCAATGACAAAGGAGGAGATTGTTGGTCAATAATTGTCATTGATGGAATATAAGCTCTCTTGATGAGCTCTCTTCATGGAAGATTGATAGATGATGTACTATGACATATGATGACATGATCCCAATCACCTTCTACACTAAAATTTTATGAACAGTCACAAAGAAAAATAAATTTAGACACCTTGGAGGCATCCTTTCACAATGAATCCTAGACCATATTAAAGAGGATTTTTCCCTCTTTCCAACAAGCTCTTACTTGCCCCGAAACTCCCATTAGTTTGTGAGAAACTGAATTTTTAAGATAAAAAATATATATTTACAGTCAAACAGACCTAGGCAGTCATATAATGTCGGCCCTTTTTCCAATGGATGTGTCTCTTCATAGGGACAAACTACTATATATATAAATCTACGTTTTAGAATCAGCAATTCGGTGAAGAATATCCGAGAAGCACAGAACTTTAAGGAGAGTTCACATCTTGTGAACTAAGGCCGAGGACTACTTAAAAAGCACATTTGTTTGGGTTATTCTTCCTCAAGCTCGGACAACATATTACACAGTCATCTTTTATGAGGTTCGGATTTGTGATAGGTGTATAAAAAATTTGCATGTGGAGGAATAGTGGATAGTCACCTACTCGGTGCCTTAACCTCAATATCTCAGATATGTAAGAAGGTTGAATTGTGGACATTCATCTCGAATATACTTGTGGTAGCTCGGACACAGCTGTGGAGAAACTGTAGCTCAGATAGACTTGTGGAATTGCACCTTGGTTCTCTAGAGGACTCATAAATTTTGGAGCTAAGGACAGTTATTTATGGAGGCTCAGAATTGTAAGCTAGTGAACTTGTGATACTTCGGATCTGAACTTGTAGAAGGCTTGAACTTACCCTTGAAGGCTCAGACTTAGAAATGCAAGCTAGTGAACTTGTGATACTTCGGATCTGAACTTGTAGAAGGCTTGGACTTACGCTTGAAGGCTCAGACTTAGAACTTCAAGCTAGTGAACCTGTGATACTTCGAATCTGAACTTGTAGAAGGCTTGGAGTTACCCTTGAAGGCTCAGACTTCTGTGAGGACTATTGAAGTCACATGATGGACAAAGTACAGTGAAGAATCTTGTAGATGACAGTCAAGTAAGTACATCACACATTTTCTATTAAAAAGAAGACTGAGGGATTGGTGTCCTTGGGGTAGGTGCCCCTAAACACAAGATTGGTGCCTTGAGAAGATAGGGTCGAAGCCCTAGAGGTCAGAGCCTCATCAAAGTCCAAGTTGGTACTTGGCAAACAGGTTGGTGCCTGTTTCATTAAAAGGGTTGGTGCCCTTCTCTCATCTATTGTATACTATTATTAAAAAGGGATTGAAGTTCTCTTTAATTCTTAATATCATTATTATATATATCTCTCTGTCTTTAATTGTGAAGAATCTAACTGGAAATAATTAACAATTGAAAAGAATTACTGATTCACCCCACTCTCAGTATTTCCAACAGGGCATGCCAAGCGGTTGATAATGGACAGTATCAAGGACCATATTGTACCACACATAGCTCAGAAGAGGACAGCTAACGAAATGTGGAAGGCCTTGACTTCCCTGTATGAGGGAAAATCAGTCTAAAGGAAGATGCTGTTGGAGGCCCAAATGAGGTCATTCATGATGACCAAGGGAGAAAACATCGAACATTTCCTCTTCAGATTGCAGTCAATCAGGGATCAGCTCACTGCAACGGGTGCAACCGTAGATGATGCAGTGATAGTCAGGACTGCCCTCAATGCAATCACGGATGAGTGCGAAACCTTTGTCCAAAGTATCTTGGGCAGAGAAAACCTCCCAGATTGGGATAGCTTGTGGTCAATCCACCGACAAGAAGAACTACGTAGATTCACCACGAAGCAGCACAACCCTGGTTTGAGCAATGTAAAGAAGGAAGAGGAGGAAGATGCAGCCTTGGCATCGAAGAAGCAGTCGAAGAAGAAGCAGGATCTTTCAAAGATCAAGTGCTTTCAGTGTGGCGAAATGGGACATTTTGCCAGCCATTGTCCAGAAAAGAAAAAGGACAAGGAAGCATCTTCTTCCAAGGCAGCTGTGGCAAATGATGGGTCGGGAGATGATGTAGCCATGCGTGCTCATGAACCACAAAGGTGGGGTGACATGGATATGTAGAGGAACTACATGAAAGAGAGGCGGGATCCTTGAGTAGCTCATCTCTTCGATCCCATGCGAGCTACGGTAGCCTTAAGACAGTGGCGAGACAAGTGGAGCATTGGGTGCATAGATCACAGATGAGGCAGAAGCAGAGGCAGATCTAAATGCTCGGAGGAGCAGCACAGAGAAAATCAGTAGCAACGTAGAAGCAGTAGCAGCGCAGAGGCTGATGTGACTTCAGTAGCACAGAGCAGTGCTGAGCTGCAGCGACGTAGAGAGCTTCAGAGGGAGAGCGCAGTGCAACAGTAGCGTGATAGATTTCATCACAAGGGGCTGATGTGACTTCAGTAGTACAAAGGGAGTCTGATTAGTAATTACGCAAGCAGAGTTGTATTTGTGTATCGTTCTTTAGATGCCAGCACAGATCTATAGCTTATGGAGCTTAAATGATGAGAATGCAACCCATTTGACTTGTTTGTCAAAGATTGGGCAGGAGATTCAATTGTTTCTCTCAACAACTGAAGTTGTAGTGCAGCAGATCAACAGTGGCAGTGCTATGAGCAGCACAGATGCAGCATATTGAGAGGGAGCTATAGTATAGTGGTTGTAGTGGTAGTGCTATGAGCAGCACAGATGCAGCATATTGAGAGGGAGCTATAGTATAGTGGTTGTAGTGGCAGTGGCAGAGTCATCGGCTGCAGTACAGAATGGCAGCAGTAGTGCAGAGTTGAGTGGCAGGAGGCCAAGCTTCAATAGCACAGAACCAGTACTCAAAGTCATGTAATGCATAGTGTGATGTATTGCTAGAGGACAGCCTTGATGCTAAGAGGAAGTGTTGAGATTTTGTGTATTTGGGGTAGCATCAGTTGTGCTCTATGTCCCAAATTTTGAGGAAGGACTATAATTCACCTGATCTACAAGACCCAGAAATGGATCTGTGAAATTTCATCTGGTTTAGGAGATATTAAATTAATTAATTATTTTAATGTATTTACTAAGTTAAAACTTAGGAAAATAAAATAATTGAAGTGAATTTAATTAAACATGTGATGAAATTGTCTTAAGTCACATGGATCAAGCTTTCCTTTAATCTTAGCCATTGATTCAAGATCTGATCATGGCTGTTGATTTGTCAACGAGAAAAGTATAAAGGAAAGGCTTGGGATCATTTGTAAAAACACACAGAGGCAGAGCACTGAGGCAAAGCACTAAAGCTCAACTGAGATTCTAGGGCAGGGTTGGCTAAGAATACTCAGAAGTGCTTTTGTTGCATAGAGGGGAATTTAGACCAAGAGGATGATCTGATCCTAGGGTCTAGAATACACAAGAGGCAGAGAAGAGATCAGCTCAAGGACGGCGCAGCAGCAGCAGCAGTAAGGACAGCGTTATTTTTCAGGAAACCCTTCAAGGGTTGCGCAGAGACCCTTAAGGGCAGCGCAGTGACTACATCACCCATTCTGGGGTAACGCAATCCCTTCCAGGAACAACGATGAGGTTTTGGAGGCCATCCAAGGCTGACACAAAAGCTTTCAGGGGCTTCAGAGGTTGACGTTGTGCATTTCAAGGGCAGCGCTGGGGTTTCTAGGCCTGGATCTGACTGAGTTCTGTAAATCCCGTTTGAGGGTGTGGATCAGTCTGTATTTTTGGTCCTAAATCAGCCAGGAGTTGTAGATCTAGAGTTTTCTCTGTAGGGTTTTCCAAATCTAGAACCCAGAGTTGTGTATTCGGCAATATTCTTAATAATAGAACCCTCCAGCAGCCAGAGATCAGTTTTCCCACCTTGGGTTTTTCCCAAAGTAACAAAAATCGCGATCGGGATAAAATCGCTGAGGGGAAAAAATCGGAAAAAATCGTAAAAATCGGGAAAAAATCGTAAAAATCGGAAAAAAATCGGCACATACAAAAATATTCATTTTTTTTCAATTTTTTTAATATCTAAAGCATCTACAGCATAAAATAAATGCATTGACACATAAATATGAAAAAAAAACTAATATATAAGATGTGTAATATCATGTCTAGTGCTACATCACATATAAAACTGAATCCTGTCCTGAATACTAAGTCCTAAGTCTCAACTCAACCTCAAAATATCAACAAAAAATATAATAATGTATCTCATATCATGTGTCATAATGTTATATACAAAGGAATGCACCAAATAACCTATACTACTGATTTCCTCTGCCCCTCTTGCGAGAAAATGTAACAGCTTTCCCTCTAGACGAAGAAGTTGGCGGGGCTAGCAATGGACTCTGTTGTGCTCCAGATCCTGAAGCACTAGGAGTTAAAGGAGGTAGACCACGTCCTCTACTAGTAGCAGGGGTAGGTGGTGTCACCTCCTCCTCCTATTGTTGCTCCTCCTCCTCCTCCTCATGAAACTCATCATTGATTCATCGCTACTAGAAATGGGATCATCAACAAGAGATACATAAACATCATCTAGCTCAAAGTCTTCGGACTTGGATTGCTCAACCTTAAAATGCGGTAGAAAAAGATTAACATGCCTAACCAGTTGTTTTCCTTTGAGTGAAGGGTACATTCTTGTTAAGGCCACGGTAGGGGAGTTCAACAATCAATACCACCAACATCAACAAAGTTCAACAATCAATGCCACCAACATCAAAGTTCTTAAAGGACTTCATACTCTTGATCAAATGTCAATCTCATACCCTTACACATAATAGAATCAAATGGAAACAATGCAAATCCCCAAACCATGAAACCCTGAAAACCATTAAGTCTGCTGAATTTTGAGTGAAATCTAAAATTCTAGTTTCTCCATATGAAATCCAATGAGGTCGAAACCACTCTTAAACATCTTGAGTCATTTCATGGTAATGTTAAAAATTTAAGTAAAAGGATGAAAATGAAAAATAAAGGAAATATCACTTTTACTTTAAGAATTTAACATTACCATGAACTGCCAACAGGGTGTGTTAGGAAAATGAGAGGGCTGCAAAAATGACCAAAAAAAAAACTATTTTTGAACTTATAGGGTTTCTGTTTGATGGGCCCACGATTTTTACCCAAAAAATCGCGATTTTTTCGTAAAAATCGCGATTTTATCGCGATGACGATTTTTTCAAAAAATCGTTCAAAAAATCGCCGATTAAATCGGCCGCTTGAAAAACTCGCGATTTTTTCGATAACATCGCGATTTTTGTTACTTTGGTTTTTCCAGGGACAGTTTGTCCAGAAATAACTGTGTCACTTTGTCAATGTGTGCATGTGCTTATTCTAGATCTGAATTGGTAGAGTTCTGTTATGTGTTTTGCTTCGATGTTAACTTGAATTTATTCAGTTGATAACTTATCTAAGTAGGAGGAGCTTAACCGGGTTAACAGTAATAATTTCTGCATAAGTGTTAAGATTCAGAAATTTCTACAAGCCCGAAGGGCATAACCAAGAACTCGAAGTGCCCATAGTGACACCGGAACATTGTCTTAGGGACATGCTAGTCCCTCACCCTAATCTGATGGTACCTCGAGCGTAGGTCAATCTTCGAGAAGAACCTAGACCCCCTCAGCTCATCCATCAACTCATATATACATGGGATGGGGTAGCGGTTCTTCATTGTTTTCTTGTCGAGGGCTCGATAATCTCATGCATAAGGACCTGTCCTTCTTCTTCACCAAAACAACTGATGAAGCAAAAGGGCTAGAGCTAGGCCTAATATGCCCAAGTGCCAACAACTCATGGATAACCCTCTCTATCGCATCCGATATGCCTTGGGATGTCGATAAGGGGTAGTGATCGCGACTTGTACCCCCGACTCTAACTCAATAGTATGCTCAAACCCCCGATCAGGTGGTTGACCCAATGGTATATCTCCAAACACTGTTGGGTACCTGTCTAGAATGGCCTGTATCTCCAAGTGTGGTGGCTTGGGATTACCCCAGCCTCTCAAACCGTCAACTCCACAGCCCACTCAATGTCCCCATGTCTCAAATCAGCCTCCATCCTATGGGCCGAAACAGTTTGTGGTGGGTAAGAGTGCATACCTCATAGCAAAATTGGCTTGCCATCTAGCCCTACAAACTCCATCTCCAACCTCCTCCAAACAGTAGTGACTCTGCCAAGTGAATAGAGCCACTAGATCCCCAACACTACATTGTTGTCTGGTACATCCACCACAAAGAAGTGATTTGTCATGGAGTAGTTCCCCATGGTCACTGTCAAGGAGGGAACATAGTGTGTGCACTACATGATTTTATCCCCGAGCACAAGAACTAAGAATTCGTCAAACTCCTCAGTTATGATGCCCCTCCTCTAAACCATCTGGGCATCAATGAAAATGTGAGTAGCCCCACTGTCCACCAAAACTGATACACGCTGCCCCTGATCCTCAAGGTCAAAAACTTGGGTACCCCACGCAGAGATGCGAGGACCCCTCCGGAAGGTGCGAAGGAAGCTCCCCCTGTCGATGGTGGCGGTGGTGGTGGCAATCTCTCCTAGTGTACTGCACTGTCATCTCCACCCATCTCAAAATATGCCTCATCCTCTACGTCACTGTCAGAAAAGACCTCGATTTAATGGGCCTTGTCTGCAGCACATCTGTGGCCTCGTGCCCACAATTCCTGACAGGAGATACGCAACTTCCTCCTTCGAAGGTCTCTCTGGGTCTCCTCATCCATTTGTCCACGCCCCTGATTGGCCCTTTGTGGTGGAGCCCTGGTGTCTCTTCCCCTCTACTAGAAACCCTGTCTGGGTGGTAGTAGTGCTCTAGCCCTGGGTAGGGCATCCTGTAGATATCGGGTTCTCCCTACTGCATCCTGCAACGTAGTGGGCCTGTTCGACCTCACCAATCCCTGCAATGGCTCTGCTAGCCCCTCCACAAACACGTAGATCCTCCTAGCCTCCGATAAATTTGGCACCATCACTGATAGCCTCAGACACTCCGAAATATATGCCTCAACACTCCTTGTCTGCTTGAGCCTTTTCATCTCCCCAAAGTACTCCTCAATATCTTGTTGATTTGGGTGGCATCGGATGTGCTCTAAGTCTCAAAATTTGCAGGGAGGCTTAGGCACATGTATTCCAGAGAACCAAGAAGTCGTTTGTGAAAATTAATTATTTTTAAAGGGACCCTAAGTCTAAACTTAGGAAAGTAAAATAATTAAAGGGTATTAATAAAACAGTGTGAATCTTCTAGAGAATACGAAGATCAAGTCAAAATTTAATCTTAGTCGTTGATTAACGAATTAATCTCGGTCATTGAAGTCTCAACGAGAAGATTATAATGACTTGAAGGGTCATTTGGAAAATACATGGAGAGGATCAAGAGATCAAAATTCTTTAGTGAGTAGTGCTCAGGGAGAAAATCAGTCAAGAGATCTTTGCAGAGAGGGGCAGTAATTTTGGTAGGAAGCATTCTTGAGCCGAGAATACACAGCGAAGAAGACAGAGAGCAGTACACAGAGAAACAGCGAAGAAGACAGAGAGACAGCATAGTAACTACGCAAAGCCAGCAAAGGCAAGCAACACAGTAGCCCAGAGGAAGTTCGTGATTCAGCGTTGAAGTCTCAATGAGAAAATTATAAGGACTTGAAGGGTCATTTGGAAAATACATGGAGAGGATCAAGAGATCAAAATTCTTTAGTGAGCAATGCTCAGGGAGAAAATCAATCAAGAGATCTTTGCAGAGAGGAGCAGTAATTATGGTTGGAAGCATTCTTGAGCCGGAGAATACACAGCGGAGAAGACAGAGAGAAGTACACAGAGAGATAGTGTAGTAACTACGTAGAGCCAGCAGAGGCAAGCAACGCAGTAGCCCAGAGGAAGTTCGTGATTCAGTGTTGAAGTCTCAACGAGAAGATTATAAGGACTTGAAGGGTCATTTGGAAAATACATGGAGAGGATCAAGAGATCAAAAAAAAATTTGTGAGCAGTGCTCAGGGAGAAAATCAATCAAGAGATCTTTGTAGAGAGGGCAGTAATTCTGGTTGGAAGAATTCTTGAGCTAGAGAATACACAGCGGAGAAGACAGAGAGCAGTACACAAAGAGACAGCGTAGTAACTATGCAGAGCCAGCAGAGGCAAGCAACGCAGTAGCCCAGAGGAAGTTCGTGATTCAACTGAGGATCAATCAAATCCAATGCCGGGAAGTCGGGGTACGAGACCGGAAGAGGCTAGAGGGTCAGACCCAACCAACAGAAGCACTAGAACGTATAAGCCACGCAGTCCCCACGCAGAGTGATGCGGAGACTGCGCAAAGGCAATGGTAGGCTTGCCAGTCTGGGGTTTTGGCCAGTTGGGCTTCTAGTGTCAGTGTGTGAGGTAATCTCACAAGCTCTTTGTCAGTCAGATTCTTTGTGAGGATAGCCAGCAAGGCATCCAGTTTGTATTCAGAAAAATCACTGCATAGTGCATAATATATGAACCCTCAGTTGTTGTACCGGTTTTCCTGCATTGGGTTTTTCCAGGGACATTAGTCCAAAAACAACTGTTAGATGTGTCTATGATTTACTCTTGTTCAGATTTTGTTTCCGCACTTGTATTTTTCCACAGTTAATTTGTGAAGGTTTTAATGTACGAGATTTCGTTGTTTACAGTAGAAAACTGTAAATAATTTGTTAAAAGGAATTAACAGATAGGAGATTTCTCATCATTGTTGCAGTAGGATTCTAGGTAATACGAATTTTCACATGGTATCAGAGCTTGTTTACGCTGAGTGCAAGAGGAGCAAAAGAACAGATCCAATAGATCCATCATTGAAGGAGAAATCGGGGATCAAAGAGTTGCGTAAGAAGCAGATCGATCTCCCAGGTGATTGCGCAGTCCAAGCCAGGAGGGCTAATTGCTGCAAGTAAATCTCTCTCTCCGTGAGTAGACAGAGAGGTAGGATTTTCCATATTGCAATTTGTCCGAGGCAGAGGGAGCAGCACAGCAATTTCAATGCAGATTAGCAGTTGGAGGGACACAGTTTTCCGTAAAGCAGTGATTGTTGGTGGAGAAAGCGTCAGAAGAGAGTAGTTGAAGACATTTTGGGGATTTCTGACCTCAGAGTTTCATGCCCAAGAAACCATGATTTCCCGTGCAGAAGCAGCAGAGTTCATGAATTATTTGGTTGCTCCAACAGGGAGTGCATAGAGCCAACTGTGCAAAGGGTTAGAGGCAGTGGATCGATAGCGTGTGGAGGATTGTCTTCCTCAGAGAATTCCTAGCTAGGGAATTCTAGTTCTAAATTGTTGAGCAACAGTATTTTGTGGCAGATCTACTATCTCTAGTAGGAAGTGCATAGACCAGGCCAGCAGTTGCGCAGAGGAGAGAGAGGGAGATAGTTCAATTTATTTTTCAGTCAGCAGAGATGGCAACAAGTGGGCTAAGAGATCAAGATCAGTTGGAGGGAGCCTCCAACTATGTGATCTGGCAGGCAAGGAACAAATGCCTATTGGATGAACATGATCTCAAAGCCTTCATCGATGGTGTGTTAGTTGAACCTGTAGATGTAGATCCGCTCAAGGCATTTAAGAAAGATATGGCTAAGGCAAAGCGCTTAATCCTCAACGGAGTAAGGGATCATGTCCTATGTCACATCGCTAGCAAAGGGACCGCTAGAGAAATGTGGCACGCTCTAGAGAAGCTATATCAGAGATATTCCGAGCAACGAAAGATGTTCTTGGAGGAGAAATTGTAGACTACAAGGATGCAGAAGGGTGAGTGCATTGATCCGTTCCTATTTAGACTTCAAGAGAACCGAGATCAGCTGGTAGTTGTAGGAGTAGCTCCTCAGGCCACAGAGTTGGTCAGATTGGCCCTCAACTCAATGTCTAAAGACTATCAAGTCTTTGTCCAGAGCATCCTAGGAAAAGAGAATTTGCCAGAATGGGAGGCAATGTGGGCAGCTCTTCAGCAGGAAGAGATGAGGAGGGACTTACTCAAGTGCCAACTTGAGGGCAGCAGCAGCAGTGGGAAGAAGCCGAAGGAGGAGGAGGAGAATGCAGCCCTTGCATAAAAGAGGCAGCAGGAGCAGTGGAGACATAAGAAATATGCCTCAAATATCAAGTGCTTCTGGTGTGGCGATATGGGTCATCACGCTGCACAGTGTCATCTCAAGAAGAGAGACAAAGACGAGAAGCATGATCCGCAGGGTGCATCTGCAATGATCGATGTGGAGTTTGCCATAATCGTTCATGTATCGCCATGGGAGCGTTGGGGTGATCTAGAGCTATAGCACAACAGAGTTGCAGTTGGGCAGGATCCTTGAGGAGTCCACCTCTCGGATCATTACCTTGCTACGGGAGCCCAAATCAGATGTAGTAGGATGCACGAGTGCCAGTTGGTGCAAAGGAGTGCAGAAGTGACATTGCAGTGGTTAGTAAGCGCCAGAGTCTGAGCAACGCAGAGCAGATTTGGCAGCGGTGCAGGAAGGCACAGTGCAGAAGTCAGCAACAACGCAAAAGCTTCAAAGGGGCAGCGCAAAGACTAGCAGTAGTCAGATCTTTAGTACCGAGATGCATCACATTGAACACTTAGTTCAGTATTGGATGTTTTTCAGTTGCAGTCAGTGACAGTTGGCAGCAGAATGTAAGGTTAGCAGCAGCACGGATGAAGCAGCGCATGTTGTTGGGCAGCAGTGTCAGACATCAGCAGCGCAGAGGGAGATGTTGCAGAATCAGAGCAATACCCAGCAGGGTGTATTCCTAGAGCATATCCCTCTCTATGAGGGAGTGTTGATTAGGGTAGCATCAGAGCAGCCCAGAAGCTTCAAAGAGATAGCGTAGAGACTAGCAGTAGTCAGTTCTTCAGTACCAAGATGCATCACGCTGAACACTTAGTTCAGTATTGGATTTTCTTCAGTTGCAGTCAGTGACAGTCGGCAACAGCATGCAGGGTTAGCAGCAACGCAGTGTTGTTGGGCAGCAATGTCAGACATCAGTAGCGCAGAGGGAGATGTTGCGGAATCAGAGCATAACCCAGCAGGGTGTATTCCTAAAGCACATTCCTCACTATGAGGGAGTGTTGATTAGGGTAGCATCAAATGTGCTCTAAGTCTCAAAATTTGCAGGGAGGCTTAGGCACATGTATTCCAGAGAACCCATAAATTGTTTGTGAAAATTCCACTCAGAATGTGTTTTATTAAAATAATTAATTATTTTTAAAGGGACCCTAAGTCTAAACTTAGGAAAATAAACTAATTAAAGGGTATTAATAAAAGAGAGTGTGAATCTTCTAGAGAAGATGAAGATCAAGTCAAAAGTTAATCTTAGTCGTTGATTAACGATTTAATCTTGGTCGTTGAAGTCTCAACAAGAAGATTATAGAAAGGACTTGAAGGGTCATTTGGAAGATACACGGAGAGGATCAAGAGATCGAAATTCTTTAGTGAGTAGTGCTCAGGGAGAAAATTGATCAAGAGACCTTTGCAGAGGGGCAGCAATTCCGATTGGAAGCATTCCTGAGCCGAAGAATACATAGCAGAGAAGACAGACAGCATTACACAGAGAGTCAGCGTAGCAGCTACGTAGAGCCAGCAGAGGCAGCGTAGTAGCCAAGAGGAAGTTCGTGATTCAACTAAGGATCAGTCAGATCCAATGCCGGAAAGTCTGAGTGTGAGACCGGAAGGGGCCAGAGGGTCAAATCCACCCAGCAAAAGAGCCAAAACGCAGAAGCCACGCAGAGTGACACAGAGACTATGCAAAGGCAATGGTGGGCTTGCCAGTACGAAGTTTTGGCCAATTGGGCTTCCAGTGTCAGTGTGTGAGGTAATCTCACAAGCTCTTTGTCAATCAAATTCTCTGTAAGGATAGCCAGCAAGGCATCCAGTTTGTATTCAGAAAAATTACTACGTAATATATAAACCCTCAGTTGTTGCACCAGTTTTCCCGCATTGGGTTTTTCCGAGGACATTTGTCCAGAAAAAAGTGTCAGATGTGTCTATTATTTACCCTTGTTCAGATTTTGTTTCAGAACTTGTATTTTTCTGCAGTGATTTGTGAAGGTTGTAGTGTATGAGATTTCGTTGTTTATAATAGAAAATCGTAAATAATTTGTTAAAATGAATTAACAGATATGAGATTTCTCATGAGTGCTGCAGTAGGATTCAGAATAATGGGAATTTTCACATATCTTTCGTCTCAAAACGCTCCAACACCCTCCTGGTGAAATCATCATAAGCGGTCACTCTCGCATGTCCCAATGTGGTTAGCCCATGGAACCACTAGTCATGAGTTTCCCCATCTAGATGCAACGTGACAATCTTGATTGATCTTCCTCTGTCATTTGATGTAACTGGAAATAGACATCCAGCTTCTCGACCTTGAGCTCTTGGAAGAGCCATCGTAAGTTGGGAGAAACAGCCTCCCCACAGTGTGTTGTAAATCTGTCCCCTGCGTGTATCCCCCACTCTATCCCTTGGGCCTATTGTTTCCCTCCAACTAGAAAAAATCCCTGAAAGTAATGGCTTTACCAAAATCAGGTCCATAGGACTGATACTCCAAGAAATAGTCCCGATAGGGCATATCCTCCTACTCCTGTTGCCCACCAGCTCCAGATGTCAGGAACGTGGGAATGGTGGATCTAGGGGGTGTGTTTGGAATAAGAGGCATGTTGGGGTTAAGGGATGTGTGGTGCTGTGAAGTTCCAGATCCTTCCCCAAATTGGAAATCCCCTTGGACTCCCTTACCCTTGTTGTCATTGTTATTCCGCTGACCCATTTCTTCAATGTTCTTGGACAAGTCTTGCACTACCTTCAACAAAAGATAAGCAAACTCCTCATCCTTACTCCTTTTGTCTCCCTCATTGTCCCCCATGTTTGTTTCCACAACCTCCGATTCAACTATCACGGCATCTGGGGTAATCTGCAACTGTCTTTCTCTGCTCTTGTACCTTTGTCTCTGGTAAGTCATGTTTTGCTTATCCTCTCGTGTCATAGACCGTGTTGCTCCCATAGGCTGAGCCAAGTCTATGAACTTTGATACCACTATAATATTCCTAGGGAATTTTTATAGTAAATAACAAAGCATGCAGACATAAAAAACATGAAAAACAAGCACACAAATCAGACCATGTTATTGCACCAATAACTGCATTGTTGAGCCATGTTATTAATAAATAAGAGGGTACAATGTGGTGCTGGAAAGAGTGCACCTAGGCTTGCACAAGGCAAGCTAGCAAAGCCCAAGTGAAAGATATACTGCGCTGAAACTGCCCATAAATACGTTGTTGGCTGCAAGGAACTACTGCTACGACCTTCTCTGATGCTCAGAAAATTCCAAGAAATTAGTCCCGCCCTCTCCACCAAATACCCAGAATAACCCACGAATAATTTGGCCAATGGTTGACCCCGGAAATTTGGCCCTCTTTTCCCCCAATGATTTTACTGCTGGGTAATTCGACCCACTTGTCAATCCTGCTGAAAAGAGTCACAAAAATGGCTGCAATCTCCCTCAAATCACTTCCCCAGACTCCTACTCAAGGTTCAAGCCCAACCTCAGCTCACTCCTCAACCTCCAAGCATGCCTCCTCCAAGAACTATGCAATCCCTGCTTTGTTGTAGCTGAACTTCTCACCAAAATCAATCTCCCTACTATTGGTATGAACTAGAAATGGGTAGGGCTCCCTCCTTGGGCTGGCACTCGAAGTGCACCAAAGCAAAGGCTGATATTTCCGCTCGGAAACACTCGTGTGCTAAACAGCACTTGGAGACTTGGCTTCAGCTCAAGCGTGCTATGTCAAAAGACAGTTTTGCAAATGATGAATGAAAGACCAAATGATTGTCTTTTGCTCTTTTTGTCAAAGAGCCTCCAAAATGCCCATGTGGGCCCAGCTCGACTTTCCCCCACCAATTCAGCTCCAATGAGAGCATATTCCTCATGTGGGTCATAATTCCCATGAGGTGGCCCCCACACTCCACTAAGGCCATAATATTTCCCTCCAGCTCTAATGTTTGGGTTTGCTTTAAGCCAAAATTACATGTGGGGCCTCTAAACCCACATTTCCTAATAGCAACTGTGCGTTATAAAAAAAATGGCCAAAATTGATATTTCACTTAGCAAAATGCTAGGTGGGAATATCGCAGTTGGTGTGGGGATAACCAACTTGAAAAGATGGTTGAATGTAGTCAAATAAAGAAGTAAGAGAGTTAATGAATAATAGTCTTAAAATAGGGTTAGCGCACAACCACCTCCTTAAAGATGGACAAGAGGTTAGGAAAAGAAAGCATTAGATATCACCTTCACCCAATAATGTTGGATGTGGGCAATCGAAAGATAGAATCTCCCTAAAACACCATAGTACCAATACCACTACAGCTCCACAATTGGGCAAAGTGGGTCTTGCAAAAAGATTTGAAAGAAAGAACCACTAAAATATATTGCATGTATGACATTCCAAAAGGATAAATAACAATCTAAAGGATAGAGATCCATGCAGTCAAACAGGTTTCTTTGTATTATGGCATCAAATGATTTCATAGTCAACAGCCTCAAAGGGTGTTTTATTTCACCATCCAGAGTCATTTTATTTGCTAGTTTGTAGCAGCAAATATGCAGGTCAGCATTTCTATAGACAGATTTGAGGATTTGGCTCCAAAGTTCGGAGATGCTTTCTCTGTTCTCAAACTGTTTTGGGCACAGATCTGCATTTGTTTTATGCAGATTTACAGAGTATTGATGCACAGCTAAAGTTATCTTCTTGTAAATCTGAGTTTTTCTAGCTATTGTAATGGTTTAAGTTTTAACACAGATCTCTGAGCTTGCTTGCAGCTTGGCGTGAGTTTGATTAGGAATTTCCCCCACTAGGTCAAAGAAGTACTGACCTAGAAGCATGCAAAAGGGTGTTAGTGGCAGATACAGTTTTTCCACCTAATCATTGCTATGACTCGCAAGATTTTACTATGATTTTGAGTGATAACAGTACATTAGTGAGATTAAACTCAGCATCTACATTTTCCTTGAATAAAAAGGAGGATAAACCTAAAAAGTTTGAACGAATAGAAGATGTGGAAAACGAAAGAAATTTTCAACCAAAATCCATCAGTAAATTCAAGCTAATTTTGTCAAAAGAATACCTGTGAGGAACTTCCTTCAATATTCATTTCTTCATTCACTACAACCTCTTCAGAAGTCAGTTGTTTCAATATATCCTTGTGAAGAGAAGGTGCCTACACATAGCATTTCAAATTTATAAAATTTAAAGAGTGATCATAAATTACATAGACAGTTTATTTAGCATGCACAATAAATAGATGAAAACTATCCAAATAAAAGCTTTCACACTAACACAAGAACCTTAGAGAGCTTGCAAACTACCGGTGATTATGGATTCTGACACAAACAATGGAAAACATGCATAAATAACAGTCCTCACCCACCCTAAGATTAAATAGGGTTATCAATGGAAGAGAAACTCCTCACCCATCCCATTTCATATTCTAAGGCTTTGTGAGCAACATTGGTAGAGTTTAGGCCCAAAAACTTTCACTTAGGATTTAGCATGAAATTAAAGATTTAATAGCTAGAAAGCAAGATTAATAGCATAACCATGTCATGACACATTTAAACCATGTGATTAATATTAATATCAATACATGGATGTGGTATCTCCAAAATCCTCAAATAACTCCCTTCATGGCATAAATGGTTCACTTTGCTACATGTCACAAGGGTCAGTTGACCAATTTAATGTGTGTGGAATGGCATTAAACAGAGTTTGAATTTTCTTAAGACCAACTTTCAAAGCTTAATATTCCTATATTTTTACATTTCTTTTTTCTTTATCACGATAAAATTATATAACGAATGACCACGTCCTTTCTAATTGCATCTTCTCATTTAGATTGGTCAGATTAGTTGACACTTCTTTCAATATTTATAACTAGAGAAAAATTAAAAGGTGGTTTTATCACATCCCACAACCACACGAAATAACCCTTTGGGGCAAAAACCTTAATGGTCACATCTTTCAAACTTTTAACTACTATAACAAATCTTTTGGATATATGTTGAAAAGAATAGAGATATCACAACCCCTTAGTTGCCTTCATTAGAGTTTGGCGGTTTCTAAACCATCATTTCCCCTATATCCACACCCTACCTCACTAGGTTGATCACCTCCTTCCAACATATCTCAACAATGGGAAGTGCTAAGCACCCTACAATTCCGCCAACCTTGGTCGCAAGGGATACTAGGTTGGTGAGGCATTACACATCCACCCATTTTGTTGATAGTTGACTCACTTTTTTCTTTGAGATAGTTTGCCTAGTGGAACTAGTGCATCCACAACAAACATCTGTGACATCATAATCTTACATACAGAATCAAATGGTTATGGCAAATTAATCTATAAAGAAAATAAAACAAATAGAACAAAAATAACACATCGATGTATACAATTGGCACAATGACCAAGGAAAAATATCAACTCTAAAATTTCATTACAGAAATAAGTTTGTACAACCTTGATATCAACCAAATGAAGATTTACCGAGAACTATATATTTAAACCAATACAAAAACAAAATCAAAAACAAAAAATTATCTATCTAAACAAGCTAGAGAGCCAACAACAATAACACCAACCTAAACAGATACCAATGCAAAAACAAAAAAAACAAAAGAAAAATTCTCTATCTAAACAAGCAAGAGATCCAACAACAATAATACCAACCTAAATAGATTCAAAGGAAGGTGTATAATTAATATGACCTACGAAGAAAATACCAAGTGTTTGGTGCATTTCACATCTCATCTATTCATATTTGATCAATGAAACAATGTACACATGTTGAGAATGAAGAGATAGAGAAGGTGATCTGGATTGGATCATTATATTCAGTTTGTCATCCATGCATTTGGAGTGGATAAAGTGGAGGAATCAGCTCACGAGACCATTTTTACCAGTGGGACCCAGTTGGGCAAAACAAGGTCTGAAACCTTCTGGGAGAGTTTTGAGGCATCAAACGACGTTTTTTTTTTTGGTAAAACTTTGTGGCTTTAGCACGACACCTTTTGATTGTTATTCTACACATAGAGATCTTTCCAACGACGCAATAAGCGTGTCAATTGGAGTTCATATGCAACAGTTATGCCACTCAGAAGTTGACCTTCCTATTTTCACACCCATAATTCAAGAGGATGTCGCGTTAGTGCCCATTATTCATGGAAAAGGGGTTAGCCACATGATTATGATGTAAAAGAGTCTAGAAGAGTCTATATTGTAACTGTCGTTAAGAGTTGAGGTAATCAAACTTAATCACTAGTGGGCAATCGGGTTGTGTTATAACCAGGCCACTAGGAGGAAAAGGGATTCCATTCTTTCGAGTGCATTTGTTCCATAGCTGAGCAAAAATAGCCAAGAGAGATCGGAGGTAGAGCACACAGAGAGGATTTGTACACAGTAACAACCCACGAGCCACATGCCATACTTTTTTGTACGCGCAGCCATATTTCTAGACAGAGAAAGAGAGAGGAGCAGCCTCACCTTCCAGCTGGGTTTTCTCCCAAAAGGGTTTCCCATAACATATCTTTTGTTTTATGTGTGAGTGAGATTTTATTTTGTCGTTCTCTATTTTCTGCATAATTCCATTTGCATGCATGCACTATTAATAGTTAATCTACAGATCCAGGAATCTAATAAAATTGTAATAGTGCAGAATTTCATATTTTTAATATAATATTATCAAATATGTTGTAACAAACTGTCCAGTGGAATATCCACAGCAGTTTATGGATCATAGTGGTATCAAAGCAGGTTTCTTTGGGTATATTATGGACATTTGCAGGACATCTAGATCGGTGAGGCCAAAAATTGTAAGACGCTAATCATGGCCAAAGAATCTGTGAATGACCCTCGTGATCCTACAAAGGTGAGATTTTCGCAGCTAGAACAACAAGTCGCAAATATAAACCGCAATGTAAATATCCTCATTGCGGCCTTGAGCAATAAGCTTGGGATATTTGGAGATGATGGGGGTTCAAATGCAAAGGACAAATCAGAAGGGGAATCAAGAGATCGAGAAGTGTTGACTTTTGGTAGCTTGGGAGGTACTCCAAGCCCTAGGGTTTAGAGTTTGGAGGTTGGAGCGCCCCAATAGGGCATTGTGGGCTTGGAACCCATGGTTGGAGTTTTGTACCCAAAGGAGTTGGGCCAAAACAATGAGGTCTACGTGGCATGTGATGGATGGAGATGAAAGAGGATGGCGAGGAGAATCCAACACATCGAGAATCATCGAATTTTGAGATGTCCAAGTGGAGATATAAATTTTTGAAGGTAAGTTTGGATTTTCAGACATACAAGTCATGTAGGCTTGAGATGGATGTGTCCAAGAGTCATGTCCCTTTGGAGCCCTAATATTTCAAGTAAATATGAGGTGATGGCAATCATTTTAGGCATCCAAATGTGGATCAACTCATAAGATTACTCATTTGAGGCAGTCGAGCTCTGTAATATTCCAAATTAGCAGTCAGCTAATTGGAATATTAATTTTGATTAATTTTTCCTTTTTCTAATGTTCAGTAGAAATAAAGTGGGTAAGGGGACCCACAAATAAAACTGCGCAGCTAAAGTGCTTTCGTAAAGTCACTAGAGGCAACTATTGAGGTTGAAGTGGGGTCCATGTGGCCACCCACACGAAAGGAGCAGCTTACTAATGGCAACGTGGGAGAGGCAGCACAGTGGGCAACGCAGTGAGCAGCGCAGAGGTAGGTCGGAGGAGGGGCAGCGCAGTCCATGTGGGCCCAAGGGAACGTTGGAGGCTCAACTTGGACAAAAGAGGGTGAGAGCAGCTCATTCCTCATTCATTCATTCATCCATCTATTTAATGTCTAATTGATTGTAGCATGTTTGAGCTGTTTAGCCAAGTCTGCAGTGTTGTTTAGCACAAAGATTTACAAGCGGAGATCTCAACCTCTACCTCGAGAGATTTCAAGTGCCCGCTCAAGAGAGGAGTCCTACCCATTTTGAGAGCAAATTGCAGAGCCATACCAGCAGGAGTTACGCAGTCCTCCAGGGCAGCGTAGAGGCTGCACAAACAGCACAGGGATTGCGCAGTTCAGTTGAGAGAAGGTGTCGGGAAGTAGGGGAGTAGTGAAGCTTCGGCCGGAGGATTTGGAGGGGAGGCTAGCCACCTCCTACCAGGGACTCTAGCAGAGTTTGAGGGCACTTTTACAACAGTTCAGCCAGGAAACCGATTTCCCCAACAGAGCAGCGTGCCAACCCCAAGGGAGCTATTTTCCGAGGTTGGAATTTCTGGAAGCCCTTCGCAGGTTTTTGTGGGTCTTGTGAGTAGAGCCTAGGGTTCAAAGCCCGGAATTTTTTTAGCATAGGAGCAAGCCCAACTCACAGTCCGATTCCAGCCAGCAGCGACAGTTCCAGCACTGGTAGTGCAGAAAGGGAGCCACGTTGAGCATTATTTCCAACAGTGTTTCTGTTTGGGTTTGAGCTATACTTCAACCTGTCCTGTGCAGGCACAGGTGCCATCTTTCTGAGCACCTCTCATTGTACTCTTTCCCACAGAATTTAATAAAATGGCTTAGATGATTTTGGCTTCATTTACTGTGCCTTAATGTCATTTTCTATTTTGTTGTAATTTTTAGTCTTGTGTGCTTTGTATTACTGTTTGTTCCCAATTTAGGATATGACAGTGGTATCAGAGCTCATAGAATTGGCTCACCGTGTGGAGCACGCAGTCTATTACACCGGAAGATAGGCAAAACATCACATATTGGAGGCAGAGATACAGAAGCAGAGAAAGGAGGCTCGAGATTACACTAGACCAGGTTGACAGCGTTCTGGTGGTAGAAGGAAGAGGAAAGCCACCTATGGCAGAGGAAAGAGATGAGGGGAGGGAGTTTGCTCAACTCCTTTTGAAATTGGTACAAGACCTCACTAAGAGGATTGAGGAGATGGGGCAAAAGATTGGTGGAGACAACAAGCAGAAGGGGATTCAAGGGGAATTCCAAAACGGGGAAGGATCTGGCACTTCACATCATCCACCTGGTCCTAACACTGTGCAGCAGGTGATGCCACGCTTACCATCCCCACGTTTCTGGCTTCAGAAGCAGGAGCAGGAGGTATGCAAGAGTTAGAGGTGGCTCACTACGAAGATTATTTCGCAGAGAATCAGTCCTATGGATCTGAGTTTGGAGGTGCTCTCACCTTCAATGAGTTCTGACAGCTGAAGAACAACAACAGACCCAGGGGCCAAACTAGAGGAGTAGGGTACACGCAGGCCAATAATTTGCAGCGTAACATGGGCAGACTTTTTCTGCCAACTTTTGATGGGTCGTCAAAAAGTTTAGCCAAAGCTTGGGTGGAGAAGTTAGACATCTATTTCCAGCTTAACCAAATCACGGAGGTAGAGGCCATCAAGGTGGTTGCACTGCACCTAGAGGGAGAAGCCCATGACTAGTGGTTTCATGGGATGACCACACTGGGTCACTCAGGAGTGGCAGCATATGATGATTTTACCAGGAGGGTATTGGAGAGATTTGATCGAAAGGATCCGGAGGAGCATTTTGTGGAGCTAACCAAGCTCAAACAGTCGGGAAACCCGGAGACCTACATTTCAGAATTCCTAAGACTCCCGGTGATGGTTCTAGATTTGTCGGAACCAAGGAGGATTTTCATGTTCATAGACGGTCTGGCAGAGCCTTTGCGTGGGCTAGTGAGGTGACACAATTGGAAGGACTAGAGATTTACAGGATGCACTACCTAGGAAGAGGTCCCCCATACCCAACAAACCGGCTTTCCAGCGGAGAGGAAAGGACGCGAGACCTCCACCCCCGAGAGGGAGCCAGGGACGAAGCCCCTTGGATGATGAGACCCAGAGGGATTTGAGGCGGAAGAAGCTCTGCTTCACCTGCCAGGAGTCATGGGCACCGAGTCACAGGTATGCCAGAGGGAAGGCACACTACATTGAGGTTTTCTCCAACAGTGTGTAGAAATTTCCTGTTTTCCCACCCCGGTTTTCAGTTTCACCTTATTTCTCCAAATAGTTAAATGCCCTTTCCCATATCCTTACATTCAACAAACTGGAAAATAAATTTTTGCTGAAAACACAAATTCTGGAAAATTTACAGAATGCTGAAAAATGCAAAAATAAAAATCAGCAAGCTTAAAACAGTCATTCACACATTTTAACACAGATATTTTTGGTCAACATGACCCTGGAAAAACCCCCTACAACTCTTGGGGAAAACCAGTTTGAGAGCTTCTCTTTTATTTTTCTGAATATTGCTTTTTACAGTGAAACAGGAAAAACTCAGAAAAAATTCCAGCAACCAATTTACAGACTTATCTCGATTTTCGTGCTTGCACACCGCCTCGGAAATTGTGCCAAATCAGCAACAACAGAAAACAGAAAATTTACAGCACCCTAGGACAGCATTAATGTTGTACGGCCACCTCGGGAAGCGTGCCAGAACAGCCGTACTTTGCTGTACGAACTGTACAGATTTTGTACAGCAACCTCTCTCGAAATCCGTGCCAAAAAACAGAGTTTTAGCTGTTGTCCTCTTCCTCGGTTTTTGTGCCGGAAATGACAGCCACCCTCTTCCTTGAAAAATGTGCCTGATTTTTGTGCCTTGGAGTGCGTGCTTGCTGCTGTACCCTCTTCCTCGATTTCTGTGCCTCCTCACTTGGAAACACTGCCTCTCCTTTGCTGTACGGATTTTCTGCCTCGGTATGTGTGCCAATAAATGCTGCTGTACCTTTGCTGAAATCTCTTCACTGCTGCCCTCCTTCTCACTGCTCAGAAAAATCTCCAACTCTCCTTCTCTCCTTCTGCTCAGGAAAGAATGAATGACCTTTTCCTCCTTTCCCTCCTTTAATCTAACCCTAAGTGACTTTTGGGGAATCCCTAAATCCAATGGCTGAAATAGATTAAGATATAGGGCTGAGATTAAATGCTCATTTAAATCTCACTTTCTATTTTTTAATTCACCCCACTTTAATAAAGACCCACTTAGTCATTTATTTCCAAAGTCACTTTTCCTTTCTAATTTTACATTGACTTTATTAAAGTCACTTTAGAATTAGACTTTAGTAACTTTATCACTTAAAGTCACTTTTAAATTAGACTTTAGTAACTTTATCACTTAAAGTCACTTTTAAATTAGATTTGACTTTATAAAAATTATAAAGTCACTTTAGGGGAAAAATTAAATTCTTTTGGACACTTTTCCCTAGGCCAAAGATCAAAGCCTTAGGGAACCACCTGTCCTCCGGTAACCAAATTTCAACACAGTGAGGAAGAAGAGGAGACTTTCTTTGAGATGGCAGGAGATACCAACACGGGAGCACCAGGGGAGAACCCTCCACCACCACCTCCTCCAGCAGCAAGACGATCAGCGTTTGCACCTAAAGGAGGGGTCCTTGCATCTTTGCAAGGGGTACCCAAGTACCTAACGCTGAGGGTCCAGGAACAGCATGTCTCAGTGCTAGTAGACAGTTGGGCTATGCACAACTTCATTGATGCCCAGATGGTGCAGAGAAGGGGCATACAGACGGAGAGCTTTGATGGGTTTTTTGTGCTAGTTCTGGGAGCCGGGACCATGCAGTGCATGCGTCATGTCCCAGCATTGACAGTGACCATGGGAACCTACTCATTGACAGACCATTTTTTTGTGGTCGATATTCCGAACATCAACATGATGTTGGGGGTTCAGTGGCTCATCACCCTTGGTAGAGTCACTGCTGATTGGCAGACACTAGAGACGGAGTTTGTGGATAAGAAGAGTGGGAAACAGGTGATGCTCAGGGACATGCACAATTTCTGCGCACAGGATGGAGGCAGACTTCCAGCGGGGAGACATAGAGTGGGCAGTTGAGCTGAGGATCTTAGATGCATGTGTTTCCGGCCAGCCCACGCACCTATATACGAGACTCTCCTATATCATTACTCTACGGTTTTTGGGGACATCCCACCAGGGCAACTGCCTGACAGGGGATTTGAGCACACTATCGAGTTGGAGCACAACATTCAGGCTATGATCACCAACCCCTATAGGCATCTCAATGCCTATAGGGACGAGATTGAGAGAACTATCCATGAGCTCCTGGCATTGGGGCACATCAGGCCCAGCACGAGTCCTTTCGCTTCTTCAGTGGTTCTGGTGAAGAAGAAGGATGGGATGTTGCGAATGTGCATAGACTACAGGGCCCTGAACAAGAAGACTATGAAGAAGCGCTACCCTATCCCCGAGATCAATGAGTTGATGGAGGAGCTGAGGGGAGCGAAGTTCTTCTCCAAGATTGATCTAAGGTCAGGTTACCATCAGATCCGGGTGAGGAGCAAGGATGTCCCCAAGACTGCGTTTCGATGTCATTATGGTCACTTCGAGTTCTTGGTGATGCCCTTCAGACTTACCAATGCTCCATCTACCTTCCAATCTTGCATGAACCACATCTTCCATGGTCAACTGAGGAATTTTGTGCTGGTGTTCTTTGACGATATCCTAATATACAACCGCACATGGGAGGAGCACTTACAACACATAGAGATAGCGTTGCGTATCCTGGAGGAGCAGAAGTTCTACACCAAACTATCCAAGTGCAAGTTTGGTTTGACAGAGATGCTCTATTTGGGGCATATCATTGGAGTGGATGGAGTGAGAGTCCACGAGGAGAAGATTAGGGCCATCTGGGATTGGCCAAAGCTGAAGTATGTAACGGAACTTCGAGGGTTTGTGGGTATTTGTATCTACTACAGGAAGTTCATCAAGGGATTCTCGTAGCTTGCAGCGCCCCTCATAGATCTCACAAAAAAGGGGGCTTCCAGTTGGACTGAAACTACGCAAATGGATTTTGATAGGCTCAAGGAGGTGATGAGAAGTTGTTCGGTGGTAGCCCTGCCCGACTTCACGCAGCCATTTGTGTTGGAGTGCGATGCTTCAGGGGAAGCAGTAGGTGTAGTACTGATGCAAGGAGGGCACCCCATAGCTTTCGAGAGTCAGAAGCTATTGCCGCATGAGAGACAATACCCCATATACGATAAGGAGATGTTGGCCATCATGCATGCATTGGCTAAGTTCCGATAGTACCTAATGGCAAACAGGTTCCGAGTGAGGACCAATTACAACAGCCTTAGATTTTTCCTTGAGCAGAAGCAGTTGCAAGAGAGGCAACAGAAATGGGTCAGCAAGATCTAGGCATACGACTTTGACATTGAGTATGTCAAAGGGAAGAACAACGTAGTAGTCAATGCGTTGTCCCGGAGACCAACGTCCCCCTCCTTGATGAGCATTGACCTCGATTGGAGGGTGTTATTTCTGGTGGAGTACTTCAAAGATCAATTTGCATGTGAGGTGTTGGATGGGCAGGTGACAGATGACCGGTACCAAATGATGGATGAGGTCATTTATTACCGTGACTGGATCTTTTTGACGAAAGATCTTGTGGCAGCACATGGCTCTCCACTTTCAGGGCACCAAGGGTTGACAAAAACATATAGGGCCATCAGAGAGAGGTTCACCTAGAAGGGCCTCAAGGAGGACGTACTCCAGCATGTCAGGGAGTGCGTAGTCTTCCAGAGGAACAAGGAGGAGTTGAACCATCTGGCGGGGTTATTGCAGCGGCTTCCCATTCCGGAGGGGAAATGGGAAAACATCTCTATGGATTTTATCATAAGGTTGCCCATGGTATAGGGAAAAGATTGCATCTTCGTTGTTATTGACCGATTAACGAAGTATGCCCACTTCTTTGTCATTTCAGCTCGGTACACGGCCTCACAAATAGCCGAGCTATTGTTTAGGGACATCTTCCGACTACATGGTCTCCCAAAGACCATAGTCAGCGCCAAGGACAGCAGATTCATGGGAGGATTCTGGCAAGAGTTGTTCTGTTTGGTAGGCACAAAATTAACACCGAGCACGAGCTACCACCCACAGATAGATGGGCAGACAGAGATAGTGAACAAGTGGCTAAAAGGCTACTTGCGAAACTATGTCACGGGACAGCAGAATGCCTGGCTGTGTTAGCTGCACTTGGGGGAGTACTGCTACAACACCACCTTCCACATGTCTATTGGTATGTCCACTTTCCATGCTTTATATAGTTATGACACATTATCTTTTGTTGATGCTATGTTTGGAGCAAGTAAAGCCCCTAGATCCAAATATTGGATCCAAGAGAGCCAGGACATCCTCAAGGCTCTCAAGGATATTGAGGACGGCACAAAATCAACAAAAAACATATGCAGACAAAGGTCGCATGGAGAGACAATTTGAGGTGGGTGACTTAGTGTATCATCGGCTTCAACCATACAGACAATCCACGCTGAAGTAGAAGGGAGCTGAGAAGCTCAAGCCGTGCTTCTATGGGCCATACAAAGCTATCCGACAGGTGGAGATGTGGCATATGAGTTGGAGTTGCCACGGGGGAGTTGGATTCATAACATCTTCCATGTATCATGCTTGAAGACGGCGTTGGGACAGCAGGGGACAGCCGCTACAGAGCTCCCTCCTACGGATGATGAGGGGCATTTGGTGTTAGATCCCGAGGCCATCCTAGATACCAAGGAAAGACATTTGAGGAGCAAAGTGGTGAAGGAGTATTTGATCAGGTGGACAAACCTTCCAGATGAGGATGCCACTTGGGAGTGGGAGAAGATCCTTCAGCATCCATCTTTGCAGTTCCTTGAGGACAAGCAATATTTTGGCGGGGAGCACTGTAATATTCCAAATTAGCAGTCAACTAATTGGAATATTAATTTTAATTCATTTTTCCTTTTTCTAATGTTCAACAGAAATAAACTAGGTAAGGGGACCCACAAATAAAACTATGCAACTAAAGTGCTTTCCTAAAGTCACTAGAGGAAAATATTGAGGTTGAAATGGGGTCCATGTGGCCACCCACACTAATGGAGCAGCATCCAAGGGATAGTGTGGGAGAGGCAGCGCAGTGAGCAGTGCAGAGGTAGGTCAGAGGAGGGTCAGCGCAGTCCATGTGGGCCCAAGGGAACGTTGGAGGCTCAGCTTGGACAAAAGAGGGTGAGAGCAGCTCATTCCTCATTCATTCATCCATCTATTTTCTGTCTGATTGACTGTAGCACGCTTGAGTTGTTTAGCCACGTCTACAGTGTTGTTTAGCACAGAGATTTACAGGTGAAGATCTCAACCTCTACCTCGGGGGACTTCGAGTGCACGCTCAGGAGAGGAGTCCTACCCATTTTGAGAGCAGATTGCAGAGCCATACCAGCAAGAGTTACGCAGTCCTCCAGGGCAGCGTAGATGTTATGCAAACAGTGCAGGGATTGCGCAGTTCAATTAAGAGAAGGTGTCGAGAAGTAGGGGAGAAGTGAAGCTCAAGCTGGAGGATTTGGAGGGGAGCCTAGCCACCTCCTACCAAGGATTCCAGCAGAGTTGGAGGGCATTTTTCCAACAGTTCAACCAGGAGACCGATTTTCCCAGCAGAGCAGCGTGCCAAGCCCAAGGGGGCTATTTTCTAGGGTCAGAATTTCTGGTAACCCTTCACGGGTTTTTGTGGGTCTTGTAACTAAAGCCCATGTTTCAAAGCCCGAAATTTTTTGAGCATAGGAGCAGGCCCAACTCAGAGTCTGATTCCAACCAGCAGCAGCAGTTCTAGCATTGGCAGCATAGAGAGGGAGCCACGCAGAGCAGTATTTCCAACAGTATTTATGTCCGGGTTTGAACTATACTTCAACCTGTCTTGTGCAGGCCCAGGTGCACAAGTTTTTTGAATCTTCCTTTCTTCCTGTATATGGCTGCAAAGGCTTGATTCCCTTCACTTGATCTTGTATCAGCTTTGGCTTTCGGTCTTGTTTCCTCTATTTTACATAGAGACCATAAATCATAGAATGGTGTGGCTTCTTTCTTCCCATATAAACTTGAAGTGAAGTTTCCCCATTCTTCTGGTAGAGCATTCAACACCACTGTAGTCATCTCAGTGTCAAACATTACTTCTCCTAGTTCCTGTAGTTGATCTCTTATTTCAGAAATCCTCATAAAGTATGGAGTGATTCCTTCTTCCCTTAACAATTTCATTTTATGTAGTTCTTGTCTCAGAGAGATTGCTTCCCCTGCAGTACTCACAGAGAATAGCTCCACCAATTTCTCATATATTTCTTTAGCAGACCTTAGTTTTGATACATAGGGAATGAGTGAGTCCTTAATTGATTCTATGAGAATCCTCTAGGCTCTGAATTCTCCCTTCATGTACTTGGCATGAGCTGGGGCATCTTCTTTTGGAGGTTGAATTGTCGATCCTTTGATGTAGTCCATAACTTCGTCTTCAATTAAATTCAAATCTGTCCTCTTCTTCCATGCACTAAAGTTTGATGACCCAACTAACTTGTTGCTCTCTTTACAATAAGTCATCTTGATAGATTTAAGTAAGGTCATAGATACTTACTTGAGTAGAGTGGCTTGCAGCTTCCTTGATGATGACGAAGAAGTTAGGAGCTTCTTCTAAGATAGAAATCTTCAATATAAGTGTTCTTGGATCCTTGATGATAAAGGATATCTTCAAAAGATGATGTCTTCTTCTAACAATGTCTTGAATGTAAATCTTTGATGGCAAAGATTATTTTCTTGAAAAGTTGATCCTTTGAATGAGATGAAGACCTTTCTTGAAAATAGCTTGAGAGTCTTCCTTGCAAACTGATTTTTGCTTCCTGGAGTGTCTCTTTGTCAAGCCGTCCTTGTGTTCAACACCTTAGCTCTGATACCATGTTGAGAATTTGGAGGGCTGGTGATTAATTCAAATTCTCTTCTTGATAATTACTTGTGAGTTTACTTGAGTTACTTATGTCTTCTCTTCTTTAGCTTATTTAGTCTTTCATCAAGTCAATTATCAAAATACACGAGACACAAAAATTAGGCTCCTAGAGCCAGGGCAAAACCTCTCCCTCTTGGAGAGGAAAACCTGTAAGGAATTCTTCTTATAGATGTTCTAATGACAAGTACCATGACCAAGACTCAGAACCTTGACCTAGGAATGGCTCCAAGACCTTGTCAATGCTTCATAGTATGCTTACAATGTTGATCCTTCTCTTCTGCACCAACTGACCTGCGTCACCATTAGAGAACTTGGTCTTTAATTAAGTCTTCCTTGATTTAGACTTCGATTGCCAAAACACTTCTTCTTGCTTCATACTCTCTTGAGATATATTGCTTTCTTTCGTGTACTGAAGATAGGAAGGTAAATCACAGATTTACCTTCCTTCTATTCTCACACTCTTGCATCACATCAGACTTTAGATACACAATATATATCACAATATATCATATAAATTTTAGACCCAATCCGCAGCTTCTATACTGTGATACGCACTCTTCCTTTCAGAACTTATCCATGCTGTTTGTATCAGAGCAATCCACAACAGATCCATATCTTTCAACACTTGAGCACTGCCTTACATCTTCGCATTTATGCCAGACTTTACCACGCTGTAAAGTCACAGAGTTATCCGCAATTTCTGTGTATTATACCCACACTTGCTTGCTGATCTCAGATCTGCATTGTACCTCTGTAATGCCTCAGGAAAATCTGCAATTTTCCTCCTCTCTTCCTTCAGAGCTCTCCAAAAAATTTCTGTACTAAATGATCCACAGAAAGGAGTATATATAGAGGCTCCTTCTTGGTTATTAGGCCGACAATTCAGCTGTCATATAGACCGACCATAATACAGTATATAGGCCGACATGAAAACCATATATTCCAGCATTAAGGATGATTGTCACGAGTGCTGTTTATAAGCCATTCTTCCACAAGGTCTTCGAGCACATTTTTGGGACTAGACACTTCATAAACATGACTTTTAATTACATTTATAAACAGAAGACAAACCCTAATAGACATCAAAAAGACGTCTATTGACCTATAATAAAATCTTGCTCATGAAACCAATGAAGCAAGTACAACAAAAATACATTTTATTATCTTTGTCTTCTTCTTTACATAAATACATAATTACATAGTCAATATGAAGACCGGTCCTAGTTACACTTTTCTACACTACAGGGGCTTAAAAATCAGTCCCTAGCCTTTGCATCAATATAGGTTACTGGTCCTAAACACCAGTATATCAAAACAATAAAATGTTCAATATATTTATTCAATTGAAGCTATCATTGGATTAGTTTAATTTGCAAAGCAAGTGTTGAACAAGATAATTCAAATCTCTCTTAAAATTGGAAACTAGAGAAACTATTTTGTGCAGATTCCTGTTGTCTTTTGTTTGAAGAAACACTTCCCTTGTTCATTAATTTCATGTTGATATCTCTGATAGTTATGACAGAAACAAAGCTTAACACAGCTTGCAAAGAATGCAATATAAACAAGGGGACACAAACATTGACAGAGTTAATGTGCATATAATACCTTCTTTGCCATCTCCAAAGCCTTCAAATAATGCTCATTGTGAGGGTCCTGTAAAGAGATAAGACATGTTCATAGTAATTCATATCCACTTTACATTATGAATAAACTGTTCACAGATGCGATTAATGCCCATAAAGCTTGCACACTTTAGTTATTATTAACAAAGTTAAAGTTATCAGCAAAATAGACCATATTTTGCAAAGCAGATGCAACATCTTCACAAGTGGTAGTGAGTACCATCAAACATTGATTTGTAAGAAGCATGCTACTATGAAGTAACTGTGGAATAAAAGTGTCAGAAAGCAAGACTCACAAACTGACATACAGTATCTGGGGTAAACGCAATTACACATAGAGTCCACCATTTTCTCAGCCTAACAAATATAGTTTAATTGATGCAATGGTGATACCTTGCATTGTATGGCATCAGCAGATCCATGCAAAATTGTCAAATAAATAGCAAGCATTTGAGATAATATTTTCACTAAGATTGTCAGTATCAACTACTCTGGAAGGATTGCATGGCTCAGCCTCACTGAACAATTGAAGCAGCACCTACGCCAAAGTCTGAAGCACTTTCTATTGGACTGCAAGCTCCGAGTCTTGAACTTTGGCAGCTGATACCAGGGCCCATAACCAACAGAAGTCAACAGGTTTTAAATGGGTGAACCAAAATGGGAAGTAAAATTCAGCCCTCCTAGTAGTAGATTCTCGGCATTTATTATCTTATACATTATGTCATGAAACAATTCAAACTGAAATTTACAGATAAGTACAAGAAGCAAATCTTATGCTGTTGACCTCCATGAACAATCAAATCAATCAAAATAAAAGTTCAGGTATCTATTGAAACTTTAAGAAAAGTGGTCCTGGAGGAAAGATCCTTTACAATCCTGAATCTATTGACAAAATTATCTATCTAGGGCATTTTTAAAGATATAATTCCTCACCTCATCTAGAGCTTTTTGATAACACTCTTCAGCTTTCCTGAAGTTCTCATTCACCTTCCCCATGTCAGAGAAAAGGAAGTTCTGAGCTGTAAGAGCATTTCCCAAACACCATAAAGCATAATGCTCTTTTGGATTAATTTTCAGAGCTTCCTCAAACTTGGACACAGCATCTACAAAAAGAAAAACCAAAAAGAAAAATATCAGGAGCAATACAGGTTAATATCTCAATTAAATCACTTCACAATTAAATACACAGAGCACATACAAAATTGTTCTGGAATATTTCACCATATAAAACTACCAGCACTCATCAAGATAGAAATTTTTTCTGGCATCTTCAAAATATGAATCAAAGCTTAACTTCAGAAGTTCAAAGAATAAGACCAAATATTGCAATAAATTCAGATTAAACATATGAACATATAAAAATAGCCAACAATGCAACAGTGTCTAAAAGAACTGCTAGACCTACCTGAACGCATGTTTCAGAAGGCATAATTCACTAAAAAATGCAAGCTGTCTGCAGCAAGCATAACTTTTGGAGGTGTAATGCTGCAAGGGTAGGACTTGCAGCCTCTCAATGGGCATTTGGTGGTTGTCAGATCTTTCCTCCTAGGATGAATCTAACAAACACTACTATCAGGAGTTCTGAGGGTGTTTGGAGACAATTTAGAAAATTCCCCAGTCGCCATGATGATCACAAAGTCTATTTTCAGTGCACTTCTATTATTAGCAATATATATTTTTAATACTCTAGCAAAAAAAAAATCTATCTAGATTAGGATAGTCTTAATTAGGCTAGAATAGCTAAAGAACTATTTCATCTTCAGTGACCAATTATCGATTACTTTAGTAATATAAAAATATGGCATTATGCAATACAGACCATCAAAAGAGACAGACTTACTCTCCACTTTTTTATTTCCTCTTCAGATTGATAAAACTCTTATTTTTCAGGTCCTATCACTGATCCGATTATCAGAGTTGGTAAGATCCTGGCAACCTGCTAGAATTGGCACAAACAAGACAGGGACCTGTTTTCACCTTGGTTCAATCCCCCACTATGTAGACCCAACTACATCCTAAAAGTTCAAGAGAGGGAGAAGTCCCACTTGATACCTCAAACAACTCCAAATCAGACTAGTGCCTTAAATGGGGTCAAAAAGAGGTGAAGGAGTTAATGTAATATCCCCAAATGGGAAAACGACAATAATACAAGCAACAATCGACTAAAACTACAGAAAAATAAATTACACCATCAATACATGAGAAATTGAAGCCAAAAGATGAACTAAGCGTTTTTACTAATGTCGGGAATTGAGTACAAAAGAGGTGCTGGGATAGGTGCACCTGGGCCTACTCAAAGTAGGCTGGAATACTTCTCAACCCAAGCTGAAATGACTCTCTGCAACTGGCTATGCGTGGCTCGGGTGTTGCGCTGCTCTGCCCAGAAATGATGTTGTTGGCTGATGTCAAACTTCTGGTTTGGCCGCTTCCACTGCTCAGAAAATCTCAGGCTTTTAACTCTAGACCCTACACACAAAACCCACAAAAACTGGTGAAGGAATTGGCCAAATGTTGACCCTAGAAGTTCGGCCCTAATTGCCCCTAGCTCCACTAGCTGTTGGCTGAGTTGGGATCTCTGTTTGACACCTCAAACCTGCCCAGAAAATTCTACCAAATTAATCTTGGCTTATCCTCAATAAACTCAGAAAAACCCAAAAAGGGTTCATCCTAGTTTTGACCTCGGAAATTGGCCCTCTTGGCTTGGTTCACCCAACTGCTGGGAATTTCGACTCCTAGCTGGAACTGCTAGTAGATGTCTCCAAAATGCTGCCAAAATCCCTGGTAGGGGGTGGCTAGCCTCCCCTCCAAATCCTCCGACTGAACTCCTCTTCTCTCCCACACTCTCGACGCTTCCTCTAGACTGCACTGCACAATCACTGTGCAGTCTTTGCTGCCTCTACACAGTCCTGAAGGGACTACGCACTCTTGTTGTTGCTGCTATGTCAAATCCTCACCAAAATTGTGGAACTACTCTCCTGAGCGAGCACTCGAAGTCCCTCGAGGTAGAGGTTGAGATCTATGCCTGAAGATCTCGTGTGCTAAACAGCACGGCAAACTTGGCACCCGGCACAAGCGTGCTATGTCAAGATGACAATCAAAATAGAAGATGAATGAATGAGGAAATGAGTTGCCTTCACTTCCTTTTATCAATTGAGCCCCCAACGTTCCCTTGGGCCCACCATGGAAAGTGCAGTCCCCTCATCCAGCCACTCACTGCGCTGACCCCATAGAGCCTCTCCCACGCTGCCACCTAGGGAGTTGCCTCCAAATTGAATGCTGGCCACATGGACCCCACTAAGGCCGCAATTTTTCCTTGTGAACTATAGGAGTAGGTTGTAGGTTTTCCCTTAATTATTAATTGTGGGTCCCAACCCACCTTATTTCTACTTGACATTAGAAACATCAAAATTTATCAAAGATTAATATCCTAATTAGTAGAATTTTTAATTGGGGATATTACAGTCCTCCCCGCCAAGATTGCTTGTCCTCAAGCAATGCCTGAACAAGCATCCTCCCTAGTTGTTGCTCCCTACTGCCACTGCAAAATGTGTCAGGGTCCCAGATGCGCCACTGAATCGTCTCTAACCCTTGCACTATCTTATCATGAAAGAATCCCTCAATACCAGGATCCCAAGTCGTCCTGTCCAACCTGAAGCTCCTCTCGCTCCCCTCACTATCTTGCCCTGTATAAGTACCCGTAGTCCCCTATATACCATCAATGAGTAGGGGATCATGATAGTGTGGCACTATGCCCAACTCCTCGTAAAGTCGTCCTACCACGTAGGCTATCCCATGCACTCTAGGAGTGTACTCTCGAAGATACCACCCAATCCCTACAAAGATAGTGTCTTGCTCACGTGATCTTCTCCTGGTATCATGTTGTTGGCCCCCCTGCCATGCTATTGAAGTCCCCCACGCCATTGTGGACTCGCTAAATCCCAATGGAAGATCTGCATGATGTCCCCCTATAGTAGCCAGCTCATCCCTAAGGGTTATTGAGTTGTAAAGAGCGGTGATGATCAGGTCCCCTGCCAAACTCAGAGTGGTGCCACCATGCTGACATTGCGCTACTTTGATTATGACATACTCTCCATCGTGTGCAGACTGTATCCTCCTCTCCTGAGGCCTAGTGTCGGGAGTTCTGTGAGAGCCAAGCTCGTCCTGCTCGGGCATCTCCATGATGCCAATATCTACCCCTCCACTGTCGATATCAACCGTGAGAAACAAGAAGATAAGTCTACCTCTCCATGCAGTGGTGGTCTCAGTGATCCCCCATGGGTCAAACCCAAGGTGAACTGGATCACCCTCTGTCATGACCCTGCTGATCACACAATGTAGCGACCCACCCGCCAACCGGATCCCTGGATCCCTCAACCATATTGGGAGCTTATAAATCTGACTCCCCGCTTAATGATGTTACATAGCACTGCTACCTGCTAAAACCCATTTGGCCCTTATCTCTGACCCCTATATGTAACCTATGTGTGGACCCCAAGTATCAGGAGTTTGTCCCATGCAAGCCAATCTGCCCTGCTCCTGCCAGACAATGCAGTGAAATATGTTATCCCAACTCCTGAGGGTACACTTGGGCACTGCTCAGAGTCTGGGTCATTGGGAGCGCTCGGAAACGCGCTCCCGAAAACGCTTCATGAGGGGAGCGTTTTAGGGAGCGCGTTTCCGGCCATGTAAAAACGCTCCCTGCCTTTTCGGGAGCGTTTCCGGAAACGATCGGGAGCGAACGCTCCCTGAGCGCTTCCAGCGTTTAAAAAACGCTTCGGGAGCGTTTTTTAAAAGCCAGAAGCGGTCGGGGAGCGTTCTCTCCCGAATGCTCCCCGAAATAAAAAACGCTTCCCGCCGAACAAAAAAAATTTTCAATGAAAAATTCGTTTTGTTTATAAGGGGGGGTTCATTTTGTTTTTATTGTTTGTTGAGTGAGTGAGAGAGAGCAAGAAGAGCTTGAGGAGAGAATTGGAGAGCTGAGCTGCAGAAGTGACAAGGAGAGCAAGGAGCAAGCTGCAAGGCAACAGGAGGATTGCAAGAAAGAGGTAGGCCTTCTAATCCAATTTTGTAATTTCTAGGATGAATTTGTAGGTTGTTTAAAAATGAAAACTTGATTTTTTCTTGAATGTTGCATTTTATTGGGTTTAAAACTTAAAAAATGAATTGTTTTTTTCCTATGTTGCATTTCCCATTCCCATTTGGCATTTTTCCATTTGTTTTGCAGGCTAGAAACTTGAAACTTGAAACTTGTTTCCATCATGGCTATATGGCTAGGGATTTTCCTCATGTTGGTTCTTTTCTTTGTGATAATGGTGTTGGAGAGTAGTAGAAGAAAGAGGCAAATCAGAGAAGAGGAGGATGAAGAGGAGGGTTATGGTGGATTTGAAGAAAATCCTGAAGAGGAGGATGATTATGTTGAGGAGGAAGTGGGGAGTGGAGAACATGAGGACACAGATTCCCCAACTAGACAAGACCAAACTCAGACACCTTTGTGGAAATATGTTCAGAAACAGGAAGGAGGGAAAGGTGGTGGAACCACTAAATTTATTTGCCCCCATTGCAATAAACAATACCATAGTTCATACACCCGTGTGAGAAGGCACCTTTGTGGGAAAATGCCAGGGGATGGAGAAAAAAATATAGCAATCAAAATTTGTACTAGTGTGCCAGCAACACAGAGAGAGAAATATAGAAAGGAAGAGGAGGCTGCCCTACGGAGATCTAAAAGATCTAGGGGTTTCATTGATTCTTATTCAGGGCCATCACGTCATGGACAAAGTTACAAACAAGTCCAGCTTCCACCCATGCCAGTAGTTATGGAGGCAGTGGCACACCTGGATTAAGGCGTAGAACCATATCCGAATTCCTGGACGAAGGGTGTAGGAATGATGTGGATTCAAAAGTTTATCGGTTTCTATATGCATGTGGGGTGGCATTCAATGTTCTTCACTCACCTTATTGGCATGAAATGGTTTCTGCCATTAATGATGCCCCCAAAGGATACAAAAGCCCTGGGTATGACAAGGCCAGAACCGTGGGTCTTGATCATGAAAAAGCTAAAATAAACCATTCTTTGGCTAGAATGACAAGTTCGTGGAATGAGCATGGGGTGTCCATTGTCTCTGATGGATGGAACAATGTAAAAGGAAAGTCATTGATAAGTGTTTTGGCTATGTCGGTTAGTGGTGCAATCTTCCTGGCAGCATATGATTATTCAGACAAATTCAAAACCGGCATTAACATTGCAGAACCATTACTTGATATAATTGAAAAGACTGGGCCATACAATGTCATACAGGTCGTCACTGATAATGCTGCTAACTATAAGGTAGCAGGAGCAATTATTGATGATAAATACCCCAACATTTTTTGGTCTGGGTGTTTGGTTCACACAATGAACCTTTTGATGCATGATATCATCAAAAACAAACAACCTCAATTCAAATGGCTTGGTGATTTGAACAAGAGAGGTAAACAAATGATAAATTTATTACAAATCATAGCAATACCCATGGGCTTTTCCGTACTCACTCCAAATTGGAGTTGTTGAAGATAGCAAAGACTAGATTTGCTAGCTATTACCTTACCTTCAGGCGCCTTTTGAAGGTAAGAGAGTCATTGGCTGCAATGGTATCAAGCCCACACTGGCAGGTATTAAAGGACAGCGCAGCGACAATAGTTGACAGGCAAGGTTTCGAACATGTGGAGGAGACCACCCTTGACCCTTTGTTTTGGGCACGTGTGAGAGAAATTTTGAATTTCACCAAGCCCATTTATCACATGATTCGGTTTGCAGATACAGATAAACCAGTGATTGGGGAGGTTTATGAGCAGATGGACAGCATGTTGGGCCAAATAAAAGATGTTGTTAAGGATAATGATCCCAACTTGTATGCTATGATTCATGACTATGTGTGTGCACGGTGGAATAAACTCAATGTTCCACTACATGCCTTGGCATATATCCTTACGCCAAAATATTACTCTCCATCTTGGTTGGGCCAACCTGCACCTAGAGGTGGGTTAGGATGAAACCTCACACAGATCTAGAGGTACAAGAGGGGTACATGAAGGCATTAGACAAGTTGGTACCCGACAGGGAGGAGTGTGCTAGATTGCGCCTTGAATTAGGAAAATACTTCAGTTGCACTGCTAACTTTAGTTCTTTCCATGCAATGGAAGACAGGGACAGATTTGATGCTCTCACATGGTGGGAAGCATATGGCGACATGGGACTTTTGCCAAATTTGGCAAAAAAAGTTCTCTCACAGGTTGTGAACACTTCTTCTGCAGAGAGGTGTTGGAGCACCTACAGCTTTATACATAACGTGAAAAGAAACAGGCTGAATGAAAACCGAGCTGAAAGCTTGGTTTATGTGCATTACAACTTGAGGTTGTTGAGCCATTACTGTGATCGGGCAAATGAGGATCCATCATACAGAGTCTGAGACAACAACCCAGAGGATGATAATTTGGAGGACGGCACGGTACATGTGGAAGAATTGGAAGCAGAACTTTTTAGGGATGATGATGAAGCATCAGCAGCACCGCCACACACAGGGCCAGTCCCACCATCTACTGGTAGCAGTGCGGGTGCCAGTGCCAGTTCTCGATATCAAACTATTGTTCCTTTGCAGATTCAGCCTCCACCTTCTAGTCATGGTCGTGGTACTCCTGAGAGTACTAGAAGACCACCATTTCCTCGTGGCTCGCACAAATTAGACATTTCTCGTGGGTGTGGCAAGGGGCCAACCAATAGATAAAATAGATTTGTTGTTTACTAGTCTTTTCTATTTTCTAGTAGTTTTTATCTTTTATAACTATTGACAGTTGAACAGTTGAAACTTGTGACTCTTTCATATAATTAATGACAATTTAAGTTTGAAGTTTGAATTTGAAAGGTGACACTTTGAAGTTGGCATTTATAAGTTTACAAGTCATTATGAATTATGAATATCATGCTTCATGAAAGTTATATGGTGATCAATGAATCAATGATGATAAATGTTATATATTGAATTTTGAAATCAATGAATCAATGATGATAAATGATATATATCAATGATGATAAATGTTATATATTGAAATTTGAAATCAACGAATCAATGATGATAAATGTTGTTATATATCAATGATGATAAATGTATATTGAATTTTGAAATCAATGAATCAATGATGATAAATGTTAGATATTGAAATTTGAAATCAATGATGATAAATGTTATATATTGAATTTTGAAAGCTTGAAACCTTCAGATTGATGATTCGCGAGACTCAAGAGTCAATATGTTGTATGCTTCCAACTTGTGGGAGTGGTTGATGAAGATTATAACTTCTAGATGATTGATGTTATATGATTCAATCTATGTTTTTATGTTTTTTATGTCTAATTCATCATTCTACATGTTTTTGTTGACATATATGCATCAAAATATAAAAAATATAAATATATATATATATATATAAAAACGCTCCCGGAAACGCTCCGGACCGGAAGCTTCTAAAAATGGCACTCCCGCTCCCGCTCCGCGTTTTCACTCGCGCTCCCAAGTAACCTTGGTCTGGGTGCCCTCTTGTAGACAAAGTCTACCATCCATTGCCCCTCGAGCTCCTATGACACATTAAGTTGTCTCATCAGAAGGGGGTCATGCATCTCCCAGAGCATGGGCTCAAAGGTGGTGCAAGTGCTACCTCTACAAAAGATCGGACTACCCCCAAACCTGCATCCACCAACTTGCATCCTGACCATATGCCACAACTCAACAATCTCTCTCCCAATGTACTATGACCCATCCAACTGCCCCAGATGATCCTCCTAGGTCCTGTGACTCATGATGAGAGCATCAAGAGTTGATATCCAGGTCCCTTGTATCAGTGTGCCATGTTGGAGAGTGATAAATGGAAGCCCACGGTCGGCCCTGTGATCTACTTGCACTCCAAATCGGAGTGTGCCAAACCCAACGGTGTGCATGATGTCCTCATCAGGAGATCTCTCTGGCGACACCCTCCGTCAACTTGTTGTGTATCATCATGTTTGGCTGCACACAAGTACGCACCCCTACACTCCTCTGTATAGCAATGAACTCTGTGGCATAACTCCATGCACCACTGGTTACCAACGCTCAATGCCATGCCCTCATGTACCATAGGGCATCCCATATGTGCCCATGCGCCCATCATTATGCCAATACATTCGCCATGATGTGATCTACACCTCCTCAGCTGCCTAGGTAAACTTGAGCGGCCTAACGCCACACCTACTAGAGGGGATATCTCCTTTGTACCGATCTTTGGTGGCTTATGTGCCCAATACCACAATGGGAGAACATCATCTCCATACAATGCTCGGTCCAGTGGCCTACCCGTGACACCTCCTCCCACCAACTCCTGCCAGGTAATGCTAATCATCTTGTGACCCCATGCACAAACAACATGCCAATACAGCCCATGGAGTTTGCTCACAAACCGCCTGGATGCTAGTTCCGACCAGAACTTCCCTAAGGAATGCATGTGCTCAGTCCCTAGATCGGCTACCTCATCGATGCCATAGCCATCTCGCACGTCTAATATCGGATAGGATGCCCCACCTGGATCCCGATGCCAACCTAGACCTCCAATGCCCTCGGTGTCTGAAAGCCCCCACTGTGCTTTACTCCAAACTACTATCATTTCCATGAGTCCATCCCACTCTACCGGGTACTGACTCAGAATCTCTCGCCATCCAACCCCGAGAGAGGAATCGAATGAAAGAGCCCCAGAACAAGTCCTCCATCCTGCAACTGTTGCACCTTGCGCAACTCATGTCGCCTCATCTCACCATCATGGTCAACACCCAAAATTTGTCAGGGTGACTCTGCCTCTCCCTCTCCAATGTGCAGAGGCAACCTACTAGTGCTAGCAACCCCATCTATGTACGTCTGAAGTAGGCTGCTCTGATGCCCTAATGTGCACTCTAGTTGGACCATTAGGGAATCCAATCGCTCCCCAACGTGAGTCAGTTTGGTTGCTGACTCAGCACAAACTGCTCTCATGACCTCCAACCCCTCGTTTTGTTGCAGAATAGCCTCTCACACTATCATGGCCTTCTCCTTCAACGCTAGAAGGTCTGTCTAGAACTGATGAAACTGCTGTGGGCGACCATCATCTAACACCATTGTCTCCCTTGGCACCTCATTAATGGATGTCCCTATGGGTGTATGTTCTACTCTCTCCTCTATGATGTCAATCAGAGCGGTCAAGGGAGTCTCCAACAAGGGTGACTCCTGCATCACACTAGGTGCATCTATGTTATGAAACCAGCTCACAAAATAGAATAAAAGATAGATCAACGACTTAGAAATCAGCCTCTTCGAGGGGGCAACCTCCTTTACATTACATAAATGAACAATTATTGGATGATACAAATGACAAAACCTCCTTTCTATATATAGGAGTCTAATGGGCCACAATATAATCCTAGCCGACATAACAATAACAATGTAAGGGCACAACAATAACAATAGTGGGCTTTTATGGGGCACAATAATAACAATATGGGGACTACAAGGGCACAAGAATAACAATAAGAGGGCTATACTAACAATAAAAATAAGGGGATACACTAGTATTATAGGGACCTAACATGCCCCTCTCCTTCAAACAAGTGTTGTCCTCAATGCTTGATTAAGTCTAGATGCTTCTATATAAAATTCTCATCCTCCCATGTGGAATCTTCAGCGGGTAAGTTCTTCCACTTTATGAGATACTCTGAAATTGATCGATTTCATAGCTGTCGAGTTCTTGTTTCCGTGACTGCTTCAAGTTCCAATATGATTTTTCCTTCCTCATCAAGTTCTGGCAATATTGTTTGAACTGGAAGTTTGTCACATATAACCTTCTTTAAGCATGAAACATGGGAAACTGGATGCACTCGGAAAGATGCGGGTAGCTCCAATTTGTATTCCATAGTACCAATCTTTTGTAGCACCTTGTAAGGACTGTAGAAATTTATGAATCTTATATCTTATGCAGAAATTATTATTGTTAATCCGGTTAAGCTCCTCCTACTTAAATAAGTTATCAACTGAATAAATTCAAGTTAACATCGAAGCAAAACACATAACAGATCTCTACCAATTCAGATCTAGAATAAGCACATGCACACATTGACAAAGTGACACAGTTATTTCTAGACAAATAATCCCCAGAAAAAAACCCAAAGTGGGAAAACCGGTCTCTGGCTGTTGGAGGGTCTTATTATTAAGAATATTTCTGAATACACAAATCTGGGTTCCAGATCTGGACAACCAGTCAGAGAAAATACTAGATCTACAGCTCATTGGCTGATCTAGGGCCAAAATAATGACTGATCCACACCCTCAAACAGGATTTACAGAACTCAACCAAGATTAGGGCCTAGAAACCCCAGCGTTGTCCCTGAAAGGCTCTGCGTCAGCCTCTGAAAGGCTCTGTGTCAGCCTTGGAAGTCCTCCAAACCCTCAGCGTTGCTCCGGAAGGGACTGCGTTACCCCAGACTGGGTGACACAGTCACTACGCTGCCCATGAAGGGTCTCTGCGTAACCCCAGAGGGTTTCCTGCTGAAAATCACGTTGTCCTTCGAGAGATTGCGTTGTACTTGCTGCTGCTGCTGCTGTTGTTGCCTTCCTCTATGCTGTCCTTGAGCTGATTTCTGACTCTTGTGTATTCTAGACCCCGGGATCAGATCATCCCCTTGGTCTAAATTCCCCTCTCTGCAGTTGAAACACTTCTGAGAATTCTTAGCAAACCCGCCCTAGAATCTCAGCTTAGCTTCAGTGCTCTGCCTTTGTGTGTCTTTACAAATGACCCCAAGCCTTTCCTTTATAATTTTCTCGTTGACAAATCAACGGCCTTGATCAGATCTTGAATCAATGGCTAAGATTAAAAGAAAGCTTGATCCGTGTGACTTAAGACAATTTCATCACATGTTTAATTAAATTCACTTTAATTATTTAAGTTCCCTAAGTTTTAACCTAGGAAATACATTAAAATAATTAATTAATTTAATATCTCCTGAACCAGATGAAATTTCCCAAATCCATTTATGGGTCTTGTAGATCCAGTGTACTCTAGTCCCTCCACAAAATTTGGGAGATAAAGCACAACTGATACTACCCCAAGTACACAAAATCTCAACAAGGACCATAGTACTTTAGTGATAATATTTTATATTTCTTAGCTTGCTTGAGGGGCATTGGTTTGTGTGGTTGTAGCTGTAAAAATACCCAGTCACCTATATCAAAACTTCTTTCGCTGCAATGTTGATCTGCCTGCTGTTTCATTCGATTCTGCTCTAAAGTTAGGTTATCCTTTAAGAGTTGGAGAACTTGTTGTTGATGCTCGATGTGATCTTCCACTGCTCGATCATCCATATTAGCTTTCATTTCATCCTTCAAGCCATCCACCTTAACCTCCATGTCTTCTTTTAAACCATCTATGTCAACTTTCGGTGCTCTTTGTGAGATCGAAATTTGTTGCACTTGGTACCGTAATTTTGATATATCATACTACAATTCTTCCTCTTCATGCATCATAGTAGAGTTTTGTGATGGCTTAATGGGTGTATAATTCTTTTTAGGGACCATTTTAGAACCCAATACTGATATCTATACTTCAATATGCCCTTGGAATCACTTCAAACTGATTTTTCAAACAAGACTTATGCAATTTTAAAAAAGAATACACACATTTTTCTTGCTTTTGAGGAGATCGATATTGAAACTGATGTATCTCCATAATGTTTGATCCCCAAGATTTTATCTTCGGTCCTTTAGTAGCCCTCTGAATCTTCTTTCCAATGCCACAAGTCCAACCTGATTTGGATTCTTCAAGACAAAGTTATGCCCAATCTCCCACAATGACCTAATTTTGGACTGGTTCAATAAAGAAAACTTGTACGGCGTGCCACGTGTCACTGTTTCCTCCTTCGGCTCTGATACACAGGAAACTACAATCTGTGTACTTTCGACCACTTTTTACAGAATTCCAATCTGATGCTCAGAGAGAGAGTTATGACGATTTTTCCAAGGTCACCTCTTTGAGATGAAATTTGGGAGTCTGCAAAAACCCTAACTTCCATGGACTGCTCTGAAGTTTTCCACCATGGACTGCCATTCTTGGAAATAATCTCCCATGGGTATATGATCATGCCGCCTACCTTGCTCACTCTGTACTAAAGGTAAAAATGTAGGCATCGTGGTCCTGGTTGGCCTACTGAAGGCTGGAAGGTGAGTGGCTAGTAAAGGGTGGTCACACTGTTGTGAGACCCCTAAAGTCTCCCCAAATAGGAACTCATGATGGATGCTCTTATCCCTATTATGTTGCTTCCAACATTCCCTTCTATCCTTTGGCTAAATCATTTAGGGCCTTTAAGATGCTACCAAATGATGCTTCCCCTTTGCTCCTTAACTCCCCTATATTTGCCACCTCTACTACCTTTGGTGGGTAATGTTCTGCCTACCCTCCTCGTTCATAGGAAAATATCCCCACGGCTAAGGCAAGAACGAAGCTCTAATACCATTGTAATATCCCCAAATGGGAAAATGACAGTAATACAAGCAACAATCGACTAAAACTACAGCAAGATAAATTACACCATCAATACATGAGAAATGGAAGCCAAAAGATGAACTGAGCCATTTTATTAATGTCGAGAATTGAGTACAAAAGAGGCGCTGGAATAGCTGCACCTGGGCCTACTCAAAGTAGGTTGGAATACTTCTCAACCCAAGCTTAAATGACTCTCTGCAACTAGCTCTGGTGTTGCACTGCTCGTCCCAGAGATGTTGCTGCTAGCTGACTTCGAACTACTGGTTTGGCCGCTTCCACTGCTTAGAAAATCTCGATCTTTTGACCATGGACCCTACTCACAAAACCCACAAAAACCCGCGAAGGAATTGGCCAAATGTTGACCCCAGAATTTCAACCCTAATTTCCTATAGCACCACTAGCTACTGGATAAGTTGGGATCTCTATTTGAAACCTCAAACCTGCCCAGAAAATTCTGCCAAATTAATCGTGGCTTCTCCTCAATAAACCCAGAAAAAACCAGAAAGGGTTCGTCCTAGTTTTGACCTCGAAAATTGGCCCTCTTGGGCTTGGCTCACCCAACTGTTGGGAAATTCGACTCCTAGCTGGAACTGTTGGTAGATGTCTCCAAAATGTTGCCAAAATCCCTGATAGGAGGTGGCTAGCCTCCCCTCCAAATCCTCAGCCTGAACTCCTCTTCTCTCACACACTCCCGACACTTCCTCTAGACTACATTGCACAATCACTACACAGTCTCTGTTGCCTCTACGCAATCCTGAAGGGACTACGCACTCCTTTTGTTGCTGCTATGTCAAATCCTCACCAAAATTGTGGAACTACTCTCCCGAGCGGGCACTTGAAGTCCCCCAAGGTAGAGGTTGAGATCTCCACCTAAAGAGCTCGTGTGCTAAACAACACGGCAGATTTGACACCCGGCACAACCGTGCTATGTCAAGATGACAATCAAAATAGAAGATGAATGAATGAGGAAATGAGTTGCCTTCACTTCCTTTTATCAATTGAGCCCCCAACGTTCCCTTGGGCCCACCATGGACTGCGCAGTCCCCTCATCCAACCACTCACTGCGCTGCCCCCATTGGCCTCTCCCACGCTGCCACCTAGCATGTAACTACTCAAATTTTATGTACAAGAAAAATCCTAGCCAAATATGGTGTCAATTCTTTGTCTGGACTATTGGTTAAGGATTTGTGGATCAAAATACCTTGCTGTCCTATTATATCAAACTACAATGTCTACATAATATGACAGGCAGAAACTCATTTTACTAAATTTACCCACCCAAAGGGTGCCAAGGGTGGGTCGGTTGGTGGATGTTAAATAAATCTATTATACCCACTTGCCAACCTGTAACTGCAGAAGGAGGAAATTTCCAGCAAGCTAGAAATTGTTTTTCTGAAAAATGGGAGTAAATCCCCCTAGGAAAAGTGCCCAAAAAATTTCCAGCTCTAAGTCATACTTATGGTTGTAAACTAAATATATCACTCTAAAACAGTAAAATCAGTTAGCAGAAAGAATATTATAGAGATATTAAACAAGATTTCAGAGAGTTACTTGTTGGGAGCTTGAAATCTTGGATTTTTGGCGTAGATTTTGGAAGGTACAGCCAGCAAAATGTTCATATATGCATTCAACTTACTGGATACAAGTGTAAGATATGTCCAATAAAACAACGTATCTATCATTGCTTCAAATTTAGAATTATTTTCAATTTCTTCGAAGTAAAACTTGCTATTAATATGAAATAAATAAAAATCAGTGAGTATTTATTCCTAATATAATGCTGAAAAAATAAAAAATAAAAGTTTCTGAAAATAAAGTGGTTGTTGCAAAATAGAACTTATACCAAGCAATGCTTACCTCACTTTGTGGGGATGTGAAACATGTGCCTACTTGGATCGATCTTGCAATTACTCAAGAAAGGTGGGGTTTCCCCCTAGTTTGTCTTCTTCAAAAGACTAGATAGCCCCTCAATGGCTCAAGTCAACCTATTAGTTTTTGGGTAATTTAATTACTCGAGGAATTATTAGATTGTGACCCACATACAATAATTAATCGAGTAAAAAAGAACTAGTAAAAACCATCCCACACAATGAACAAGAATATTTGAAGTTTGAACAATGATTTGCAAAATGAGCTCTTTATTGATGGCATTTATCTCATAAGACAACAGCATCATTTACAAGAGGTGAGGCTAACCTTTTATAAAATATTTCTAACAGCGAGATAACGGCTAGCTAGGCTCCTCAAATAATATTTTTTTACTACCATCCACATGTTGGAGACTTATATTTTTCATAAAATATTACATTACAAAAAATAATTGGCACACTCAGGGATCAATTTGGTAACAATGCACAAGTACGTCAATGATTCCCTTTGCTAATGGCCCGAAATGGTCAAAGATGAAGAATGGTAACCTCAAGTCTCCCAACTTCCCACTGTTTGGTCCTCCTTAGTAGCTCAATTTGGTCCAAGATGAATTTGACTTCCTTGGCCAACTCGAATTGTCATTGAATTGGTTATTTGCCTTTGCAACGACCACTTTATCAATCCATCTCATAACATCTTGGTCCTGTGAAAATCTTATCCATCACAGCAACTGGAAATTATTTTCCTAATTGTTAATTTATTTAACAATTTATTTGCAATTTGCTACGGCAACTACAAAATAATTCACATTGTGATTTTCACAAATAAACTGTGGAAGAAAAAACATTGGAAACTAAGAAAATACTCGCACATGCACACATAAAAATGACACCGTTATTTTTGGACAAATGTCCTTGGAAAAACCCAACTTGGAAAAACTGGTGCAGCAGTGAGGGTTTTTATTATTAAGCAGCAGTGAAAATTTGAGTACAATCTGGATGCACAAACTGACAAGAAACTGGCCACAAAAATTAGTGAGACAAATTTTGTCTCACCCAGCACTGATCCAGCGCCGAAACTGGCTCTGAATGGGCTCCATGAAACCCCTGCGCAATCACTGGTATGCTCTGCCTAGAACTACAACTAATCAAGTCATATGCCCAATCCAGCCTCTGAGAATGACTTGCTGGCCCCTTCCGAAAATCTTCCCGACCTCCAGCAACTGAATCGACCCTCTGTTTGGCCAAATCGAAGTCTGCCTCTAAAGCTTCTGCGCAGCCTCATTGAGGAAACTCGGCCCTTCTGCAGCTGACTCTCCGGATCTGAAAAAATCTCCTTCGGACGCACTGTCCCTACCCCACACTCACTGCTTCGATCTTTGGCTCTCTGGCAACTGATTGTTGTTACTCTGGAAATCAATTTGCCAAGGAAATAGAACTTTTGATGTTTTGGTGTGTCTTCTACAAGTGCCCATCGACTTCCTCTTATAATCCATTGTTGGAGCACCAATGGCTAGGATAATCTTGGAATCGATCCGTGTGAGTTTCTAGATGATTCACATCTTGACTTAATTAATTTTGATTAATGTAAAATTCCTTTGTTTGGTGTCACCTATGACAGTGTTAGGATGGACTTCCAGAGTTAGGAGCAAATAGGTCACAGGTACAGGATGGTGTCTTCAACAGGCCCAGGGGCTTTTTGGAGGAGTTTTGAGGAGTTTCTATGAGGACCGGTGGCATTCGCTTGATATATTCCATCATCCACATAGTTTGCCTTTCGTTCCGGTGCATTCCGACAACTTAAGGAAAACTGAGTTATTTTTGGGCTTGACTCAATTAATTACGCTCAAGGTGGCATTCCAGGAGGAATACGTGACAGAACACCTTAGTGTAACAGCTCGTTGGAACCGAGACGAGAATACCTACATGATGGGGTGGTTGGACATGAGTTTCAGTGACCTGAGGAGACATGGTAGCCGATTTACTCTTTCCTGCATTAAAAAAGAATATTTTAATTTGAAAATAAGAGGGAAAAGTGCTCCATGATTAAAATAATAATAAAATAAGGCTCTAGAAGGATCCATGAGAAACATAAAAGAAGAGGAGGAGGCCATTGAGGGATATCTTGGATTTTATCATTTTCTTGTGTGAGAGGTTTGAGAACTTGGTTCTCTACTTTATTGGTAACCCCAGGACAGAAACCCTCGGGTATGTTGTTGAGTGTTGGACGAAAACCCAATTCTCTTTGAGGAGACTTCGTTCAAGAGTTTCATAGAGCTTCAGGGATATTGAAGTGAGGAATCAGGATCATTCATATCTTCAATTGGTGCTTCATTGATTTTCAGTTGATTCAGTGGCAGTTGTTGCCGGAGGGAAAGTGCAGCAGTTCAGTTTTGGGAGGGCCGATTTCAGCATCAAAGAAGATTAGTTTTCGAGATCAGATCATCCATCTTAGATACTTCAGCTATATTATCATGTACACTCTTTCTGCTATTTAATATAATAAAATCTGAGATCGCTTATGCTCGACATGTCACTGCATCTGCTTGATTTGTCTTATTTTACATGGCAATCTGTTGTTAAATAAATGTGGATTTTACGGCAAAATGTTAGGTTAAGTTATTTTCTGCAAAATTGGTAAAATATTCCATTTGGGGATATTACAGTGGTATCAGAGTTGGTGTTCCTACCAGCCTGAGGGTTAATTGCAGATTGCTGGAGGATTTTACTGTCAAGATACCAAAATCGCCAAAGTTAATTTCACTGCAGAAAACCAATTCGGCAAAATTTCCGCTCCAAAGTACTGACCAGAAATTATAAGTGACAGCCATCAAATCAAACTAGGGGCCATCATATTATAAATTTTGGAGAAGACCAACCCTTTTTATTATATGAATGCATATTGCATTAAAAGGCCGAACATATTTACGAAGGTCGTGAAACATGTAGCCAACTTTGTTTGTAAAGGTCATATTAAGTCATGAGGGCCAAATTATCTTAGTGAAGGGAACAAAAAGAATCTTGGGGCCAAAACAAAATTCAACCAAAGGAAAATTCCGCACCTACAACGTTTATGAAGAATTTGATGCCCCGTTAGCATAATGAGACGCTGCGAATGGGCAATTTCGTATATGCAGAGACTGTTGTCATACAAAGAATGCAAATTGGTTGAGCCAATTGGAGACCCGAATTGGGAGTTTGAGCGAACGCCCAATTTGGTAAGTCGAGCTTAAGGATTGAAAATGATTGAATGCTATCAGGGAGGACGATCGTTGTAATGGTTTGACAGAGTCGAATGGTTTGGCAGGGATTCAAAGCATATTTTCCTGAAGTGTGGCAAGCGCCAGTTATTCTACTAATCTATGTCGTGATCCAAATCCTCGGGGTCGAGTACCATTTTCCTTCACAGTTCTGAAGGCAAAATTCAATTGCTATTGTGGAGGTCGATTCAAAGGGTTTCCTTATTAATTTTTCCTTACGTTATCCCAGAAATCCATCTACCAGGCCAAGCTTGTAATTCGATTTATTTTTGGTAACCAAGGTCAAATTTTTCAACAAAAAGGAGAAGTTGAATCTCTCGTATTGATCACCTCATTGGTTCAATTGGTGGAGTTGTGGCAAAGGAGCTTAATAACCAGAATTTCAATCAAACTCTTGAAGGCCGAGTGGTGTTGTTTGAAGGGTTGGGTGCCAAGACACCACTTTCAATTCCAAAATTAACCTTGCTCAAGTGATCTGAAATATCCAAAATAGCGTGGCATTTTCTCCTTGACAGAATTATAAGTCGATTTCATTAAAATTGCAGGTCGAATACCAAGGAGGAATAGAGGTTGTAAGACTGAGCTCTTTCCAGCTAAGCCTAATAGTCGAATAAGAAAACGTATGTTGTGGCATTGAGGTCGCATTAATCACCATAGAAACAGGTTAAATACACCGAACAACTGATCTGATTGATGCAGACTGATCATTTCAAGCAGAAGTTGAGTGGTGAAATGTGGCCATTAGAGGACTGAGACCAATCACCGCCAATTGCTCAGAATTCTGGGCCAAGATTTTACTTTTAAGGGAGTCGATTACTCGCGTGGAGTTGCATCCCTTCTTCAAAGGAAATAAGTGCTTAAAGGGTCATTTTTCCAAGACTCCATCGCCAAACCAGGGACGAATTTGGCATTCGTTTTGGGAAATAGATGAGCTAGCATCACAGTGGGCCGCGTGGGTTAGTTGTAGCCGACTTTTTATTCCAAGGTTGGGTCGAATAATCAGAGTTTTGGGCATTGGAACTGTGAAACGGAAATACTCCCTTGGAGTAATATAACCCAAATTTTGGAGTAGAAATCATGATTCAGTATATCAGAAGACATGATAAAAAAAGGGTGTGGGGGCAGAAATTGTGGTGTGCGTCAGCACTATGCTAAGGACGCTGGTAGCAGGAAATGTGTCGATAGGGACAAAATTGTGGGAGTCACCAAAAATTCTGCAAAGCCAAACTATACACAAGGAGATTGTATCCTTGTAGGAGTTGAGTTACCAACGAAATTGTAGGAGCTGAGTTACCAACGAAATTACCAATTAAGTTGTCGTCTAATATTAGGTTCCATTTCTTCTGTCTGTTTTCCTGCATATTCAAATTTTAAATGAGAAAGGACTGCTCCATGGGTATCATTCCCAGTAGGGGGCATAGAATTGTTTGAGATCTATGGGCACATGTTGAAGCATTAGATATATCATTTTAAACCCCTATGGGACTTAACCTTGATGCATATGGTCTACTAAAAGTTGTAGCAATTTGTCCTCAAATTGTTTGACAAAACACCTCCCCAAGGAAAACAGCAAACGGTGGCTTCATTATCTCAGAATTTCTTGTCATCATAGGGTTAAACCATGGAGGAATTTCTAAACAGATTGAGAAGAATAACAATAGAAGTTGGTTCCTTGAACCACCAAGCATCATTAGACAAGAAAACAAAGCTGAATCGCAGACCCTTTTCAAAGGGGATCTATGCCATTCTTCCAAAAGAAACACCAAAAGATTTGCAGAAGGGGCAGGAAATAGAACACAAGATTTTTTCTCTTGGGACAGATTTGAAGCACATGAGGGTCACATGGAAGGTCCTTTCCAAACTTGATGAAATAGATAAACTCTTGTCCAAAGTGAGCCAGTTAGAAGGGAAGAAACTGATTTGGGCCCTAAAAACTGCTATGCTTGCTCTTATACAACCCAAGTTCTTGGAAGAACCTTGTGAAGGGTTCAGACTCCCAGTTGCATCATGCCTCAGTAACATTATGAGGTTGACCACACCTATAGATCCTTTCAGTGATGATGTTATGACGAAAGTTTTCAAGTTAGCAGTGGGGACTTTTCAGGATTTGGACAACAGTGCAAGCTCTACCTTTGGGAAGAAGCTTGAGATTTTAGGAGGTATGGCCAAGTTCAGAACATATGACATCATGTTTGATCTTGAGTGTGATGGCTTGATTCTGCAAATGTTCCAATGCTTCTTTAGCATTAGGAGACATCATCCTGACACAGTGATAGCACATATGCAGTCCATCATGTCGTCATGTATGAGAGACCGTGATGCCATTTGCTAGGAGTTGCAGACTAGGTTGTTGAGCATTTGAAGGAGAGAGTGGTTGGTCTCACCTGTTACTTATGAGCTAGCCCAAGGTTTGGTTGAGTAGAACGTTGGGCTATTCAGGAGACAATTGACCAGGGAGGAGTTGCTCCAGTTTGGAGGATCACGTAGCAGGAACGAGTTGAGGAGGAAGAGACTTTGCTTCATCTGCAAAGGACCTTGGGAGCCAATCACTCATGCATGAGAGATGCAGATGAGGTGGCAGAGGTAGAGCAGGAGGACATTCCTTTTGTATGTCAGGATGAGGACTCTTCTTCGGATGAGTCTATGGGGTCATAAGAGGATGCTTCTAGAGAGCATGAGCGGTCATGTGGATTCGATGACCATCGGCCGGAGTTGTATTCCAATGAGCAAGGTGGACAGTCAAGGGACCCTATGGGAGATACTCAGGGTGATGAGTCACTTGTGACGATTCAGCCAGAGCAGCATATGCTGGAGCATGAGTCAGTAGAGGAGGAGGCTATGCACGTCATGCATGATATTCCTTTGGGGGAGAGCCAGATGGAGGCTCACATTGAGTCTGTGATGGATATGCACCTAACCTTGGAGTCAGCCATTGAGGAGGAGTCGAAAGATGCATGGACATCGAGTACGGTGACAGTAGTTGCAGATCCTTATCCTCAGGAGATGTTGGAGGTTGATAGGGTAGTTCTACGGGAGACTAGTAGACAGTAGGAGTATGACACTCCTGATCAGGAGAGGGAGGAGCTATTGGAGATGGTGGTGCATCCATCTTTGGGCCGACCCATTGATGAGGTGCTAGTAGATGCACATGCAATTAGCAGGACTGCATTACTTTCAAGGAGTAGCACTCACCAGGAGTACATCAATGGGGCTTGTAGCATATCTTGCCCACTTTCGCCTATTATATAGAGAGGGGCCGCCTTTTACAAGCAGTTCTTGTTGACAGGCGAGACAGAGCAGCGTGAGTTGAGTATGGGCTGGTGACAACACTCCAGACATGTTCCGAATGTTGATGTCACTACATTGGATTCTTCTTCCGGGATAGATTGGTGATAGCATAGCAACACCCAGGGGTTTGTATGGGATCCAGGCATTGGGTCTCAGTTGCATCAGGCCAACAGGGTGGCCCACATATTTGGATTGCTTGAGGGCAAGCAATCTTGGGGCGGAAGGTCTGTAATATTCCTTTTTTTGGTGTCACCTATGATAGCGTTAGGATGGACTTCCAGAGTTAGGAGCAGACAGGTCACAGGTACAAGTTGGTGTCTTCAGCGGGCCCAGGGGATTTTTGGAGGAGTTTTGAGGAGTTTCTATGAGGATCGGTGGCATTCGCTTGATATATTCCATCATCCGCGCAGTTTTCCTTTAGTTCCGGTGCATTCCGACAACTTTCGGAAAAATGAGTTATTTTTGGGCTTAACTCAATTAATTACGCTCAAGGTGGCATTCCAGGAGGAATACGTGACAAAACACCTTAGTTTAATATCTCATTGGAGCCGAAACGAGAATACCTACATGATGGGGTGGTTGGACATGAGTTTCAGTGACCTGAGGAGACATGGTAGCCGATTTACTCTTTCCTGCTTTAAAAAGGAATATTTTAATTGGAAAATAAGAGGGAAAAGTGCTCCATGATTGAAATAATAATAAAAGAAGGCTCTAGAAGGATCCATGAGATATATAAAAGAAGAGGAGGAGGCTATTGAGGGATATCTTGGATTTGATCATTTTCTTGTGTGAGAGGTTTGAGAACTTGGTTCTCTACTTCATTGGTAGCCTCGGGACGGAAACCCTCGGGTATTTTGTTGAGTGTTGGACGAAATCCCAACTCTCTTTGAGGAGACTTCATTCAGGAGTTTCATAGAGCTTCAGGGATAATGGAGTGAGGATCATTCAGATCTTCAATTGGTGCTTCATTGATTTTCAATTGATTCAGTGGCAGTTGTTGTCGGAGGGAGAGTACAGTAGTTTGTACAGTAGTTTAGTTTTGGGAGGTCGATTTCAACATCAGAGCAGATTAGTTTTGGAGATCAGATCATCCATCTCAAATACTTCAGCTATATTATCATGTAAACTCTTTCTGTTATTTAATATAATAAAATCTGAGATCGTTTTTGCTCGACATGTTATTGCATATGCTTGATTTGTCTTATTTTACATGGCAATCTTCTGTTAAATAAATGTGGATTTTACGGCAAAATGTTGGGTTAAGTTATTTTCTGCAAAATTGGTAAAATATCTCATTTGGGGATATTACAATTAATTAGCCATATTCCATAAGTTTAGACTTAGGAAATATTTAAAAATCAGCTAATAATCTAATTAAGCCATCTCTAGGTGGAATTTCCAGAAACGATTTATGGGTTTTGGAGATCTCGTGTATTCCAGCCTCTTCACCAAATTTGTGGCTAGAACACATCTGATGCTACAGAAACTAACAAGTCCAAGGCATCCTCAACATCTAGTTAAACCTCTCCAATGGCTAGTTCACTTGATCGTTTTTCCTTTAGTAAAGTCGACTTAGCCCCTTGCTCTTTGAATCACTGATGCCAAGACTTTTGGAAAATATGACACCTATGTATGTTTAAACTGGCCCTAATTTGAACTAGGTATGCCTCCAATTCTTCATTTGTTGCCTAGTGTTGTCATGTCATCTACCCACTGTGTTGGTACTCTAATGCCCTAAAGAATTTGGAAAATCTAACACTTGGGTTTGTTCCTCTTGCTCTATAGATAACTTTTGATGCAATGCATGTACCATACTGCCCAATGTTGACCCTGTTTTGCCACCTAGAAACCTGCTTGACCAACTTTGACCAAGTTGTAACTAGTAGCTACCTCCTCTGATTGGAAAAAATCTATGTAGCATGGACTCCTCTATCAAGCTAGACAAATTAAGACCAAGTTGACCTTTTGACCACCAAGAACTCTTTGTATTGGGAACCATGAACTGTCGCGAGAACCATGAAAGTTGTCGAAATGACACTAACATGCATGAAAGTTGCCTAAGAGATACTGCACTGAAGTCAAGGCCGCCTACACACTACGGTAAGTCATAAGTGCACCTTAACGGGGGTTGAATTTACCCATACACCAATGATCACCCCTACAAATGCTGGCTCCCATAAAACCATGAATCCTCAAGTAAGCTCACCTAAGGCCTTTGTTAATTTTTGGCAACTAGGTCCAAACTCCATGATGCATTGCTCATATGATGATGATTATATTTTAGTTGGATTCCTCTTTCGGAGAGGTGCAAGATTGATCTAAAGATCATCTTGTTTGGATGAGCAAACCATATATTTTGATTTTATTTTCCACACATGTGCAAGGTCGGCCAAATTTGTAATGTAGGCTCACAAGCCTAATAGATGTGTCACACACCCTCACTGATGGATATAAATTGGAGAGACTTGGAGATCATTTGCTCATCAACTCATCACACATCTCTCATTGTGATCTAATTAGTTCGATAGCCTTTGGAGGCCTCTTTTCCTTCACACATGCAAAGCTGAAGCTGGGGAAATCTACGAATCTGTTTTAGGGATGTTTGTTGTGCGTTGACCAGTGTTGACTGTGGTCAACCCTTGACCGTTTGACCTCCAATCTTTGCTGGAAATCTAATTTTTGTAGGCCATACAGCTAGGCACAAAAATCGAGGAAAAAGGAGCAGGTTGACTGAAGCCCTAAATTTGCAGCGTTGACTTTCTGTGTTGACTGTCCTACATTGACTTTTTGTGTTGACTTTGGTTGACCAATGTTGACTTTTGATGATCTATCTTTGAGGGTTGTGTGTGTGACACTTGGAGGGTTGGCTGATCTAAGAAAGACTTTGTTGGCTGATGCATCCTGTTGACTACCATAACACACACTATCCTATATCTTTGTTGGACAAGAAGAATTGTAAAATCTGATCTATATTATTGGCTTGTCTTCTGTTGATCTATTATTGTGTTCTATCAGCGTTTTAGTTTCATGTTTATGTAATTGCTAATTTGAATCGGGCCTAAGAAAGATTGAAGTAAATTTGCATTAAGCATAGAACATTCCATGTCTATCTAAATTTAACAGCCTTCCAATCCTATATAGAACGAAAGGAATGCAAGATGAACTTCAAGGGACCAACCATGGTCTGACCAAAACAATAAGATATCGACAATAAAAACAAGACAAGCCCAAGATGCCTAATACAGGAAATCACATAATTGTCATAGTACTTTTGACTAGTGACTTGGACTTTCAATGAAGTGAAATATGTCGCAAAAGTTTTTATATTTACCCCTATTAACATGAGGGGTAACAAGTCCCATCAGCTTATGTTCTTCTAGAGGTGAGGATGGGGAGACATAGCAAAAATCTTCATAAAATTCCTATAGTATGCAAATGATGTTATCCTCGGAGCCTAGATACCTCATAGCCTGCACAATGCAAGACCACTTGTGAGCCCTGGAAAGCTTCTATGATGAAGTAACGATGAACATGAAAAATTAAGACCAAGGTGGTCCTATTTTCACTTGAGAGAAGGGAGAAACTAATCCAAATAAGCCTTTGGGCAAGAACAGCTTGAAAGTGAGTAAATTTCTTTCCATCCCCAGTGAAACCTTTTCCGCATGCAAAACAGCCAAGCTATGGGATTGGGAGATGTTGTGTTCTTTGCTCCATGCACTCATCTCTCCGGTGCTCCTTTACAAATGTGAAGTATGGGAGCCAAGTACAACTAAAACGGAAAGAGATAGAGAGAATATAAAAACACATAATACTTGAGAATAAAAAACAACATTGTTACCCACCATTTCGTGGGTGATATCTATAGGAGAAAAAATTTCTCCGTGATGGACCTCAGCCATTAGCCAACAGCCCCTTCTAGCCCTCAACTAGCTCATTGTGCCATTTCTCTGCCACCTGAGCCAGCCATGTGGTCCCTCACCCATTTGTATTGATCATATGTTTGAAGATGGGCCTCCCAAATCTAAAGGTATGTCTTGTCATTTGGTAATTGAGTATTGGGTTTACGTATCATGGACACTCTTGGGCATGGATGACGGGGGGATTTGGCAGAAAGAGTGGGCTTAGTTTGTGCTCCTATCCCCTTGATCACTTTTGAATGTTACCCTTGGATCTTAGTCCCGTGGGATCTCCTTTACTGACCATTTCATTCTTGGGTGATACTGCTTGGGAAACTCCAACTTTGGTTGCATGGTCCTACTCCCTTATCCACATATAATACTCCCCTTCCATTCACTATACCCCCATTCATCATCTCTCCCACCTGGGTCCATATCCCCTCTCTAGGTCCACATAGGGTTAGCCTCCCCCATTCCCTTGCACCCACCTGGGTCCACATCCCCTCTCTAGGTCCACATAGGGTTAGCCTCCCCCATTCCCTTGCCCCCACCTCAGGTCAGGCTTGGAACAATGCCTCGGAGGTTCAAGCAGCTGAAAAGAAAAGTAAAAGCATGAATGGCCACATTCAATGGGAAAATGTGCCACAAGGTGCAAAAGATGGTCGAGACAAACATTATGAGCATGTGGTCAAAACCCAAATGCATGAGCTCTACCCCATACCCATGGCCATCATCTTGGTTCCATAGGCCCTAGATGAGCCTCCTTTATCATTCAAGAACCCATGATTGTCCCAACCCCTAAAGGGAAATGAACTGCCCTACCAAAAAGGGGGTATTCACTACTATATTTTACACATCATGCTCTTATCCTTTGAGCCTCGAGCAGTTAATCAAAGAAAAATCATAAAAGGCAAAAGGCATATAAAGAAGGATGGAAAAATCAAGGTCGGGGCACCTCATGTACCACGATTTCTCCCTCCTACACATTACATACCCACGTGTGGTCTTCCCTTTCTCTAGCTACCCTTGTGCCCCGATATGTGGCCCAGGATTGCCCCTATCATTCCCTATTCCATTTCACCTCATTATCACATGCCACCACCATTTTAGGGATGTACCTTGGACATAATATCCCCTCTAAAGGTAGAAACCACCTAATAAGGTACTTGGATAACCCCCTTTGGAGCTTGGAGACATTAGCACATACCAAAGCCCACTATGGAAGGGCATACCATTATGAAGTGTCCACATGTTGTCCATGGTTTGTAACCTCTTTTACCCAATTACTTAAATGTCTTGTTATACTGGAAGGCTAAGGGATGCATTAGATCTTGTGCAGGATTGCAAATGGTGTCCATTTGGGTATGGTCTCCCTATACAGGGTCCTAACCCTCCATAGGGCTACATTGGCACATATAACGTGTGTGTAGAGAGCCGTGGGCCTCCATAGCAGTAGACAACACTTCGTGGATCCCTAGAGATGTTCAGAGATTGCTAGAGATCCACCTTTTGAACGAAAAAAATGCATTTGGTGCACTATGCCCAGCTAGCCCCACAAGTGCACCACACACTTGGCAAGTGTCCCAGGACTTGTACAATGACATGGCATCATTCATTCCATCATCTGAGCCCTTACAGATGATCTACAGGTATCTTCGACTCAGATGGTGACCCATGAGGTCATTGGTGTGCCCCCACACCCATTGGGAGCACCACAGGTCTATTGTTTGGAGAACAATGGGCCACCTCCTTGTCCAACTATTTTGAGGATCCTATTCATCATTATGGCACTTATGGACCTCATCAAGCTTCTTGGGGGGCCTTACGACATACATAGATTATTATTTAACCTCTTGAGAGGCTTATTATTTCATTTGTGAGCTAGTTTGGTGAGTTTGACACCAAAAGTTAGTTAATTTGCACATTATTTTAGTTATAGGGGCTAATGTAGGCCCATTAGGTAAATCGAACTCCTAATTGATGTATAAATAGGAGTTAGATGGATTCATTTGTATCATCACTTGGATTGGGATCTCTCTCTCATTAGAGAAATTTGCATTTTTTCCTTAGTGGATATGTTTGGCTAATGGATAAATTGTGATGTATAGATTGGGTTCTTTTCTATCTTGGAAATTCTTATAATGCAAATGTGATGTTGGTTGGATATACTCCCTAACATGTAAATGCAAATTTAAAGTTATTTTTCATTTTGCTGCATACATTGGAACTTTGCTATAATTAGGGCTAATTGTTGTGTGTTTAATGTGGAATTATGTGTCTATTTAACTTATTCTATGTATGGGCCATGTTGAATGAATGAAATGTCCTAGAGATCATATTATCTTGATAAGCTTTCACCATTTGTAATGAGGTATAAATGCTTTAAAGTCACTTTTCTTCTCTTTCCTCTAACAGTGGACGAAGCTGAATTTTGGAGTCTCCTTGAGCAAGAAACAAAATTCGTCTTCACCATTCTCCTTGACTCCATATCCCCAAGTGAGATTAGGCACTGGTCCCTCAAAGGGTTATCATTTCAACCCTATTTTTCACCTTTTCCCCTTTTTTCTAGGTCTAGCCTCATTAGGTCACCTAGGGCATCAATTTCCCGGGAAATTGACTACAGGAAAAGTTCGATCTCCTAGGGTCTACTGCGTTGGCAGGTCTCTTAGGTCTCCTCCGAATTTGAAGGAAATCCGACGGTGGAATCTTTGGATACCCCAAGCCCTAACTCTACGATCAAGTTTTGCCAAAGTGCTCCCATGGCTAGTACCTAATAGGATCAATTTGACATATTTGGGAGAAAATTCTTGTTTGATCCTTTCCCCTCACCTTGGCCACGTTAAGAACATCATTGGTTTCCAAAGTCCATCCCCTAACCTGGGTTGGGTCCACTTGGCCTCGTGTGGTCCCATTCTTCACCAAAGACTATTTATCAAGGACTACTCGGGAATCCAAGTTCCCAAGGGATTTTAGGAATTGAGAAATTCCTTTATAAGTCATATTCTTCTACCTCAACCCTCCAATCCTCATCCCCTCTCCCTAGAAAGTCAAGTCCCTTGCTTAGAAAGCAAGCAAGTTCCATTCTTCATTCTATCCTAGGGAAAAGGTCTAAGGGGTCACTTCTCATATATTCATTGGTATATCCTCTGCAAGTGGCCTCCTAAAAACATTAGGACTCCTCCCATCGGTGAAAGTCTGTAAAGAGCAGGGAGCCTTAGTTGTGGTGACAGTGGGCTAAGTCTCCATCGTTGCCCTTAACCTAGCAGTGCCCTCGTAGGAACTCCTTTAGGTCCCCTGCTGGTTTGAGTGGTAACAAGCACTACATAAGAGATTATCCTAGCTGAAACGGGACTTTATAGAGCTAAAAGCCCTAAAAGGACTGATTTCATATCGAAAAAAGGTAGAAGCTATGGGAAATTATTGGATCCCATCAAAAACCAGTCTAAAAGAGCTCAAAATAAGGAAAAACAAGTGGAATCTGCAATGCAAGAAGGGTATGATGAGAGGGACACAATGGAGAAAAACTGCCAAGAGGATGATAAAGAGCTGACAACCCACCTACAAGAATGATAGAGGATATGTAAGTGAAAGAATCATACCAAGCAAAAAAGAAACGCTACAAATGGAACGGTTCACGAACCATGGAGAGATAAAGGCCTAGAATTACTTAAAAGTTTAAAATCCCTTGATAACAAAATCAGCTGATAGCCCAACCAAGAAGCAGTTTACACAGATTAAGGAGTGATAGGGGGAGTGCACTACCAAAAGAACTTTGGACTGGGAGAACATGCAGAAGTAGTGAGAAATACAATGTGGACATGCAGCAGCACTTGGTGATGTGCTGTGAAGACTACTATCACAACAGAGAGGGATTAGAAACACAAATTAGAACTGAGAAACAACTTTTCACGAACTTTTCACGGGGAGGATGTGGGAGTAATAATGAAATGATTCTAAGAATGGTCTGGACTAGAAACAATGTCCAGAAATTAACAATAGAAAGATAAGTAGTGTCTAGTCTGGATGAGTTCAATATTTCTTTGCACAATGATCTTGGACAAAATCTCTCAATCCCACTCTTATTATTCTCTTATGCTCCTTTCTTTTGGTTGTTTTGATTCGTTTATATAATATCCCCATAATGATGACTTGGTAAGTATAAGCCTTTCACCAAAGGCCAATTGACCTCATGGACATTTTGATAAAAAATATTTATATTCTAATCTCAAGCCACAATCAGGGGTCATTGGTATGAACCAAATGATTTACTCACTTGAATATCCAAAATAAATAGGACAAAACTATGAAACACATAATGATTAAATAATAATTGTTAACATTAATGAATAATGAGATTACAATGGCAAATGACAATATGTATGTGCATTGAATAGTCACGTATTGCATGGACTTGACCCTTGATATGGAGACCGTGTATTTAATATATGTTTGTATATTATTATCATTAAGATATAAAGTATTTTAAGTACATTACATGTCCTCCACATTACAGGACACTTTGTCCTGAACACATAGTATTGAGCATTGTTGTCGGAAAAGCATTGTTCCAGCTTGTAGTTCTTCCACTTGGTGAGATATTTTTGATGTTGTCTTGGGTTGAGAAAATGAAAGGAAAAGATTTTCGAAGCTGTGAACAATATTGCCACATGATAAAAGGGAGAGCATACCAGCCAAGGGTTTGGCAACAGATTTTTAGTGGGTGTCTCAAAGCACTGAGATAGATCCACTAGGAAGATCTTTGCAGATATATAAACCAACAGTTTTCTTGTGGGTGCTAGAAGGACTTAGCGCAAGGGCCACAAGGAGAACTAGAACAGTGACAGAGAAAAAGCAACGGGTAGCTCCAAAGGTTGAGCAATTCAAAGGGATTCAGCCTTCGAATTTAGGTGGAGAGGAGCAGACAGCAAATCCTTCCAATTATGTCAAGAAGGTCTCTCGGTATGAGATGATCTTATAGGATATTCAAGAGTAAAAGCCTTCTAGAAACAAGTCAAAAGGGAGCAGATCTTCAAGGATGATTCCAAACTAGGTGGTAAGGAAGGCTTCCAGTTATGTTGTGGCTTCCATGGAAACAGATGCAATTCCAGGATCGAAGCCAATTCCGGGTGGCAGAAATAACTCCCACGCTAAGAGGGAGTGATGATGCTTGTAGCTCAGGCAGGTTCTTCTACACAAGCCTCAGTGTCTAGGCATTCAGAAGTCGCCAAAAGACTCCTTAGGACACTGACTCAAGTATGAGAAAGTTGCTATTGTAACTTAGCCTAACTTAGGAAAAGCACATAACTAATTATGTTGGCTATTGAGCTATAGTATTATTTACTTTAGTGATCATGTTTTAATCTCGACCATGGATCTCAAATAAGGTGAGCTAATCTTAGCCATCCATCACTTTGGAGATTATTGTTAGGGATTTAGCTCAATGTAAATTTATAAAAGCAAGGCTAATGAAAGGAGAAAGATACACCATATAGCAGCACAAGACATTGAGAGAAGCATCTTCGTATTGAGTGGAGGACTTCCCTTCTAGTTCAAGGAAGGTGCAAAAGTGCAGCATTGGAGATCCAGATCAGCCAAGGAGATCAAGAACAGATCTAGGACCAAATTAGCTTGATCAAATCCAGGGTATGTTGTAATCATATTTTCTTCAGTTGGACCAATATCCCAGGATGGGAGACCAAGTAGATTTTCATTGAGTTATTAATGAAGAACTGATCTGATTGAGCAGAATCTGCATGTGTCACGTGTGATTGAGATTGGTTGTTAATATTTTGCTTCCACTAAATAATTATGTTAAGAACCTAGTGGTGCACCTTATGCAGTATCAGTAATCTGCTAGATTAATATTGGATGTTAGGTTCAAGAAATTAACAAGCCTTGACATATTGAGCCTTCTAAATTGACTTTGATATTCATCCATTCAAACTTGGAAATTACATTCAATAACCACCTTAAACCTACCTTGATTGTTATCTTCTATTGGTGGTGAATTAAGTAGCCATATAGGTGTCCCTGGATTTTACTCTCTCTTTCCTTAAGAACACTAGAGGCTACTAGGGAAGCCTCCCTTGTGTAAGATCCTTCATTCACTAAAACGAAGGAAGTCGTTACCTAGTTTGCAATCATAACACTTATATGTTCCACTAGTCTTAGCACCTTGTGAAAGGCTTTACACTATGGTGCTAAATTTGGTGATAATAGGCATCCCTATATTCATTTTGAATAAACTACCCCTGAGATGAGCTTTCTTAGTTCCATAATCGCTAGGAATTAAGAACCTCAAAACTAAATTCTTAAGTAAAAATGTGACAATATTTCCAGGCACACAAGAGAAAATCCCACAAGGCCACAACACACACTCCCCCCCCCCCCTCCCCAAAGAAAAGAAAATACCCTTCCTATTTAATCTTCATGCTTGAAAACAACACATGTCTGGAACAGAGACCCTACACCCTCCTGAAAATGAACAAGAACAAAACATAAAATAAATGAGGGATAGAAGATATCATGTTGAATATTGGCAGTTGAGGGAGCAATTCCTTCATTGGAGAAGCCCAACAACCACTAAGGAGATCGAATTCGCACATGGAAAAAATATTATTATTAATGTTGGTCCAAGTCAACATGATTGTGACAAGTCGGCCTAGAGAGAGAAATTTGATCTCCTAGCTCCCATATAAATATAAGGTCATTGACCTCACTTGGAGACCATTCCACACATCACATTCATTCAATCATTCATTCAATGGTTGGACATGTGGCAGCCATTTGTAGGAACAAATTGGACACATCTATGCAGCAGCTTGGACAGCAAAGAAGAGGATCCTCATTCAGGTAAACAAGTTTGTTTTATGGTTTATGTTATGCTTGTAACCTATATGGCCATAAGGCCATTGGTTGTAGATCTAGTACGAGAAGATGGAGCCCTTCATCGGCTTAGGGGGAGTATATTGCACACATCTTGTCCATCGGCTTAGGGGGAGTATATGGCACACATCTTGTTTTGCATGCAGTTAGGATGTGAGGTTAATGATGCTTATCTCTTCGATCATGATTTCTTGAAGATGGATTTTTGCTACTAATGTTGTTTTTTCCAAGGTTATTGTTATTAGGAAAGTTGAGAAATCTAGGGGCAGCAACATTAGGTGATTTCTCTTCTCCTTGATAACTACTTGTGATGTATTTTTACTTTTCTTGATTTACTTCTTCTTTCCTTTATTAAAATTAGTGTTCTCTAACATCAAACAGCGACCAAAACATAAAGAACAATGAGACAATAGGACACAAGATGTAGGCGATCAGTCAGGGCCAAAAGCTCTCCAACTTGAGAGAAAAACCCACCAGAATTCTTTCTCTTCTTATAAACCTTCAATTGACAAATTCCAAGACCTTTGACCCTTGACCAACAACCTCCAAGACCAAGTCAATTCTGCTTAGATCATTTTTAAATTTTTGTCTTCAATTTGACTCCATCTGTAAAACTTTCTATCAAATTTCGACCTGTCCAACAACTTCTTCTGCAACTTCGACCTGTCCAGCAGCCTTTCCTTTTGTAACTTGTCTCATTAGAAAGGGCTTCTTCCGCAACTTCGATCTGCCCAGCAGCTTCTTTTGTAGAAACCCTAACTCTTGCACGTGTGAGAAATAATGGTATATTCTTGCTTCTCTTTTCTTCTCTTGAGCAGATTCTCTCTCCTAGAGAATTCAGCTTCCAAAAGAGTGCTTCTTGTTGGTCTAACCTCACTTCTATAACTCAGCTTTACTGCAGCAACATGAACCCTAATTCCTTCGCACGTGTGGAGAGAATTAACCCAGAAACAACCCTAGAAACTTGATTTTCTCTTCCCCCTTTGACCTCTTCTTCTTCGCATTCCTTTTTCTTTTTCGTGATCAAACTTAAGTGTGTGTAGTGTGTATCTCCAAGTGAGGTCGAAGTCTCCTTTATATAGGCTTCTCATAGGGTTGAATTGCTTATTTTAGGCCGACTTGTCCAAGTGTGTAGGCCATCTTGATCTTTGCATTGTGACTTGGTCTTGGAGAGTTCTTTGACTTTGAATTTGACTCAAATAAATTATTTTTGCAATATGAAACATGCCCAAATGGGTCTTTCATACACAACAATGACTCATAAGCCCTAGAAGCTCTCAATGGGAGCTTGACCTATAAATAAATTCTTCTTGAGCATGAAACCCATGCCTCAAGCAAACAATAATAAATTTATTTTTCGCATTACATTAAATACATAAAATCATGATTACATAAGTCATTATGAAGACTGAACCTAGTTACATATCTCAACACTCCCTCTTAACTAGGGAGGTATTCATAATCTATACAAGGTACTTGGACATTCTCAATCTGAAGAATTCTCATAAGAAGAGTCAGATGGTAACCCATCTATATAGCATCATATCAATCTAGCATTGTCACATAGCAAGGCCTTGACTAACAGCTCTATCTCTCCACAATATCAAAGCACAATGCTAGTGAGACTAATGATTTATAGACACCATCATCATTGTCTCTCAAGTGACATACTCCACTCGGGTGTTCACAGGGTATGTCTTTCCAAGACTATTCTTATCTTGGATATCCAGTCCTCAAAGAATATCGGTCCTCTACAACTACTCTTATCTTGGATGCCCTACCACATCCTCAAAGAATATCGGATGCCATATGCTTACCCAATCCTCCATTTTTCTTCCCAAGTGAAGACAAGAATGATGTGCCTATCTCTCCCTCTCAACTAGGGAGGATATACTCATTCCTATAAATAGAATGTACCCAACCTCCCTCTTAACCAGGGGCTTATCCAAGCTCCCTGTTATCTAGGGATTTGCTTTCAATAGTAGCTTTCTGCCTTAAGTGGAGATCATGTGACCTTTTGCTGCTTGTAGAGCTCCTCCATTTGATGTCATGAATTTCGTATTAATATTATGGTGCCTTTCATCCTTTGGGACTTCTTTTTAGGGCATCGGCCATCCATCACTTTCCTTCTCGAACCATGTCAGTCATGTCATCCTTCCTTTCATCGGAAAGTGATCTACTAGACCATACCTGGTTTTTCTTCATGCAGCTACCTTATATCATGTTCCCTTCAGGATCATCCATCCTACCATATGAATACTAGTTGTGGGTGACTTCCACAATTCTCTTTTGGTAACCCTGTATCAACTCATCCAGATACTGTTCAAAATCACAATGAACATCAAATCAAAGTTACCTTTTGTGATGGCCCTCCATCATGACATCTGCGTGTAGCAACATCAACATCCTGCATACATATTGACACATATCCAAAAAATTTAATGTCAAGGGTCTCCTTTCTTTCCAGACTTCATCAGAGTCTTCATATTTTTTCCATGGATATGTTATAACTTATGGTCAATTCTCCTAGTCATCGGATGTTGATTTCCTTGTGCTCATAGTTGCATCTTTCACAATCTCTCCTTTTTTTCTTCACATATTGCTCCCCAGGAACTTCCATACATAGTTCATTTATCTTTGTCAACCACCTCAAATTCCATATGAGGGCATATTATGTTGATTTCATCTAGTCAATATGTGAACCATGCCTTCATCCATCCTTTTAACAAAAGAGATCCCTTTCCTTTGATCATACTCATGAGGTAGAGTATTCTCCCATGTTATCTGCAACTATAAGATGACATGACTTAATTTATCAAACATATGCATACATACCTCTCTTTTTTTTTTCTTTTGGTCATCTAGACTTCCTTCAACAGCTTCTTTCCCTTGATTGAAAGTACTTCATCCATCTCAACATGCTGCATTCCTATGTCATCATACCATCATTCTTTCAAACAGTGAATCCTATCCAAGGTGGAATTCTTAGCGAGACACTTGCTTCTTCCAAGAGATGAACCTTCTAGTGAAGATTTTAATGGAGGATCTTGATTATCCTCATCCTGCAAATGCTCCTTTCTAATGATGTATGATGAGCTTTACACTAGATGACTTTCTTCTACCCATAAGTACTACTTCTGCTTCCAATGAGGTTACCAAGAGCTACTTCCTTCCAATGATGACTACCATAGATTTCTTCGACTTTCTTTCAAGCTTCTTTATGATGATGTCATGAGCTCTTGCTTCAATCGTATGCTTTTATGATGCCATCTCCTAAACCGATGCATCCTATCACACTTCTAATGTTTCCTACCATGATAGCTATACTTTACAAACAATGAAAAGAACTTGGTGGAGAAGATTATCTCAATCATAGTAGAGATCTTTTACTTCCTCCTTCTTTGATTTCTTCTTTTCGACTTCTTCTACTTCTTCAGTGATATGGGATTCTTCCCTTCCTCTTTTGTTGTTGTCCTTCTTGAGTTTGTGACAATCTCTTTTGTAGTGCCCATATTCTAGACATCCATAGCATTGAACCTTTGTCATATTCTTCTTCCTTTTCTGAGGACCAAACTTTCCTTTTCTCTTTGCCATGGCAGCGAATGCTTGTGTTTTCTTGTTTGATCCTACATCACTTTTTGCCTTTTTAGCCTAGTTTCTTCAATTTTGCACAATGACCATAGTTCATTGAATCGAGTAGCCTCCTTCTTTCCATATATGCTTGATGTAAAATCACCCCATTCCTCCGATAGTGCATTGAGCACTATGGTAGTCATTTCTTTGTCGGATATTATTTCTCCCAACTCTTGTAGTTGGTCCCTTATTTCATACACTCTCATAAAGTATGAGGTTATTCCATCTTCCTTTGATATCTTCATTTTGTAGAGTTCTTGTATTAACGATATTACTTCTCTAGCAGTACTTACAGAGAACAATTCTAAAATTTTGTCGTATCTTTCTTTTGATGTATCCAACTTTGATACATATGGAATGAGGGGATCTTTGATGGATTCTATAAGAATCCTTTGAGCCCTTGCTTCCCTTTTCATATACTTTGCATGAGCTTGAGATTCTTCCTTTGGAGGTTTAGTAATTGAACCCTTAACATGATTAACGACTTCATTTTCTATGAGGATCAAATCAGTACTCTTCTTCCATGCAAGAAAATTTGATGACCCAACCAACTTGTTGCTTTCCTTGCAAAAAGGCATTTTGATAGATTCAGATGTGGACATAAGGGATACTTACTTGTGGAGATATTATTTGATGACAATACCTTCAACTTGCTACTTCTTGATTTTAATGATGATATTGATGGAGGAAGATGACTTTTTGATTAAGATGTTTTCCTTCAAAAGTGATCCTTGACTCAATGAGAGGGAGATCACCTAGAATGATTGATGATGATGACAACACCTTTCTTCTTGCTTCCCTTGAATGTGTAGACTTCAAGATGCTTCAAGTGAAGAATCCTTCTTTGAACAAACTAGGGTTTTGTGGTCTCTTTTAGTAACTTCCTTGTTCGAGATTATGATGAAATCCTTGTCCTTGTAATGCCTTTGAGATAAAGGGTTCTTCTTGATGATTGATGCTCTTGATGATCTTTTAGCGCTTAGATCCTTGAGTGTCCTTCTTTAAGCTTCCCTTCCTTGACTTGTTACCTTAGCTCTGATACCATGTTGAGAAATCTAGGGGCAGCAACATTAGGTTTTCTCTTCTTCTTGATAATTGCTTGTGATGTATTTTTACTCTTCTTGATTTACTTCTTCTTTCCTTTATTATAATTAGTGTTCTCTATCATCAAACAGCTACCAAAACACAAAGTACAATGAGACCATAGGACACAAGATGTAGGCAATCAGTCAGGGCCAAAACCTCTCCAACTTGAGAGGAAAACCCACCAGAATTCTCACTTCTTATACACCTTCAATTAACAAATTCCAAGACCTTTGACCCTTGACCAAGAACCTCCAAGACCAAGTCACACCTTGCTTTGACTTCCAGCAACTTCTTCTGTAACTCTGACCTATCCAGCAGCTTCTTCTGCAACTTTCACCTATCCAATAGTTTCTTCTACAATTTCGACCTGTCCAACAACTTCTTCTGCAACTTCGACCTGTCCAGCAGCTTCTTTTGCAGCTTCGACCTATCAAGCAGCTGCTTCTGCAACTTCGACCTACCCAACAACTTCTTTTGTAGAAACCCTAACCCTTGCACGTGTGAGAAACAATGGTGTATTCTTGCTTCTCTTTTCTTCTCTTGAGTATATTTTCTCTCCTAGAGAATTTGGCTTCCAAAATAGTGCTTCTTGTTGGTCCAACCTCACTTCTATAACTTAGCGTTACTGTAGCAGCATGAACCCTAATTCCTTTGTACGTGTGGAGAGAATTAGCCGAGAAATAACCCTAGAAACTTGATTTTCTCTTGCTCTTTCGACCTCTTCTTCTTCACATTCCTTTTTCTTTGTTGTGATCGAACTTGAGTGTGTGTAGTGAGTATCTCCAAGTGAGGTCGAAGTCTCCTTTATATAGGCTTCTCATAGGGTTGAATTGCTTCTTTTAGGCCGACTTGTCCAAGTGTATAGGCCAACTTGACTTTGACTCAAACAAATTCTTTTTACAATATGTAACATGCCCAAATGGGTTTTTCATACATGACAATAACTCATAAGCCCTAGAAGCTCTCAATGGGAGCTTGACCTATAAAATCAATTCTTCCTGAGCATGAAACCCATGCCTCAAGAAAATAATAATATATTTATTTTTCTCATTACATTAAATACATAAAATCATGATTACATATGTCATTATAAAGACCAAACCTAGTTACATATTTCAACAAGGAAGAAGGTTGAGAAAGTGTGATGACACATGCTCGACGGGAGCATCTCATATGCCTCCAATGTTTTTCAGTGATATTAATGCCATCAAAATTCCTTAGAGGAGTTTACTATATAATCCATGCTATGTGCTTATCTAACATGAGGTTGTTGCATGAACTTGTAATTTGGTTATGCATGGATTGTATGTTGTCTATATGGGTTGACATGCAGTTGGCATGTACATGCATCTTGGTTTGATGATATCATGCATGTGATGCTGCTATGGAGTAGTATGATGGTGGATACTTATATTTCTGCGTATGGTTGCTGATGTGATGTTGCTACTGTCAGTACATCTTTTTGTCGCTGTCAATTCAGATTATATTGTAGAGATTCATGATCTATATGATGATTATTGTTGCTGCCTATTCTGCTATAGAGAGTTGATATATGTTGTTAATTCATGATGCTCCTAATACATGCTATTGTTGGGCCACTGTACATTGTTATGTGTTGTTGATTATTGTTGTTGATATCTAGATTCCATGGTTGATGGTTTGAAGAGGCTAATACATGTCTCTTATGTGATTTATATTGATCAGCGTTGCGAACATCTTGATAACATCCCGATTTTATCTCCAAATCACGATTTTTTGGCCTAGCCGATGATTGCCGATTTTTAAAGATATTTTTATGGTATCTTAATTTTGCCGATGTTTGCCAATTTTTTACCGATATTTTCTCGATTTTTACGATTTTTTGGTTTTCCAGACCCTTGCCGATTTTGTTCCGATGCCAATGTTCACACCATTGATATTGATATTATCTTGCTAACATGTAGGACACCTATTGTTGTTCATATATGCCATGTATTTGTTTGTGTCATGCATGAGGTGAGCCATGATAGTTGGCTTGCATTATGGTGAGTGTTTGCTTCAACCATGTATGAGGGTTTGATGTCATTCTTCAATGGTATATTCTAATGATGAAGCTTTGTATTATGCTCATGAAATCATGTACTCTTACTATAAATCATTTGGTCTTGGTCTTAGAGTCATAAGCCATGAATGGCACGTGTATATGTTGAGTCATGAGAGTGGGTATCATTAAGAGAATTTTGAAGTCTAAAATGGACTTCATAAGGAAATAATAAAATAATATTTATGAAATTGCAATTCACTTTTTGCACCATAATCCATGTTACCATGGTTAAATACAACTGAAAAGTTGTACCAAAATAAAATTAATAAAAAAATTGTATTGATATGACTATAAATAAGAATGAGATTCTCAAAAAAAGTCATTATCATTAAACAACTAATGTGTTTGTCTTTTGTACTTAAATAACTTATAAATTCATAAATTTTTAATTGTATAATATAAATTCTTATTTGATTAAATATAAATTCATAAATTCTTAATTGTATAATATACCATTAATTAAAATTTATATTATTTAAACTATAAAATAACATGTAATTAATATACTATATAAAAATCAAATAATATAATATAATAAATGTAATATATTATTTTATGTATTAATTTTATATTACATATTGAATTGATTTGATTTAAAACATAAGAAGAAATAATATATAATATAAAAAAGAATATAATATATATTTTATTAAATTTAGATTATTTTTCATAAGATTATATATAATAATATATAATATTAATATAATCATAATGAGATGAATTGAGTTGTATTTAAAATTAAAGAAAAAAAGTATTGAAATAGATTTATTTTATATTTATAAGTATAATATAAGATTTATATACATTGAAATTTTAGACTCTTTTTTGCCCCAAACTATGTTGAACTTAATATACATTTTTTCAACATACTGAACTAATATACCTTTTTTTATTATACAAAATTAATATACATTTTTTCGTTAATTTTAATATGTTTGTATGGCTATTAATATTATAATAATATTATTCATAGATTTGATTTATCCTAAATTTACAATGTAACATTTTTATTTATTTTGATTTCATATGTATAACATATGTGTATAAATATTAACTTATAATTAATTTGAAATTGTAATATTAAATAAAATGAGATGGATATATAATTTAAAAATAAATATATGAAAATGCACAAATATAATATTTATCAAAAAGTGTGTAAAGACATGAAGATTGTGTAGGTATATGCATTGTTTTTTTTTTTAAATATGAAATGACAATAATAATATTTTATTCAAAAAATGTGAAATGACATTTATTATGAGTATTTTACTTTATGAATTTAAAAGTACTTAGAGTTATGTCATAATTTACCATAAGTTTTTATCCACCATTGAGAATGTGACAAGTAACTTTAACTCAAACAATGCCACCTCAACCATTGGGGATGATGTAATCCCCTAAAATGTGATTGGTTCTCATAAAGTGAATTTTGATTGTACATTTTCATTAGGAGGTCCATTTTAGACCTCAAAATTCCCCTAATGAGCCATGTATGGACTTAAGGATGTCATTGTACAATTATATATCATCTTTTGTAGCAATGTAGGCCTGTGAAGCCCTATAATTTGTTGCATATCATTTGGTCATAGTCATTGGTCCATGTGGACTAGCCTCTTGCATGTGGATTGGAGGCATTGGCAGGAATATATATCAGTACACATTCAGCGATGGAGATGTTTGCATTCAGTGGAGTATGGTTAGTCATGATGTTATGACCTTGTCATCATATATTTGTTGCTACCATGCTTTCTTCAGAGGAGGTTGTTGATGCCCATCGAGATAGGAGAGAGTGCGCTTGATTGAGATATTACTATTGTCGATGCATGAGTTTTCTACTGTTGGATAGTACATTGTGCAGAGGATGTATTTGTTCTTGCTGCTTCGGAGTTGGTTGGATATATGTTGTTGATGCTATAGAGTTGATCAGAGTTGTTGGTAGTTGGTCACATTATGTTGTTGCTGCTATATGTGGGTGATTTGATCTGTTGCTACTATATGACATGGATTTTGTTGTTGTTGATAGGAGATGTATATTGTTGCTCTAGTGTGTCGTTGATTGAGCATAGCTTGTGTCCAAGGGGATTTTATTGCACATTTCTTTTTGTTATGTGGAGGAGTGTTGTTATTATTCTCATCTTTCAGTGCTACATTTCATTGTTCATCACTAACATATTATATTGAGTGGAGTTTTTTATTTTGTTGATGGAGCTCATTGCATTTGTCCTTGATATGTTTATCTCTTTCTCGTTGATGTCAAAGGGGGAGAATGTGAAGATGGAGATCAGTTTTCAGAGGACAGTTCAAATGGTTGAACCAGCTCAGGTTGCCATCAATGCCAAAGGAGGAGATTGTTGGCATTGATGTGTGTTGCAGTGTTGCAGATGTGTTATTGCTAGGCATTGATGTCAACCTGGTAGCATGGATTGCAGAAGAGTTGGTTAGCACTTGTATGTTTGGTTACAGGTGGCTTGCACATGGTTGATGTGTTGCATTGGTCTTGGGATGTCTACTAGTATGGAGATGTGAGGATGGAGTTGTGATTTGCAGGTGTTGCGTACAGTGTGTGAGCAGAGGATGTCATGGTCCTCATGATCATGTTGTTGTTGTTGAGTTGGATGGTGGTGTGTTGCACTTGCCATGATTGTCAGTTGGACAGAGGTGTTACATGTTTAGCAAAGTTGTGTTGGAGATGTGATGACCTCCTTGATCATGTCGATTGATCATGTTGTTGCATATAGGTGTTGGTTGTTGCTATGAGAGTTATAGTTGAGGAGTTTGGCAAATTAGGTCTCCATGTCCCCGATTAGGTCCTCATGTTGATGATATTATACATACGGCTTGGAGAGGATCTACAAGTGTTGGAGGATGCTTGAGTTGGTTGTACAGGTGTTGGAGGATGTCTGACATGCTCTAAACCTGCATATTGATGGCAGAGTTGTTGTGGAGCAGGTTGATGGCCTAAGTATTAGTGTATTTGTTGGTTGGCACCCAAGTCAACCTAGTTTGACTTATGATGATGTGGTGATGTGGTAGTGACTTGGTGAAGTATTGCAAAGGTGTCACTGGCTTCCAGAAGTCCTACAAAGGCTTGTCAAGCTCTGGAAAAAGTTTAGCAGGATCTAAGGGGATTTGATTGGTTTTCTCCCATCCTCTGCCCCAACCGCATGGAGCTAGCCTTGTGCATGCGGTTGAAAGGCTCCAACCGCATGTAGACAAGCCTGTGCATGCTGTTGTAGCCTAGATCCAATAGTTTTATGCATGCGGTTGAGAATTTAGCTAGAATTTCTCTAGATTCCTCGTGCAACTCGGCTAATTTTGGTATTGTGGCAATGTTCTTAACCAAAACATTCCAGTGTATGGTCGAAAAAGGTAAGGGAGCTTCGAGAAGTTGGTTAAACTTGAAAATATCCATCATCTAGTGGAGAAGAGTGGCTTGATCAAGTCAAGGAGCTAGATCCGGGCAAATTGAGAAGTGTGGAAAGAATTGTTGAGTGCTCCATAACCTGTAGCATTTACTGAGTTAATCGTCATAGAGAAAAGACAAATAGTAGTTAGCTTTGAGTCTATTTGGTTGGTTCCATTGAGAATGTGAGAGTATGCCATTGTGAGGGCATTGAGTGTGAGTAGATATTGCAGCAGCTGCTCACATAGTTTTGCAGTGTTTTATCATAATTGTGTATATGGAATTCAAAGAATGATTAGAGGAGAATTTCAAAGTTTTTGTGTTGCAGATGACAGTGTCTAGAGAGGAGAAGAATAGGTTGCTTGTGGTGTGTTAGAGAGCAGAGTAAGGGAAGAATTTCCCTCCTCCGGGTCATAGGTTTTTATTCAAATTTTATGTGCAGAACGATGGTGTTGTTGGGTTTCTCATGTTGAACAAATTGAGAACCCAGTTTGAAAATATGTGAAATGTGGTTCGCATGGAGGTAGTGAACGCGTGGAGGCTTCAGAGTAGACAGTGATTTGGCGGATTCAGTAAAAGGAACATATTTCTCCATCCAATAGGAGTTGTATAGTCCAATGGGAGTTAGGCGAGGATCGTTGGTCACGGGGGATTCCAGTGGATAGATTTCCATAGATCCGTGAGAGAAACATATTTCCTAATTGACGGGTGTCAGCACACTGTGAAGGAAGCCAAGTCTTTTGGCTTACGGTTGTGAGCTAATCCATGTAAAATTTGTTCAACATATTAATAGAAGAATTGAGCAGCGCAGCAACAACAAGGTGGTTTTCTCACGAAAGGGTTTCAACCAGAAATATTTGTGTTCTTGTGTGTCCATGCTTGTGTTGATGTTTCTCATGGTTATTATGCTTCGTTTTTATTGTTGATTTCATGTTTTGATCAGCTAATATTGTGGTTGTGTGTTGCAAATTCATAATCCAACAAAAAGATTTAAAATTGATATAAAGGCCATCACTACTTATTCACCCCCCCCCCCCTCCTCAGTAGTGATCTAGTTTCGAACTTACATGAATGATTGAAACTATATGAGATAATTCATGGTGATTATTTACGCATATGTAAGGATTATTCGATTGAATTTACTCCAATGTGACTTTCCTTATCTTTTTTATTAATTCGTGGTGAACCAGATAGGATTGCATCACTTTTTGCTTACATAAATCCCTGACACCTATCCTACATGGGAAATTTTTAAAAAATTTATGAAACATCTGAATCATATCTTATTGCTTATGTTTTATTGATACACTATGGTATTATGTATGAGGTTAATTATGTCATGCATATGTTATTATGTCATGCTCATTTATTTATTTTGTTGTGATAATGATGTTATGTTCTCATGATGGTATGCATGATGTGGCATATGGATTATTTTCTAAGATGTTACAATTATAACTAATGCATTGGTTGCATGTTGAGATGTGGTGATTGACAAGAAATCCACAAATGGGACGTGAGGGCCAATTTATTTGATGATTTCATGGGAGCCCATGCCTGCGAGGGTGAATATGTAACACCATATGGGTTGAGGACAAACTCAATCAACACTACATATTCTAGTTGTTATTTTTCCTTATATGTCTCTTGATTGATAGCACTTGAAGGGCTATGGGACCATCTTGAGGAGGTTGAGTACCTGATATTGGATTGGAATGTCGAAGTCCAGAAGTGTGTGTAGGACTTTGATGCCTGGGGCTGTCCACCTTAGTGAGTGTGGAGGGAGTTGGGCCAACATTTAGAGATGCTTGGAGTACTACTTCTTGGACCCTAGAGTACTAAGTCAAGTGCTTGCCTCGAGGAAAATGAGCTCTGAGCCTTGGGACTATGGTACAAACAGATGAGGCTTTATGTCTGGTTCCGAAAGTTGGGAAAAGGGACTTGAGATTCCTTGTGATTTCCTCGATGTTGTGTAACTTTCGATGCCTACTAATATACTAGTTCAACAGAGGGTGTAGGGAAAATGTGAAGAAATAAATAAATAAAATAATAAACCTTAAAAGATTAAACTTAACTTCGGGACAAAGTTCTTTAAAGAGGGGGGGAGTATGTAATGCCCCGTAATAATATATCAATTAGTAGTAATAATAAATGAAATAATATTAATATATAAATAAATAAAACAATAAATAATAATAATAGCAAATAAATAATAAATAAAGCAGAAAAGATATCAATAGTAAATAAATAAAATAATAAATAATAAATTGAAGTTCTAAATAAATATATATAAAATTAACTATAAAAATAGTTTGAATAAGTTAACAAAAAAGTAAAAGGAATAAAATACGCAAGAGTTAAATTAAGAAAAACGTTAAGTAAAACTTAAGACAAAAAAATAAAATTTGGTATGTTAACACATGGATTGTGTGCGTGTGGATCTCTTTCCAATCCCCTTCCATTTATGGAATCGTTTGTTCTATTTAATGGTTGAAAAGGAAGATAAAAAGCATTTGTTCATTCTTTCTAAGGGAGAATGTTGTGAGACAAAAAATTCCCTAGCAATAGTAGTTGATTAAGGGCTCAGGGGCGGCCAATTGTAGAAATATTTTTTGCAGCCAAGCCTACGGTTGGGTGGAGAGTGGTCCCCAAAAATTTGTTGCAGTTGGTAGGATCCGAGTAGCATTAAAACTCTAAAATCACTAGTAAGGTATGTCGTCACCGTAGGTAAGTCTTCTCTGCTAATGGTTTCGAAATTCTATGCAAATTAGTTCAATAGTTTGTGTGTTAATTATTAATCACATATATTGATGTAATTAATTTGCATATTTAATTCTGGGTCATTAAATATCAAGAAGTGGAATAAGATCCTCATGAAGATTCTGATGATCCACATGAATTTGTTGACTCACCAAGAGTCATTGTACCTGGTAATAGAAAGGGACTAGCATAGCTTGAAAGCACTTTGAATGAAGTTGAAGGACGTGTTGCACCTCATGTGACCTTCAGGGAAAGCAAAAGGCCAAAGAAGTATTCAGGTTATGCAGCCATGATGTGTAAGATCACTGAGTCTGAGCCATCCACCTATGAAGAAGCAGTGGACAATAACCTTTGGAAAGATGCCATGATTGAAGAATATCAATCTATATTGAAAAATGATGTCTAGGAAATTGTATCTACAAATTCAAGCATGCAACTGATGGAAGTATTGAGAAGTACAAGGAAAGATTTGTGGCCCGAGTATTCTCTCGAAAAGAGGGAGAGGATTATGAAGACACATTTGCTCCTATTGCCAGGTATGCTTCTATTAGATCTATCATTTCTCTTGCTTCTATTGCATGTTGGAAATTGCATCAAATGGATGTCAAGACTTCCTTTCTAAATGGAGTCATTGAAGAAGAAATTTATATTGAGTAGCCTCAAGGCTTTGAGATTCATGATAAGGAGACGCATGTTTGCAGATTGAAGAAAGCCTTGTATGTGCTAAAGTAAGTGCCCCATGCATGGTACTCATATTAATAGCTAGTTGTTGAGCCTTGGTTTCAAAAAGAGTGATGCTAATTCAAATTTGTACTTCAAAGTTGTTGAAGGTGAGCCCTTGATTTTGTTATTGTATGTAGATGATTTCTTTCTGACAGGGGTGGAAGTTCTCATTGTCTAGTGTAAGAGGGAGCTGATTTCTGAATTGGAGATGAAGGATCTTGTTCTTAAACATTACTATTTGGGATTGGAAATTTGGCAAAAGCCTGATGGAATCTTTGTCGAGCAAGGTAAGTATACTAGTGAGATCCTTAAAAAATTTGGCATGATGGACCGTAAGTCCATGGATACTCCTATGGTGACAAATTTGAAGAAGATACATAAACATGATTTTGATCTGATTGCTCAATCTATGTATCGCAAATTGATTGGCTCGTTGAACTATCTTGTGAACACTAAACCTGATATTTGTTATGTTGTGAACACGTTGAGGCAATTCTTGGTTGAGCTTGGACATGTGCAATGGGTTGCAGCGAAACATATATTGAGATATTTGTGTGGCAAAATTAACTATGGTTTGAGATATGTTTCTAATGGAAAATTGCAGTTGCATGGTTTTACAAATGTTGAATGGGTTGGAAGCACTAATGATAAAAAGAGCACCTTTGGTTTCTGTTTTAGCTTGGGCTCTGCTATGATCTTATGGTCTAGTATATTGTTGTCGAGTATATTTTTGCTTGTTCAGCCTGTTGTGAAGTTGTGTGGCTTCAAAAGCTTTTTGTTGGTTTGTTTGATCAAGTGTTGGAAACGACCATTTTACATTTTGATAATCAAAGCTATGTAAAGCTTTTTGAGAACTCGGTCTTTCATGACATGTCGAAGAACATAGAGGCCAAGCATCATTACATCCGAAATATTGTCCAGAGAGGTGTTGTGAGACTAGAGTATGTGCCTACTACTCAACAAGTTGTTAATGTTTTGACAAAACCATTGTCCATCCAGCCATTTGTTAGCTATCTTGGTTTGTCCATCAATCGATGGGTGGTAGCTAGTACTATGTGTTAGCTTCGTCCCAAACAGTTTGAACAACTCTGCCAGAAGCCTCCCATGAACCTATTATCTGTGAAAAATTCTGAAGCGAAATCCAACTGCAGTGAATGATATTATTTGTTCTACTTATCATTCCAGTAACAAGTTATTTACAAAAATCACTTCAGTAAATATCGAAATAAATTCTACTGCAGCCTTCACCATTAAAATACTAAGACAAGATATAAAGAAATACAAGCACAAGTATGAAATTATTTTTGGACAATTTTCCCCATAAAAACCCAATGTGGGAAAACCGATGCAGCAGATGAGGGCTTTTTCTATTATTCTTAAGCAAAAAAATCTCTTGTACAAGGAACAATCAACAGTAATGAAGAGAAATCTTTGTAGAGAAAATTTTCTCCCAAATATAGATGAGAACCTGATCCCTGAGAGGCCCTGCTACCTTCTCTGCGTCAAGACAGTGCAATTCTGCGTCGTTGTCCCTTTGTTGCTTCTGTGTTGTCCCTTCTCCTCACTGCTTCACCAGCCCTTGCACTCCCCACTGATGTTGATACCCTCTTTGTCCTCTCCACCTACAACTCTCTGAATCGATTTCTTCTTTTTGAAAAATCGATCTTACTCGAGTAACTTAGTATCTACCTGGTGTGTTTTCCAAATGACCCTCAAGCTTCCTTAAATAATCTTCTAGTTGACATTCAACGGCCCAAATTAGAAGCTAATCAATGGCTAAGATCACTTTGACTTGATCCTCGTCTTCTTCTAAAAGTTACACCCACATTTTAGATTAATACCCATTAATTATTTTAATTTCCTAAGTTTAGACTTAGGGTCCCATTAAAAATTATTAATTTATCAAATAAAACTGTCTCCAGCTGGAATTTCCCCAAACGATTTCTGGGTTATCTCAAATACATGTGTCTAAGCCTCTCCACAAAATTTGAGACTTAGAGCACATTCGATGCTACCCCAAATCAACACTCCCTCTTAGCGAGGAATGTGCTCTAAGAATACACCCTGCTGCATACTACTCTGACTCTGAAGCATCTCGCTCTGCATTGATGATATTTGACATGTTGTCTACCAACTACTGCATTGATGCTGTAACTGTACTGTTGTTGACACTACTACTGCCAACACTGCATCCATACTACAGCTCCCTCTCAAATGTTGCATCTGTGGCTGAGATATCACCTGTTTCTGCTACTGAAATAGATTCTCTACCATACCCATCTGCTCCCTGAAGTGAACAAACTTGGCCCTTCCTAGAGCTTTGGTGAGTATGTCTGCCACCTGATTTACTGTGGGGACGTACTGCAACTGTACTGCCCCACGCTAAACATGGTCTATAATAAAATGACACCCAATGTCGATGTGCTTTGACCAATCATGAAATACTAGATTCTCAGAGAGCTTAATACAACTCTCATTATCACAAAAGATATTGGTCACTTCCATCTTCCTTCTGAATAAATTCACTAGCAGTTTTCTAAGCCATATGGCTTCGCACGTAGTTGTGCTTGCTACCATATATTCTGCCTCTGTTGAGCTCAGTGCTACGGACTTTTGCTTCCTATTGCACCAGGAGGTCATTCCTGATCCGATACTGAAGCAATACCCAGTGTTACTTTTCCGATCTACTGAACTTCCTGCCCAATCTGCATCTGTGAATCCGCTTAATTTGACATCATCTCCTCTGGTGTACTTCAACCCATATGTCACTATTCCCTACACATACCTGAGAATGTGCCTAGTTGCTGCCCAGTGTACCCTTTTCGGTTCTACCATGAACTAACTGAGGGTGTTGACAGCAAAGCAGATGTCTGGCCTAGTGTTGACCAGATACATAAGTGACCCAATGAGCTGTCTGTACAAGGTGGGGTCCACTTCCTTGTCTCTCGATGCATCTATCTTCCTCTAGTAGGTTATCATGGGCGTTGCCATGGGCCGGCAATCCTGCATCCTAAACCTCTTCGGAATTCCTGTGGCATATCTTCCTTGTCCTAGGAACATCTCTCCATTCTTCTGCCATACCTGCAACCTTAGAAAATAATGCATCAACCCCAAATCCTTCATGTCAAATTCTGCTTCCAAGTTCTTCTTGCAGTCCTTTATGACCCCAGATGATCCTGTAAGGAACAAATCATCGACATATAGTACTAGAACTAGTGGCTCATTCTCTACCATCAAGTAGTAGAGATTAGGATCTGCGTCACTCTTCACAAATCCAAACTGCTGCAAGTAGCCGTCAATCCGACCGTACCATGCTCTGGGTGCCTACTTGAGCCCATATAGGGCTTTCTTCAGTCCTCATATATGAGATTTATTTTCATGGGTTTCAAAGCCTTCAAGTTGTTCTATGTACACCTCCTCTTCTATCACCCCATTCAAGAACGTTGTCTTGACATCCATTTGGTGAATTTACCATCCCATCTGTGCTGCTAAGGACACAACAAATATGATGGAGATGTATTTGGCAACAAGGGCGAAGGTCTCCTCATAGTCAATTCCCTCCTTCTGTGCATACCGCTTGGCCACGAACCTAGCCTTGTACTTCTCTATGCTACCATCTACAGCGTACTTGATCTTGTAGATCCACCTTGAACCTACAACTGATTTGTTCTTTGGTCTAGGTACAACTTCCCAGACATCATTTGTCATGATAGAACTGCACTCTTCTACCATGGCATCCACCCAAACTTGATGTTGTACGGCCTCTTGAAAGCGAGAGGGTCCTTCAACCTGTGCTACCAAGGCTTGGTATCTATCAGGTTGTCTACGCCGCCTTTTCTCGGTTCTAGGAGCTCCAACAAACTCCTCTGCGTCCCTTAGCGTATGGTGTATTTCTCTGCTAGTTTTTCCACAGGTGGTGGGTGGATCAATCAGTTCCTCTTCCTGTTGTCCCATCTACTATGAACTATCTGGATTTCCCTCACCTAAGGAAATATTGGTGCTAGTTACAGTGCTTGATCCTCTGTCCACCTGCCATTTCTTCCCCCTGCAGCTGCTGGACAAGAGGAACATCCACAGGCTACCCTCTAGTAGGCATCTCTCGGAATTTCCTGAAAGCTCTGTCTTCCACGAACTTTACATCTCCTCTGACTACAATCTTCCTATTGCCCGAAATGTAGACTATGTATGCCTTCGAAGTCTCAATGTATCCTACGAGATACCCCTTTTCTGCAGTCTGATCTAATTTACTCCACTTCTCATCTGGAATGTGACAATACGCCACACTTCCGAATATCCTGAAATGACTCACTTTCGGCTTCTTCCATGTGAAGACACTCTCGGCCGTTCTCTTTCCCAATGCTCTATGAGGAGTCCTATTCTAGATATATATTGTTGTGTTGCATGCTTCTGCCCATAAGAACTTAGGCAGATCTTGGTCATACAAAATTGTTTTTGTTGCCCCAACAATAGTTCTATTCTTCTACGCTGCAACTCCATTCTGCTCTGGATTATATGCAGTCGTCCATTCTCTTTTGATGCCCTCACTTGCGCAGAATTTTGCTAAGTCCTTGTTAGTATATTCTCCACCATTATCTGAGCGCAATATTTTTATCTTCTTCCCTGTCAGGTTTTCAACCAGAGCTTTGAATTCTCTGAACCGATCAAAGACCACATCCTTGGTCTTTAAGAAGTAGATCCAAGTTTTTCTGGAGTGGTCATCAATAAAGGTGACTAAATATTCACCCCCACTAAAAGCTCTAGTAGACATTGGACCGCAGAGATCTAAGTGTATTAGCCCCAATACACTTTGTGCCCTATTGTTGCTTCTGGAATATGTTGCTTTAGCGTACTTCCCTAGTACGCATCCTCTGCATATGTCATCGTGCTTGGTACTTAAGACTAGAACTCCCATAACAGTTTCTCTGAGTATCCTCAGACCTCCATAGTGTGGATGCCCCATTTGTCTGTTGCATAACTCATTCACGCCTTTTTCACCATTGAGATCGCTACCTACCAATGCCATTGGAGACTCAAGCTGTAACCTATATAGTCTGTTGCTTCGAGTTCCAATTTGGGCCTTTTTCTTCCAACTTGGATGCTTGACGTATACTTTCCTTCCAATGAAGTAGACATCATATCCCTTGTCCTGCAACTGGGACACTGAAAGTAAATTCATTCCCAATCCTGGCACATGCAGCACATTCGTGGCTTGGAGGTTATCCCCTACTTTTGTCTGAAATGTTATGGTCCCTCTTTCTATTGGGGTACACTTTGTTTTGTTTCACATAGTAATCTGGAATTTCATTCGTTTTTCTTGATAGCTCAAGGAATATTCTCGTACTCCAGTCATATGATCTGAAGCCCCGCTATTAATGTACCAATCATCGGTTGATGCAGAAGTCGACAAACAGGCAAATTCTTCTTCCAATCTAGAAGATAACTCAGAAATGGCATGATCTTCCATCATGCTATTTCTTTTCTCTAGCAGCCTCTTCAGAAAAACGATGTGATCCCTCTAGGGTTCTATTTGCTGCTAATGCAGCACCACGGCTTCCCTTCAACACAGATTCTTCTTGTACCCTTGCCCAATCAAGCTCTGATACCATGTGAAATTTTCTAAAGTGAAATCCAACTACAATGACTGATATTATTTCTTCTACTTATCATTCCAGTAACAAGTTATTTACAAAAATCACTTCAGTAAATATCGAAATAAATTCTAGTGCACCCTTCACAACTAAAATACTGAGACAAGATATAAAGAAATATAAGCACAAGAATTAGACAATTATTTTTGGACAATTGTTCCCAGAAAAACACAATGTGGGAAAACCGGTGCAGCAGATGAGGGTTTCTTCTATTATTCTTCAGCAAAAAAATATCTTGTACAAGGAACAATCAGCAGTAATGAAGAGAAATCTTTGTGATAACACTAGAGAAAAATTTCTCACAAACATAGATGAGAACCGGATCCCTGAGAGGCCCTATTGGCTCCTCTGCGTCACCACTGCATGAGGACTACGCAATTCTGCGTCACTGCATTGCGTTGTCCCTCTATTGCTTCTGCAGTGTCCCTTCTCTGCACTACGTCACCAGCTCTTGCACTCCTGACTGATATTGATACCCTCTCTGTCCTCTCCACCTGCAACTCTCCCTCTGAATCAATTTCTTCTTTCTAGAAAATCAATCTTACTCGAGCAACTAAGTATTTTCCTGTTGTGTTTTCCAAATGACCCTCAAGCTTCCTTAAATAATCTTCTAGTTGACATTCAATGGCCCAGATTAGAAGCTAATCAATGGCTAAGAACATTTTGACTTGATCCTCGTCTTCTTCTAGAAGTTACACCCATAGTTTAGATTAATACCCATTAATTATTTTAATTTCCTAAATTTACACTTAGGGTCCCATTAAAAATAATTAATTTATCAAATAAAACTATCTCCGGGTGGAATTTCCCCAAACGATTTCTAGGTTATCTAGAATACATGTGTCTAAGCCTCTCCACAAAATTTGAGACTTAGAGCACATCTGATGCTACCACAAATCGACATTATCCCTATCACTTACAATCGTTTTCAGTAGCCCATGCAACCTAAATACCTCTTGGAATAATAACTTTGCCACCAACAATGTTGAATATTTGGGGGGAATGGCAGAGAAGTGTGCAAACTTTGTGAGTTTGTCCACCACCACATAAATACAATCATTCCACTATAATTAGGGCAATCTTGTGATAAAATCCATGGAGATGTTTTCCCATTTCTACTCCGGGATGGCAAGCGACTGTAGCAACCCTGCCAAGTGAGTGTGCTCTGCTTTGTTTTGTTGGTCGACGCTGCATTCTCCGACAAATCTCAGCACATTTGTCTTGAGGCCCTTCCATGTAAACCTCTCCCTAATCTATCTATAGGTCTTCAAGTACCCAAGGTACCCTGCTAGGGGTGAGTTGTGTGCTACCTGTATAGTCTTCTCCTTGAGTTGAGACTCTAATACCAGCGAAATCCGACCTTTGTAATAGATAATGTCATCAACGACATGGTACCTATAACCCTCAATTAGCCCATCGAGGATCTTACAAACAAATCCACCAATAGAAGGGATTTCCAGTCACCTAAAATCTCCATAAGGGAGAGGGCAGATGGCATTCTAGAAAGGGCATCTTCTACCACATTGTTCTTGCCCTTCACATACTCAATATCAAAATCTTATGCCTAAAGCTTGCTAATTCATTTATGTTTCCTTTAGCTCAACTCCTTTTGCTCTATGAGGAATCGTAGGCTATTATGATCAGTCTTTCCTTCAAACCTATTCCCCACTAGGCATTGTTTGAATTTTGTCAGTGCATGCATAATGGCCAACATCTCTTTATCATAAATAGAATAATGCCACTCATAATCTTTGAGTTTGCAGTGCTTGAACGCAATGGGGTGGTGATTTTGCATTAACATTGCTCTAATCTCTATCCCCAAAGCATCACACTCAAGCAAGAATGGCTGAGTGAAATCTGGTAGTGCCTGCACAGGGCATGAGCTCATCACTTGTTTCATCCTCTCGAAGGTCATTTGTGCCTTATCAAACCAACCAGAAGCCCCTTTCTTTATGAGGTATGTAAGAGGTGAGGTGAGTTGTTAGAACCCCTTAACAAACTTCTTGTAATAAGTGCAATGGCCCAAGAAGCTCTTCAATTAAGTGACATTCTTTGGGGTAGGTCACTCTATGATTGCTTTGATCTTCTCTTAGTGCACCTAAACCCCATTCTCCCCGATCACATGCCCCAAATAGAGCATCTCAGTCATACCGAGCTTGCACATGGACTCTTTGGCATGGAATTCTTATTCTTATAAGATACCCAACACTTCGTTCAAATGCTTGAGGTGATCCCCCCAAGTTTTGTTGTAGACGAGAATGTCATCGAAGAAAAACAACAAATATTTCCACAATTGTTTGTTGAACATATGGTTCATGCAAGACTAAAACGTTGTGGGTGCAATGGTTAGCCCAAATGGCATAACTAGGAACTGATAGTGCCCATAGTGGAAACTAAAAGCAGTCTTCAGGATATCTTGCTCCCAAACTCGAATTAGATGGTAACTCGAGTGAAGATCTATCTTCGAAAACTACCTTTCCCCTCTCAATTCATCCATCAGCGCATCAATCCTTGGAATGGGGTACCGATTTTTTATTGTTCTTTTATTGAGTCCCTGATAATCAATGCACATCCTCAAGGTTCCATCTTTCTTCGTAGCCATCACTTCCGAACAAGCAAAGGGGTTGAAACTAAGACGAATGTGACCCAATTACAACAACTCTTTGATTGCCTTCTTGATTTCATCCTTCTAAACCTTGGGATGATGATAGGGATTGGTTATAATAGGCTATACCCCCGCTTCCAACTCTATCACATGCTCAAATCCCCTGTCTGGAGGTCTACATGGAGGAATGTCAACAAAAACTTTCTCAAGTTTGTGGAGTAACACCTAAATGTCCTCTGGATATTGTCGAGGCTACTCTGACTATTTCTAGTCTAAAATGCAGCACTCTATTGCCCAATCTATATCTCAATGCCGCAACACTACCTCCATAATCTAACATGATATTAGCTTGGGTGGATATTGATGCATGGTCCTCAAAACCACCTTCTTGTTGTCCTGATCTGTAAACTCCATCTCCATCCTCCTGTCATTTATAGTGAATCTCCCAATGGAGTAAAGCCACTAAACACTGAGTACAACATTGGTGTTTGGTACGTCCACAATAAAGAAATCATCCATCAAAGTCTAGTTCCCCATGATAAATTTAAGCTTGGGGAACCGTTACCCACCACTTGTAGGTAGTGTATATAGGAGAAAAAATTTCTCCTAGATGGCCCTCAGTCGGCTGCCAACAGCCCCTTATAGCAACCAGATAGCTCAATGTGCCATTGTCTCTGCCACCTGAGCCAACCATGTGGTCCCTTAACCACTTGTCATGATTGTATGTTTGAAGGTGGGCCTCTTGACCTCGAAGGTATGGCTTTTCATTGGTATAGTTGAGAGGGTTAGGTTTGTATTCTTGTCTCCACTTCCCAATTTCGTGGTTACCCTTGCATCCTCGTCCCGTGGGATCTCCTTCACTGACCATTAGCTTTAGGGTTGGAACTACATGGGAAATCTCGATTTTGGTTGCGAGGTCCCGCTTCCCAACACCACCTACATCACTCCCCTTCCACTCATTTTGGCCCCATTCATCTCTTTTCCCATCCGGGTCCACATTTGTCCATTGGGTGCACATAGGGTTAGCCTCTCCCTCCCTTTGTCCACACCATGGGTCGAGCCTAGAACTATGCCCCGAAGTTTGATGCAACTAAAAATAAAAGAAAAAACATAATTTGGCCTCTCAATAGAAAATGTACAACAAGATGCAAAAGATGGCCAAGACATACAAATTTAGCACGTGATCAAAAGCCAAACATGAGCTCTACCCCTTATCCATGGCCATCATCCTGGTTCCTATGGGCCCTAGATTAGCCCCCTCCATCATTAAGGAACCCATGATTGTCCCAACCCCTAGTGGGCGATGAACTGCCCCGCCTTAAGGGGGTATCCACTGCTATATATTACACATCATGCTCCCATCCCCTAGAACCCCGAGCAATTATGAAGAAAAATCAATAAAAGGCAAAAGGGATATGAAGAAGGGTGAAAAAACAAAGGTTGGGTTAACTCATGTACCACGATTTGCTCCCTCCTACACTCACATACCCATGTGTGGGCTTCCGTTACTATAGCTACCTTTGTACCATGACATGTGGTCTGGATGATTCCCATAATCATCGCTCTGCTCCATTATTATATCATTTGCCACCTACCATTTGAGGGATGTACCATGGACATGTCACCCCCTTTAGAGGATGAAACCACCTAATAGGGTCCTTGGTTAACCCTTTTATTGAGCTTGGACACACTTGTATATGCCAAAGCCCACTATGGAAAGGCAAGCCACCATGAAGTGATCCACTGATTCCATGACTTGTAAGCTCTTTTACTTGATTATTCTAATGATTTGTTGTATTGGATGGCACTTCATGGTGGCTTGCCCTTCCATAGTGGGCTTTGGCATGTACAAGTGTGTCCGAGCTCAATAAGAGGGTTAACCAAGGAACAGGACACGTTAGGACACGTTATATATTATTTTATATATATATATATATATATATATATATATATATATATATTAAAAATTAGATATTTCTTACACAAATTCATTGATTCGAACATAGATCTTCATCTAGATGTAAGTTTTACATAGATACAAAGTAGCATTATGCATACAAATATAATTGTGACATATTCATCAATGATTCAATAGATGAAAGACAACATATTGTAGTTTTCTCATTAAGTCATCAAAATCAAAATGTGTTACATTGGTAGTAGCAATGGCAATGGCAAAAAGAAATACAAAATACAAAATTAAAACAACTACAAGCCTCAAGGCAGTAGGTGTTGATGAGTCATCAATCCTCATCATCAAAATCAACATCATTGTACTCATCATCATGGTCACCACTACTCTCCTCTGTTGCATCCTCCTCCTTTGTATCCAATGTCATCTATGCATCTGCTGATGTGGAGGGTGACCCCTCTACAGTACCACCATCATCAAAAGTGACAGGCTCTAACACTGGCTCATTAAGATCCAAGTTGGCGAATGCCAACGCAACATTGTTGTCCAAACCCATATCATGAGGAAAGACATCCCACATCTTTGTCTTTCCCTTCAACCACTCATCCTTCTGCCTGTAAATAAGACAAAGGTTGGTGTGCACATACACCATTGTCTCTGCCCTTGACTGCTCAAGCCTGCTCTTCTTGATACTATACAAATTCCCTTATGTGCTCCAATTCCTCTCGAAACAAGAGGATGAAGACACCTGAGAGAGGAGCCTCATAGATAACTGTTGTAGAGGAGGGTTTGTTGCCCAATGAGTTTCCCACCAAGAATAGGGCTTCTTAGCCCCCCTGCCTCTAATCACATCATATCCTACAAATCGACTAGTGTCAGTGGAAAACTCTGCAAAGGCATCCTCCACCTCATCAAGGGATGCTCTATCCTGAAAAATCTGCCTAAATGCATCTTTCCTCCCCTATGAAATTTCACCATCCATGTGAGGAAGGAATTTGCGGGAAGGTCCACCATTCAGCCACTCAATGTTGCAGTATTTTGGGTTCAATGAATGAGCTAAACAATGTAAAGGTGTTCAATTCTTGTCCCATCTGCTAATAAGAAAACCCCGTATGGTGGTGAAGAAGGCCTCTGAGGATGTCTCATACTCAGGGCACTCACTCTGTAAAATAATGCCCCTCACAGACTCAATCATGGAATCCCATCCCTCATAAACCTCTCCTAGGATGGGTTGGTCTGTATCTCCAAATCAAAGCAAAGAAATGATAGGGTCCATCATCTGAATAAGTAGATCTACCCTCTCCCACCAAGCATCATCTAACATTGTTTCCTTCACTCTTTTTGAAGTTGTTTGATTTGTATTTCTCCAAAAAGACCAAAACTCTGAAAAAACCATGGCCCCGAGAGCGGTCTTGACCTCCCTCAACCTCTTCAACATCATGAATGAAGAGGAAAACCGTGTATCCGCAATCTTCAGCAATGAGATATTGGTGTACTCCTTGTAGAAAGTGAGGGCATTTGTATGATTTTGTACAAAGTTGCAAATATGCCATGCATCCTCAATAATGCTTCCAAACCAAAGCACATCAGAAGCAATAGATGTAAGTGCTAAATTCAATGAATGGACAATGCAATATGTCCAAGATACTTGTGGATATTTAGCTTCCACAATCATGCCAGCAACCTTGGTAACAGGTGCATTATCTGTAATGATCTGCACACACGAATCAACACCTACATCTTCAATAACTTTAATAAACAACTCATCCCTATATTGTGCATCCTTGTATTGTCCAAGTGCATCCACTGATTTCAAGAACACTGGACCATTCAAGGAAGACACCATGAAGTTGATGAGTGGGTGTCATGTTGGATCTGTCCATCCATCAGAAACAATGTTAACCCCAGATGTTGGCCATGTTGATTTAATAGGCTCAAGCATTTTGTCCACCTCTTTCTTTTCCTTCATCAACAATGTGGTTCTAAGCTTCTCTGACCTAGGAGGCACATACCCTGATGGGGCCCCTTAAGTTAAAGCTCGGCACATCTCAATAAATAAAGGTGAGCGTGAAACATTAAATGATATAAAGTTATGATAGAAAAAAAATGCAATGGTGAGATCAAGCTCTTCCCGTTTCTCTTTCTGAAAAATCTTGTCCATTGGACCAAGTGTCATTGCCTTTCTTTTTGCTGCTTGTCCCCCACCAGAACTCTCAAATGGAAATTTGTTGTTGTTTTTCCTCAAGAATGGAAGGGGATCATCATTCTTGTTTTTTTTAATTTTTGCAGCCACATTTTCCATACCAACATTGGCCTCTTTTTCCATTTATTTCCTCTTTGCTAAAGACACATGTGTACATGCTGCAATTCCACAACTTGGTAAAGCCAACAAATGAGCTTTCACACAGTAATATGTGCTCATGAAATGATTGTTGCAATAGTTGCATTTCCAAGCAACATTGCCTCTGTTGTAAAGTGTAACTAGGATCGGTCTTCATATTGACTATGTAATTATGTACTTACGTAAAGAAGAAGACAAAGATAATAAAATTATTTGTTGTACTTGCTTCATGGGATTCATGAGCAAGAATTTTATTATAGGTTAATTGACTTCTTCTTGATGTCTATTTAGGGTTTGTCTTCTAAGTGTAATTAGTGTCATGTATATGAAGAGCCTAGTCATCATTAAAACCTCCAAGACCTTGTCATGAACCTTGTAGAAGAAAGGCTCTAACAGCCCTCAAGATAGCTCTCCTTCAAACGTTGGAAAAGATGTAATAAAGTTGGCTGAAGTCAGCCTACATGTCGGCCTACATGTCGGCCTAAATGTTTACTGTGTGATCAGCCTAAAGGGAGGAACAGCTGCACTATATATAACTTGATCTGCGGTTATTTGACACCAAGAATCTACGGACCATTCTGTGGATAAATTGTGGATTTCAGAAGATAAACAGAAGCGGATTTCAGGAGTAGTATATGCAGATTTCGGGAGTTATAAAATGAGGATTTCTTGGTGTAATAAATGCAGATTTACTAAAGGAATAAATGTGGATTTCTGAAGATATGATCAAGGTCATAAACACTGAAGTTTGCGGATGATGTTGAATAAAGAGTGCAGATATAAGTGCTAATTGATGGGATTAAGTATAGGGTTATACTGCGGACTTATCTGAGGTATTTCAACCTCCATTTTCGGATCCTAACTCTGGAATAATTTGCAGACATTACACTGAAGTTTTGCATACCGAGTTATGCAAAGATAAGCAATTTTAAGGGCAGTAGACAAAGACTATAAGTGTGGATCTGTTTAAAAGAAGGACTTGTTGATTGTGCCAAGGTTAGTTTGCAGATCAGATTACATCTACCATACATGAAGTTGAGACAGTGACAGAAAAGGAGAAAGAAGTCTTAAAGGTTGGAGCAGAAGAGAAGGATCAGTGTTGAAGGCAGTCAAAGAGGTAATGACAAGGTCTTGGAGGCTCTCATAGTCTTGGTCATGGTACTTGTCATTTCAAGATCTAAAAGAAGAATTTCTCGTGGGTTTTCCTCTCCAAGAGGGAGAGGTTTTTCCCTGGCTCTAGGAGCCTAATTCTTGTGTCTCGTGTCTTTTGGTAATTGACTTGATGAAAGATTTAATAAGCTAACGAAGGGAAGACATAAGTAACTCAAGTGACCTCACGAGTCACAAGTAATTATCAAGAAAAGAATGTTGAATTAATCACCAGCCCTCCAAATTCTCAACATGGAATCAGAGCTAAGGTGCTGAACTCAAGGGCTACTTGACAAAGAGACACTCCAGGAAGCAAAAATCAAAGTTTGGGTGAAAAGTCAAATCGAGTTTGCAAGGAAGATTCTCAAGCTATTTTCGAGAAAGATCTTCATCTCATTCAAAGGATCAACTTTTCAAGAAAATAATCTTTGCCATCAAAGATTTACATTCAAGACATTGTTAGAAGAGGACATCATGCTTTGAAAACATCCTTTACCATCAAGGATCCAAGATCACCAAGATTGAAGATTTCTATCCTAGAAGAAGCTCCTAACTTCTTCGTCATCATCAAGGAAGTTGCTGAAGGAGAAAGCCACTTACTCAAGTAAGTATTTATGACTTTATCTAAATCTGTCAAAATGACTCATTGTATAGAGAGCAACAAATTGGTTGGTTTATCAAACTTTAATGTATGGAAGAAAAGGACAGATCTGAATCTAATTGAAAATGAAGTTATGGGCTTCAAAGAAGGAACTACAATTCAACCTCCAAAAGAAGATATTCTAGCATATATCAAATACATGAAGGGAGACATAAGAGCTCGAAGGATTTTTATAGAATCCATAAAAGACTCTCTCATTCCCTATGTATCAAAGCTAGAATCCTCAAAAGAAATATATGATAAATTAAGGGAACTACTTTTAAAAGGTTCTACAAAGGAAATAATATCCCTAAGACAAAAAATATACAAATTGAGAATGTCAAAGGAAGGAATAATTCCATATCTGATGGAGATTTTCGCAATACGAGATCAACTATTGAAGTTGGGAGAAGTAATGTCTGATAGAGAAACACTCACTATGGTACAAAATGCTTTACCGAAACTTGAAAGAATGGAGAGGTTTCACTTCAAGCATAGATGGGAGAGAAGAAGCCATTCCATTCCAAATTCTAGGTAAGATAGAAGAATCAAGATTGAAAGCAGGATCAAGTGTAGGGAATCAAGCCTTTGCCGCCATGTCCAAGAAGGAAGGAAGATTCGGTAGATTTGGTCCTCAGAATAAGAAAATAAATGTGGACAAAGCACGATGCTTTGGATGTAATGTTCTTGGGCATTATAAACGAGATTTTCCTAAATTTAGAAAGGACAAGAGGAAAAAGGAAGAAGCCTATATAAGAGAAGAACCTGATGCAAAGAAATCTAAAAAAGAAGAAACGAGGGATCTCCACTATGATTGAGATCATCTTCTCCTTTAAGTGATTTATGTTGGTTGTAAAATAGTATGATAGGAAGCAGTGTATATTATAGCATCATGATCGAAGCACGGCAGGAGCTCTCAATAAAACAGCTCCTGGAAAACCTCATTGATATCATAGTGATGGAAGGCAGTTATCAAGATCAAGGGTCATCATGAAAACTGGTGTTGACATTTTCTAATGGAGTTCTCTATGAATTCACTGATTAGAAAGAAAGCATAATGGTTTCATCAAGAATTCCATGCTATAGAATCCTGGGATGTGATGACATATTGATGGAGCAGGCCAAGGGAATGAAGCTCTTCATTATAGTAAAACTGATATAGGATGACTTAAATGAAAAAGGTATGAGGTATGTATATATTTATATGCTGACACTGGATGTTGTGAAGTCATGTCATATGGTTGCAGGTAATAGATTTCTATATTTAGAAGTATGATCTATGAAGGAGGATCTCTCGGTGCACTGACAGATGAAATCAACATAATATATCCTCATGGAATATGAGGTGGTTGTATATGTACGAGGAACTGGAAAATTCGTAAGTCCTTGGGAATCAAGAACGTGCAAAAAGGAAGAGATCATGAAATGCAACCATGTCAAGAGGAAGTTATCATCCAGAAACCAAGAAGATGTGACTAGAATATCTCCTGGGAGGATATGTAGACTCTGATAGAAGTCTGGTAAAGAAGAAGACCCTTGACAAAACATATCATTAGGATATGTGTCAATCTAAATAAAGGATGTCGATGCCTACAGGAAGATGTCATGGTGAAATATCGTCACTGAGGTAACTTTTGTTTTAAAAGTTCATTTGTATATGTTTATCTAGATGATTTTATGCAGGGCTGCCAATCATGTGGAAGGATGTAATATCCTTGGAGATGATTCGAAGGAAAGCAATATGGAATAAAGGTGGACCAAATGAGAAGACTGATGAATCACTTTTTGATGATTGACATGACTCGTGACTGAAAGTGATGGATGATTTGTGCCCTATGAAGCCAAAGGTTGAAGATTCCTCAATATCAAAATCCATGACATCGAGGGGAGTAATTCTTCATGAGCAGCTCGGTGTCTCACCATTGCTGCTGTAGGACCCTGATTGAGAGGGAGCCTAGTGGTAAGTTTCTTACTTGGAAGAAACTTGAAGTATGTCCTTCCTGTGTTGAGAGGGAGTGACGTATGTGATTCTCTAATACATGTGTCATGCACTAGACCAGGACTAACAGCCGTAAGTCTTAGTGAAGGCCATGCAGAGAGAATGGATAGACACATCATTCTGGTCTTCACCTGGAAGACTGAATGGAGGATTGGGTAATCATATGGCATTCGATACTCTTTAAGAATGAGATAGGGCATTCAAGATAAGAGTAGCCGACGACCGATATTCTTTGAGGGCTAGATACCCAGGAGAAGAATAGTCCAAGAAGGTCATACTCTAGGAACACCTGGGTGGAGTATTGTTAATTTTGGGCAACTAGCTCCAAATTCCATGTTGTGATGCTCAAATGAAGATACCAATATTTTTATTGGATTCCTCTTTCGGAGAGGTGCAAGATCGATCTACAGATCGTCTTGATCGGATGAGCAGAACATGTATTTTGAATTTATTCCACATGTGCAAGGTCGGCCTAATTTATCCCACATGCATAAGAGATGGGTCACACACCCCCACAGATGACTATGTATTGGAAAGACTTGGAGTTCATTTTATACACACATTTTGTGGAGGCATTTCTTCTCTCTTGGATGGTGATGGAGCATCTTTCTTCATTCTGCGTTTAGGGTTTCTTGGTGCAGTATCTTGGTGGAGCGTTCTTGATGAGACGTCTTGGGATTGTGTGACACATGTGGGAAGCTGACATTATGAAGACTTTGTTGGTTGAAGCATATTTTTTGATCGTCGTAACGCCACCATTCTTTATCTCTTTTTTGGCTTGTCTTTCATCGATCTATTGGTATGTTCTATCTGCATCTTACTTTGATAGAGCCCCAGACGTTTTAAGTATATTTGCACCTAGCATAGAACATCTTCAGAAATTTACATGGTATCAGAGCTAGGAGAAGACAAAGCCCATATAGTTGAGAATCTAGGGCAACGAGATAAGGACTGTTTTCAGGTGACCGAGCTGCTGGAAGAAGGATGGGTCAATCTCCAAAATGTAATTCGATGCTTTGAGGTTTGATGGGTCTGAATGGCTCATATATATTCCCGAGATCTCAAATGCTTCATCAATATGATTAAGGTATTGTTTTAAGGGGCATGTTCTCAATACTTTCGCTCATCCATAGCTCGGCACTGCGTTTGGCACCCTTGTCATTTATACGGCACTGAATTTGATCGAAGTTCTGGGCAGGGGCATTTCTGTTACAGCACTATGAATTCACTCGGATTTCTAGGCATGAGCAATATGGAGACTCGCACCTATGGTTATCGCTCAAAGTTTTGGGCATAGGCATCGCATTATATGGAACGCAGTATTTGTTCCCTGCGATGACATTAGTCTTTGTGACGACATGACAGTGTGGAGAAAACTTCAGAGAATGAAACATCGAATGATGCATTATTTTTAAAATTGTGTATGACCTACTCTCGTGTCTTTGATGCTATAATGACCGAGCCATCAGATCGACATAGTGCCTAACTTTTTCCAATATAATGGGTTTCCCTTTGGACAGAAAGGCTACTCGGAGGCGCACACCGACAGGGCCATTATCGTTGACGTTGATGTTGATGTCGGGATCTTCACCCACCTCGGCATTCTCGTTGGCAATGTAAGGCAATTCCACTATAGCCGTGTGTAATTCCAGATGTCAGAAAGCCCGCAATTTCTTCGGAGTAAGACGCCGCCCAAATCAACCAAAGCTGCTCCCACAGTCGATAAGCATTCCTCATTAAAGCCCGTTGTTAGAAAGGGATTTAAAACGATTACGTTAACAGAGAGATTCAATAAAAGGGTCGGCGATATTTATGATATTCTCATGGACATCAACCAGTGGAAAGGATTCTCGCAGAGTAATGTCAAGATAAGCAGAGAGATCGACGGATCATTCTCGCTCTTTGACAGGGCCATCACCGGTGTCAATCAGGAGCTTCAACAAGGGAAGCTCATTGTTCAAAAAAAAATGGAGATTCAATAATTGGATTAATAATGCTAAAGGTTGCTTGTTGTGCACTTATCTTTTAAATACTAAGGCTAAATACACATGTGCGTTTTGCAAGTCATGGTTGTAGAATGCATTTGGATACACTGAGTCTGCGTATGAATAAAGTGCGCAGTAGCTGTAAATTTTGTATGCAATTACACTATATTTGTCAAGCAATTTGAAGTAGATCCTCTAGATCAGCCCTTTCTACTCTTTGGTATGGCATGGTTCTGTGGTTTGATGTTTGTGTTTGTGGGTAAATGAACAGCTAACTGGTGCATGTTCTTCCTGAAGTATTGGAGAGCGTCATAGCTCTTATGTTCTGTGGAAAGAGAGGCTGAAAGATCTGTTTCGTAGGTAGAATCTAGGGCCGAGTTACCTCTACCTTTCTAGAGGCTGGTTATAGTGACAGCAGATCCAAGTTTATGGTCCAACTGAGGGGGCCACATGTGGTTCAGACCCTAATCTGAAGTGGCCACAGAAGACTATCCAACGTTGAGTTTTCTGAGTAAAGTGCCACAGAAGTCGAGATCCCTGAGGTAACGTAAGGGTGTTTAGTGGCTAAGTCTTGTGTAGATAGTTGTAGAGTTTTCTCCATGGAAGTCTGTCCTTGAAGGACTGAAAGGACAGTAGTGTGTTGGAGTTGATATACAGTGATATAGGAGCAGCTAACTATTCTGAGATTGCTGGTGGAATTGTGCCCTAAGTTCAGTCATCTTGACGCAGCAAGGGAACTGTTAGAAGGCAGAGATATGAAGACCCTGTGAACAGTGCTTATAATGTGGCAAATCGCTGTTAGAGGGCACACTGATATAGGCCTATGTTCAATGACACTGGAGGAGCATTGTCCTTGATAGAAGGAAGATTGATCAGCTGATATGTGCAAGTGTATCTGAAGCAGCTGAGGCAGAGGTATTGGAGCAGCAATACTCTCTGCAGGTAGAGGAGGCAAAGGACCTGCTTGGTACATCAAGGACAAGAATCCAAAGGGATGTAAGTGAAGTGCATCTTCAGCAACGGGTGACTAAGATTCAGGCCTATGATTACAAAGCCCTTTCAAGGTTGGTGTCTAGGATGCCCAAATTCAAAATAATCATGAAGGCATTTGTCAGGGTTGTGCCAAAGGGAAGCATAGGGGACTTTTCTTCATTCCTCAAGTGTCACAAAGACATCTAATACACTCTGACTTATCTGATATGTTGCCTGTGAAATCCTTGGGAGGATGTTCTTATAGATATCTTCTCTCACAAGAGGACCTGCCATTAAGAGGGAGACCACATTTGTATGTGCTCCTAAGCAAATGACGTTGCTGGAAGAAAGAAGAGAAGACCCTCATGGCTCAGGGATACTCTCGAGGATGCCGAGAGTCATATGGCCCCAAAGGGGGACATTCTGGGAAAGCAAGAAGCCATATAGATACCAAGGGTATCTAGTAGCCATGAGTAAAATTTGAGCTTGGATCATTTGAAGAAGCCGTAAAGCATCAAGTCTAGAAGGATGCTATACACTAAGAGTACGAGTCCATTATGAAGGATGATGTCTGGGATATGCTCCTGAGACCGGAGGACAAAGCTGTTGTCACCTCGATATGGCTTTATAAGATCAAGCATGGATCTGATGGGAGTGCTGAAAAGTACAAGGCAAGATTTGTTGCTCGAGGCTTCTCTCTAAAGGAAGGCGTAGACTATGATGATATACTTGCACCCGCGGTCCGATCTATTATTGCCCTTGCTGCTACGCAAGGATGGAGTCTACATCAAATGAATGTGAAGACTGTTTTTTTTTTTATTGCATGATATAGGAAGAGGTGTATGAGGAGCAACCTCTGGAGTTTGAAGTCCAAGATAGAGACTCTCATGCATGCAAGTTGAAGAAAGCCCTCCATGGGTTGAAGATAGCTACTTGATGAAGTTGGGCTTCACTCAAAGTAATGCTAATCCAAACCTTTACTTCAAGGTTGATAGAGAAAAGCCTCTCATTTTGGTTCTCTATGTGGATGATCTCTTCCTGGTAGGTGCTGACCCTCTCATTCATTAGTGTAAGAGGGAGCTTGCTTCAAAGTTCAAGATGAAAGACCTAGGACTGATACATTACTTCCTAGGCCTGGAGGTTTGGCAGAGACCTGGCAAGACTTTCCTCTCTCAAGGAAAATATATTGTGAAGCTTCTGGAAAGATTTGGAATGGTGGACTGTAAGTCTGTGTTGACACCGATGGAGCTCAACTTTAAGAAGTTGAGTGGAAGCGCTGTTGGGCCCGTGCTAGCAAATCCTACCGAGTATCGTCAACTCATAGGGGCCCTGATGTTCTTAGGGAACATCCGTCCAGATGTATGTTGTGCAGTGAACACTTTGAGTCAACACATGGTTGATCCTCATAACATTCACTGGGTTGGTGCCTAGAAACCATTGAGATATCGCTGGGGCACGATAGACCATGGGCTGAGATACACTGACGGGAGTTTGACACTCCATGGATATACTAATGCCGATTGGGCTAGCAGTGTGGTGGATCGCAAGAGCACATCTGGATGCTGCTTCACACTTAGGTCTACTTCGGGCAGGAAGCAGAAGTCGGTAGCTTTGAGCACCGCTGAGGCCGAATACATTACAGCGTGTATGGCCTGTTGTGAAGCTACTTGGTTGTGAAAGCTCTTCAGTGAACTGTTCGAGCATGTGCTAGATGCCACAGTTATCCTTTGTGATAACCTGAGGGGATTCGTTTGTCAGAGAATCCCATGTTCCACGATCGATCCAAGCATATTGATAGCTGGTACCACTTTATCCAGGATATGGTACAGCGAGGCGCCGTAAGGCTCGATCATATAGGAACTGATGAGCAAGTCGCGGATATTTTCACAACGCCCTTGGGGAAGGTCATGTTCCTAACCTTCCGTGAGAATCTTGGAATCGTGGAACGACCCTATTTGGAGGGTCATGTTGGACGATGAGCTATGGGAGCTCCGAGGGGGCTTTGGGATAGCTTCTTGGAGCTATGAGCAACCACAAGGCTAGGCTTGTCGAACCTTGTTGGTGTGCTTCCGCCCCACCGTGAAGATATTGAGTTGGTTGACCTCTCTTTGATCTGTGCCCCGTATGCATCCTACCCATGGAGTCTCGGACTCATGGGAAGTACCTCTCATCTTAGCCAATGAGGTGGGAAAAGCTAGAGACCAGTAGCAAAGACTGATGGACGCATCAGAGATTGTCATACTCTCTATGTCTAGGATGGCACGTGTCCAACCACTTGATCTGGGATCAAGTCTAGTGAGGTTTCGGACCTCCAACTGACTTCGGGTCAGTGAAACTAACTTTGAGTTAGTATATGACTCTCTTGAGTCCAAGTGAGGTTTCGGACCTTCAACTGACTTCGGGTCAATTAAACCAACATCGGGTTGGTATGTGACTCCTTTGAGTCCTATAGAGGTTTCGAACCTCTAAGCTTACTTCAGGTTAGCCGGGAGTGATGTCTCTATGACTCACCTTTTGTTTTGAAATAAAGAAGCCAGCGAAGCAAGTTATGGCAGGATGACGCACGATGTTTGGAGGGCACTAGTGGATTGAGTTCTCCCTAGTTGAAAGGGAGTGTTAATTTTGGACAACTAGGTCCAAACTCCATGCTGTGATGCTCAGATGACAATGCCAATATTTTTATTGGATTCGTCTTTCGGAGAGGTGCAAGAAAGATCATCTTCATCGGATGAGCAGAACATGTATTTTGAATTTATTCCACATGTGCAAGGTCAGCCTGATTTATCCTACATGCATAAGATGTGTCACACACCCCTACAGATGACTATATATTGGAAAGATTTGGAGTTCATTTTATACACATTTTGTGGAGGGATTTTCTTCTCTCTTGGATGGTGATGGAGCAGCTTTCTTCATTCTGCGTTTAGGGTTTCTTGGTGCAGCATCTTGGTGGACCGTTCTTGATGAGACGTCTTGCGGTTATGTGACACATGTGGGAAGCTGACATTATGAAGACTTTGCTGGTTGAAGCATCCTGTTGATCGCTGTAACGCCACCATTCTTTATCTCTGTTTTGGCTTGTCTTCCATCGATCTATTGGTATATTCTATCTGCATCTTACTTTGATAGAGCCCCAGAAGTTTAAAGTATATCTGCACCTAGCATAGAACAGCTTCAAAAATTTACAAGTATGTACCTTGGAGATACAATGATTATGGTGTCTATAAGTCATGTGTCTCACCAGCATTGTAGCCCATTATCTCGTTGAGGGATGGGATTGTTAGTCAAGGCCTTGCACTAGGACAATGTTGGTTGATATGATGCTATACAAATGCGATTACCAATCCGATTCTTCTTATGAGATTCTTCAGCCTGAAAGTGACCATGTACCTGTATGAATACCTCCCTAGTTAAGAGGGACTGTTGAAAAGTGTAACTAGGATCGGTCTTCATATTGACTATGTAATTATGTACTTCTGTAAAGAAGAAGAAAAAGATAATAAAATGTATTTGTTGTACTTGCTTCATGGGTTTCATGAGCAAGAATTTTATTATAGGTTAATAGACTTCTTCTTGATGTCAATTTAGGGTTTGTTTTCTAAGTGTAATTAGTGTCATGTATATGAAGAGCCTAGTCATCATTAAAAGCTCCAAGACCTTGTCATGAACCTTGTAGAAGAAAGGCTCTAACAGCCCTCAAGATAGCTCTCCTTCAAACGCTGGAAAAGATGTAATAAAGTTGGTTGAAGTCGGCCTACATGTCGGCCTAAATGTTTACTGTGTAGTCGGCCTAAAGGGAGGAACAAATGGACTATATATAACTTGATCTGCAGCCATTTGACACCAAGAATCTGCAGACCATTCTATGGATAAATTGCGGATTTCAGAAGTTATAAAATGCAGATTTCTTGGTATAATAAATGCGGATTTACTAAAGGAATAAATGTGGATTTCTAAAGATATGATCAGGGTCATAAACACTGAATTTTGCGGATGATGCTGAGTAAAGAGTGTAGATATAAGTGCGGATTAATAGGATTAAGTACAGGGTTATACTGCGGAATTATCTGAGGTATTTCAGCCTCCATTTTCGGATCCTAAGTCTGGAATAGTTTGCAGACATTACACTGAAGTTTTGCATATCGAGTTACGCAAAGATAAGCAATGTTAAGGGCAGTGGACAAAGACCATAAGTGCGGATCTGTTTAAAAGAAGGACTTGTTACTTGTGCCAAGGTTAGTTTGCAGATCAGATTACATCTACCATACATGAAGTTGAGACAGTGACATAAAAGGAGAAAGAAGTCTTAAAGGTTAGAGCAGAAGAGAAGGATCAGTGTTCAAGGCAGTCAAAGAGGTAATGACAAGGTCTTGGAGGCTCTCATAGGTTAAGGGTCTAAGTCTTGGTCATGGTACTTGTCATTTGAAGATCTATAAGAAGAATTTCTCGTAGGTTTTCCTCTCCAAGAGGGAGAGGTTTTGCCCTGGCTCTAGGAGCCTAATTCTTGTGTCTCGTGTCTTTTGATAATTGACTTGATGAAAGATTTAATAAGCTAACAAAGGGAAGACATGAGTAACTCAAGTGACCTCACAAGTAATTATCAAGAAGAAAATTTTGAATTATTCACCAGCCCTCCAAATTCTCAACAGCCTCCTCCCTTCATCTTGTTGCCTAGCCCTTGCTCTCTTGTGACATATTTCCACAAAGGATATTTGTTATCTTGAGGTTGTTGTCTTCCCTCAACATTTGAAGTTGTTGTTGCAGCCCCACTTCCAATAGAGGGAACACTTGCAGACCCTGAAGAAATTGGAACAAGAGGGGCATCTCCAATGGGGACATTCTTCCCCTTTCTTTTCCCTTCCCTACTACCCTTGATTGAACCATGAATGTTGTAAAAAAATAAACAAAAAATGCACAAATTTGTAAAATAAATGCACATGGAAACTATTGTAATAAAAATGCAAAAAACTGAGACAAAATGAACTTACCTGTTGCTTGAATCGCCTCAAAAATGCTCCCACGCCCTTTGTTCCTTGCTCTCACACACTCACAGCAAGAGAATAAGGTAAATGTGCAAATGGAATGGCCAAATGGGCCTTTTAACGCCACGCGGGAGTCCCTTTTTCAGGATTCGTGTCCCAGAATCAGCACACAATCGTGTCCGATTGGGACACGAGAAGGTTGGGCAATGAATCCGGTTTCTTAGCATGTAAGTGTTATTTTCACGCTTATTCTTGTTATTTACTTTTGTCACATGAATGTTTCTGGGATTTTCGCTATACAAGTCTGAAATTTACTGCTTTTCTATACGAATTGGTGGAAATTGTGATCTTTCATAGCGTTAAATCATGTCATGGGCCATGTGAATGGGTGAATGTTCCTAGAGATAATTTATGTTAAATGCATCTCAATAAGTGATCATTATTGCAAATCGAAGTATAAAGAGCTTGAAGCAACTGCTCTCATGCCCTAATGCCATGTGAAGTTGTTTGAAGGCCTCCTTGATTGGGTGAACTCTTTCCAAACCATAAATTCTCCTTGACTCCATCTCTCCCAAAGGACAAGGCACTAATCCTCTATAGGTGATCACTTTCAAAGCTTATTTCTCTCACCTCTCCAAATTCTAGGCCTAACCCTAGTAGGTCACCTATGGCATCACATAAATTTCGTTGTAGCCATCCAAACTCCTTGATTTTTCATCCACTACTGTGCTGGGGTTTTCTATTGAGGTACTCCAAATTTCAAGCAATTCTCACAGTGGAATCCCGAGATATAGCAAGCCCTAGCCGCAAGACCAACTCTTGCACTAGGTTGATTTTGGGTTAGTGTCTTCATTGGGAACATACTTTATTTCAAGAAGATTTGTCCATTGATCCTCTTCTCTTCCACAATTAGGTCAAGCCCCTCCTTAGTTGATCAATTTTGTACCCTTGACCTAGTTTTGGGTCTACTTGGCCTCATGTGGTCCCACAACCTATTAACACCAATTTCACAAAGATCACAAAAAATCCAAGTCTCAATAAAGATCTCTAGGTCTAGGAACCATCTTGACAAAGCATACTCTCAAAACCTAGCCCTAAGGATCCTCTTAGCCCTTCCTAGAGATCCCATCACCTTGCTTCTAAAGCAAGAAACCCATCTAATTGAGTCTCTCTTGTGAATAGGCCTAGAAATCACCTCCTTATCTTATCATTGACCATATATTCTAGTGATTCCATCATACCGGGTCTCCTCCCATCGGTGAAAGCTCGTAAAGAGCAAGGAGCCTTAGCTGAGGTGATAGTGGGCTATTGCTCCATTATTGCCCTTGACCTAGTAGTTGCCCTATAGGATCCCCTCTTAAGACTCCTACTAGTTTGAGCGGTAACAGGATCCATCTAGTGCACTCCATCTGATGGCCACCCGGTATGACCACTGTAAACCCATCAAATTTCTTCATCGAAATCTGCCTTCGATCTACCATCACTGCATCTATAAAGTTGTGGAATGCCCCACCATCAATCAACGTTGTCACTTTCTGCCCCAACATGGCCCCCCTAACTCTTAACACATGACAAAAGAGAAGCCTTGACATAGACGTAATAATAGGGCCTTTAGCCCCTACCTAAGATGAACCCCTCTCCTGCAGTCAGATGTCCATGTTCATATGCATGTCCCTACCCCGTCTCCTCATCCTCCTTATCACTATCACTATCTTAATAAACCTCAATGTAGTTTGCTTTTCCCGACCTGTCCTTTCCTGCACACCTGCGTCTTCATGCACAAGATTCCTGACAACTAATGCTAAGTATCTTCTTCCTTAGCTCCTTCCAAATATCCTCATCCAACTTTGGCTTCTCGATGTACTCCTTTTGAAAGGGTTTAGTCTCCTTACCCTTTTGAGGGAAGGATGACTTGGGAGGAAATCTACTCTTGAGAACTGCATCATGCATATCTCGAGCTCTATTAACTGCATCACGTAGACTGGCAGGTTGATATCCCTTAACCCAACCACGTAGAGGCTCAGATAGCCCCCTCCACAAATAACATCACTAGCCATGCCTCAGATATGTTGGTGACCATAACCACCAATATCTGCAGCTCTGAGATGTATGCCTCTAGACCTGCCTGTCTGCTTGAGATGAGCTAGCTCCCTAAAATAAACCTTTGGATCATTCCTATCAAAGCACTCTATGAGTCTCTGAGTAAACTCGGGATACGGGGTGATGTTGGCATGACCCATGGTCACTAACCCATGATACCACCACTCATGTGCTTCCCCATCAAGATGTAACGTAGCCAACTTAATGGCATCAACCTCGGTCATCTAATGTAACTGAAAGTAAGTGTCCAACTTTTGGATCCATGATCTAGCCAAGCAATTTGATGACCCATCAAAACACGAAATAGAGACTTTCCCTGGTGTCTTTTGGAACTCATTGTTCTACCTCAATGCCTTTTGCACTCCCTTAGGCTTGTTTTGTGGAGCTCATAGCAGCTTGAAAGTCTCACCCCAACTTTTGATACTCCACCAAATAATCTCCAAAGGGAATTTTCTGGTCATTCTGCTCTACTTGTTCAATTGTTGTCTCATTGAGAAATTGTGGCATGCCGAGTCTAGATGACCGGCTATATATGTGGGGGTGGCTATGTATGGTTGTGTGCGCATGGATAGCTTCTCCACTATCAGATCCCTCGCCATTATTGGGATCCTTATTGTGCTACTCTCCCATTGGAGCTCTGGTGGAACCCCCTTTGCTACCTAAGTTTTTCATCAACTCCGCCAACTCCTTTTGGCCCCTAACCAAGTCATTTAGGACACTAAGTAAGTTGTTAAACTCCTGATTTTCCTTATCCCCCATGACTGACTTCTCTTTTTTCAGAGGGTACTTCTTCTCCTTTCCCCTTGTTAGGTGTTTCTTCTCCTTCACACAAAGGAATGGGCTCTCTAACTTGGTAACTCCTATAAGAAATACCACTGAAGCGTTATTCTTTGCGAATCATCAAATCTCTATCAAAGTCTGCCCCTCAGTCCAAGACCATGCTTTGATACCATTATAAGATACCTATCTAGAATACCTTACAATTTTCCCTTAATTTTTCTGAGATTTCACTGAGTGTTAAGTGTTACATTTCATCAAACAGTTTATAAACACATTGTTTTAGGTGCACCTTAGTTAATTTTAACTCCAATAAGAAAACACAGTGCTAAAAGAAAGCCTCCAAACTCATCCGCAGAACAATATATTGTTTATATTAAACTTAGAAAAGGGCACACCATTGATATACACTATCTAACAGTAAACAAAGGCGTTTTACACTAATGAAATGTAGATCAAAGTTACATAGTAGTTCACATTTCATTTCTGGACTAATAAGATGACTGAATATTATATTAGAGACAAGGAACCTGAAGTGTAAGTCAGCAAATGGTTCTATAGGACTCTTTCTTTGTGACGACAGTTCAATCCCTCTTCAATAGGTGCACTCTACCAACATAGTAGAAGATACTCAACCCCAACTAGCTGTGAAACTCGTCCTTGGAAGACACCGGACTCGACCCTCTGAGAACATGTACTCATCCAACAATATATATTAGAAACTCATCCCAATGAAGACTAGTTTCAACCCGCACAAAACTCAGTCAACTCAGCCCTCTTTCAATAGTGGTAACTCAGCTTCTTGTGGATGACAGATCTCAGCCAACATAGCAACACTTTCAAGCAAACTCAACCCACAAATTGATGATTAACTCGGCCCTCAACTGAAGATAAAACTCATCAATCCAACACAGACTTGTCTCAGCCTTCAATGACTGGCTCAGCCAAATGAGGATGGATGTGGCTTGGAAATGAGCAGAACTCGGCCTCATGGAAAACTTAGAAGACAGCCCCTTCAGCAAAGATAACTTAGCCCCTTTTTTTTAGCAATTCGACCTCATATTTTGCTTGTTGACTCCACTTGAAAGAAATTTATGAAATACACAAAGTCAGAGCTTAAAATCATTTAATAGCACCTTGAAATCTTACTCCATCTCTGCCATAATTTCTCCTTTGAAGTACAATGGCTAAATCTGAATGATCTCACTCTCAAACTAGCTAGGGTCTATGGTTTCAACACCGAAACTAGCAACCTACAAATAGGGTTCCAAAACCCTAGACTCTTCTACAAGAACTCTCCAAAATGTCCATTTGTCAAAAGGGAAAAATCAAGAATGAGGAGAGTCTTCTCATTTTCCCTCTTTTATAAGTCATCCACCACTTTTGCCACCATTTTACCCTTTTATTTTAATATAGTCACTTTAGTGGGTTTCCTCACTTTAGATTTTTAAAGTGATGTTTCATTAGCTTAGGAACCTTGTCCCCTTTTAACCACTTTAGTTTTTTAAATGTTTTTTCCTAGGCAAATCATGTTCCCTCAATTAATTTTCCCCGCCCTAGCCTACAAGAACCTTATTAGGCTAGCAGACCTCCTTCCTTATGACTCCAAAGCAGACGGGGACATTACAAGAACTATTCCACTAGTGAATCAATCATCTTAAAATAAAATTTAAAACCGTACATTTCAATTATTTTGTTTTCTCTAGGTAAATTAGAGTTAGGTTATAGCAAAATCTACATTTAGTAGCATAAAATGCATGAAAAGGGATATTTAAACACTAAATTTTAGTTTTTTATGTTTTTAGGGTAAATTAGGTATAGGTTACAAAAAAATATGCATTTAATAGCAAAAGATACCCTAGACCTACTAATTCTAGTGATAAGATTTGCATGTACTAAATTGGAAAAGCATAAATATCATTTTTCATGCATTTTCAGCCATTAATTAGGATTGACATCTAGGGTTTTATTGCTGTTTTATGCATTTTCAGCAATTGAATTTGTTGTAATTTATTTCCTCGTTTAGCCATTAAATAGTCTTTTATTTCCACATGTTTATTATCAATTTTAGGCAATATTGACCATTGTTGTTGTAAATTTTGCACATTGTAAATTGTTCTACTATAAACCCTAATTAGAATGTGTTTGGGAACCTGTTTGAGCCTCCCCATGACCTATTAAGCCTTCTAGATTTAGCCATAGGGTCCTTTGACTCATCACCTTGGAATTACATCTCATCTCACCCAAACCCTTACTTATTGAACATTATCCTTGCGTGATTTTATTAATAGAATCCTTAGAGGGCATTTAGCCTAGGAATTCTTGGTCATCTAATCTCTGAGATCTGTTGGGGAAGCCTCCCTTGTGGGAATATTATCAAACCATAGAGCATTAGGGGAAAATTGCTAAGATGACTATGGTGATTGATCCCATTGTTTCCCTTAACCTAGATAAGCTAATTTTATAAAATGTTTGATGACTAACTACAAAAGAAAGTCAATGGGACTAAAAGGTACAACTAGTATGAATACAATGTGGGAGGGCAAGTGCATCTCCTAGAAAATGCATATAATAATACAAAGAAGGAAACCTACATAAGAATAGCATCAAAACATGTGTATAAAACCATGACAAATGTTGAATTTTGTAGCTATGGTCGGTCTTTATAATTAATATTTTAGCCCTTGAAATATATGTAATGATTAATATAGGACATGTTCTTCATGTCATTTTAGAAAGAGAAAATTTTGAATTTTGAATTTTTCACTCCAACGTTGTCAAGTTGTCCCTCGTTCAAGTCAAGTCGGCTTTTGTCAAAGAAACACCCATTTGGCCAATCAGATCTCTATATATACTCCACTCCTGTTGAATAAGAGCTATCTGGATTATCCACAATGTTAAAGGGAACTTGTCGACTTTTCAAATCCCAACGGGGATCCATCTTCAAGATAGCCTGAAGATGGATCCGCGTTGGGATTCGAAACGTCGACAAGTTCCCAATAACACTGTGGAAAATTTGGATAACTCTTATTCAATTGACAACCACAAAAGCTTGAAAACCATCATTTCTCCACTCCTCCTCCACAAGGGAGAATTCAGATCACACAAAAATAAATATCTTCTACGCATCTAAGCAAAGGAGAAGAAGCACACGAAGGATGAAGGATGATGAAGGATGAAAACATTTCTAGCTTTCTCTCTCTATATTTCGCACGTGTGAAACCCTCCCTCTGCAGCGTTGCACGTGTGAACGGAAACAGGTCCAAAATTCTGGGCAACAAGACTGAGTTTTTGGGCAATTTTCGTATTTCGGCCTAGATTAGACTTGACAAGAGGGCAATTTGACCATTGTATTGTTGGTCAATTTGACCATCATATTTGACTAGAAGAATTAGGTGCATCTCTTGTTGAATTGAAATTTTTCTCTAAGGAAAAGGTTGTTGGGATTTTCCCCCAAGTGGGTTTTCCCAAGGTAAACCTTGTGTTATCTTTGTGCATTGTGATCTCTATTGTCCTCGTGCATTTATGGTTGAATTTCTGAAGTGTCATTGCTTAATGATAATCTAGAAGTGCTAAAAGAATATCTACATCATTAGAAGTAATTGTCAATTTTTGGGAAATTAGTGCTTGTATCTATTGCACTTGAAAAATCAACAACAAAGGGATGGTGATAAAAAACGCTAAGTGAGTTTCCTGAGTTTCTTGTAGCAAAATTGTGGGTAATTTTCTACGAAATTTTCAATGGTATTTTCCGGGCAATTTTCGGTGGTATTTTTTGAGGCACTTCGACATCCCTAAGTGTTAGATGATCCAAATATCATAATGTAAAGTTAAGATAAAATATTTATTAAATTAGAATATTTAATAAATATTAGAGACACTTAGAAATAGAATATTGTTAGCAAAGATAGGACTCTAGAATAGAGTCGTATCTTAAGACTCTAAAATAGGAATAAAGTTAGTAGATTGGATAGAAGATCATTTATTGCAAATGGACACTTGTTTTTTCAAGTGGTCCATAACTAAATTAAGTTAGGACATATAGCTTATAAATAGGTTAGTTTCCCAATTGCAAATTAGTGAAAGTTTACGTTTGTAAACTCTTGCAATTTTTTTATGTAATTTCTTTTCCATTATCAATAAAATTACATGTCTGAGGACACTTCTGTATTAATGTGGTATCAGAGCTACACTAATGCAAATGATGTGAAGGTGGAGATTTCACCTTTGCAGACTTTTGGAAAATTCTGCTAAAAGATGAATTGGTATGCAATCTATTCAGTTTTTTTTTAAGGGAAAAGAAATTTAATTATTAAATTGATTTTAGATTTTAAATCTGAAAATCAACTTTTTATTTAAGATTCAATTTGTTTTTAAAATTCAATTTTCTGCGTAGCCATAAAAAAAACTATTGAAAATCAGATCTATGCTACGCTCTTGTAGTCATGATACTCTGTTGTAAAATCATGGAGCTTTGTGCCGTATTTGCTATTTTTGGCTGTTGCTTCGAGTCTGAATCTATCTCCATATCTTATCCAGGTTCACCCTTCTCTCCCGAGCTTTCATCCTCGGAGTCTTTTGTAAGCTTTTGGCATTGAGACGTACATTGCACAGTTGAGCATGAGATTTGTAACTTAGAAACCATATCATAATTGCCTTGGAGACACTCTTTCTGTAACAGCATCACTTTCTCTACTACCTCCTCAAGGCTACCATCCTCAGTTTCTGTGTTGAAAGAAAGTATCATGTTCTCATCAAGCATTTCCTCCAATTCATCAATATAACATGTTTCAGTGGAGCGTGTGAGCCAAGCGACAATATCGGCTGCAAATTTTTGCTCTTTCTGGCGAGACTCTCTTCCTCCCCATTCGTTCTGCACCGCCATTTGCAGAGCCATCCAACTAGAGAGAATTAGCCCCACTCCTTCCTCGAATTTGGTCATACCTTCTGTTGAAACCACCTGCAGGACGAAGCCATTTCCTGCTGAAATTCGATCCATCTTCACTCCAATTATGCCTGACCTCTTCCATCAAATGACCTCTCCCACGGCCACGATAGCCACGACCTCTTCCACGTTGTTCTCTTTCCCAGACTCCGTTAAATCTGCAGAGAACTGAGAGGACGAATCATCAGACACACTACCATTTTCATGATGGCCATTTGTTTGCTGGAAACTCTGATTTCTGTCTACATCCTGCTCTGCAGCCTCTCCATGAATTAAAGTATCAGAAGAAATGTTTACCACTCCATCCATCTGTGCAGCGCAAAATCTAGCACAACGATTCTATTGACCTAGAATTTTTTATCTCAACAGTCATCACTAACACCATTTTTGAGCTTCTTGAACACTTTTTCTCAACGCGGCAATTACAGCAGGTGGATTTTTTTGCTCCAAAGACGAAACTACCATCGACAATAATACTAAAATTTCCCGAAAACGATGTATGCTCTACTAGTATAATGTTTCCCCTGGATTGTATATTATGGATTGCTGCGCCATGAGTTTTGACTTTTGTGGTTATATTTAGTGTTCAGTCCAGACGGAATCGAATGTGGCCTGGCTTCGTCTCTCCTCATTGGTCCAAGAGAAGATTCCTCTTTTTTATTACGCAGAGCACAAGTTGTTGGGACAATTCAGGGCCTGAAACCTCTTTAAATTGGCGAAGTCTTGTATAAAACGGTTCTGGAAGAAATGAGAAACCTCCAAATCCTTGTTCGAACCCTTGCTCAATTTTCCAATGATGCCGACAACAATGTGGCTTTCAAGGTTAATATTGAAGGATGAATAAGTGGAGTAAGGGATATATTTCATGTTATTTTTTATTATTTTTTTGAGGGACAAGGAGCATTGTAATATTTTGTAAACTTTGGAGTTATAAGGGAGACAATTGTATTTTTTTTGGAGCAATAAGGTGAAGTAAAAAAAATGAAAATGTTGTCATTGTTTTATGAGGAATAAGTAGAATTTTTATTTTGGAGAAATAAGGGCTATTATTTGTCACTCAAAGTACCTTTTACTTTGAGGGGGGGGTAGATTTTTTTTTTAAGAAGAAATTTGTAAGGGCATTGTCAAGCGGTCAAATTTTGTAAAGATTTCATTGTAAACACTCAACGAGAAATTGACTAGAGCCAAGCGCAAAGCTTAGTCATTTTTCTCCTTTTTTCAACGACTATACGTGGGTCAAAGCCAAGCCCCGATAGATCGTTTTTCTCTTTTGCATGGCGTGTTTTTGTGTGACGAGTTGCTCATTTTTTCTTGTGCTTGATTTTTTTGGTGCACTACTTCAACACTACCATGTCAAAGTTAATTAATCTGTTCTCTGAATCTGATAAGCTAGAAGGGGTGAAATCTTATAAGACATCGAAACGTCTAATTGAAAGCACTCTCATTTATAATGAATTGTGACATGAAATATGCGATGGCAACTTTAAGCCTAATAAACCAACAGATGCGGCTTCACTTGCAAAATGGGAAGTAAAAAATGCCAAGGCATTAGCTCTTATAAAGGCTTCAGTTAATAATGAAATGTACATCATATTGAAAATTCCTCAGATGCATGGACTGCTTTACGTACATTCAAAGATCTCTTTTATACACAACCTGAATCAAAGAAGGTTGATCTTCAATTAAAATTGCTTCAACAGAAATTAACTGATAGTGGTGATGTCCTTAAGCATATTTCACGGCTTAAAAACATCACGCAAGAAATAATAAATGTTGGTTTTCAAGCTGTCGATGAAAGTTTCTTGACTACAATTTTAATTGTTGGATTGCCATCACCTTACACACATTTTTTGGAAACTTTGCAAGTCACTGGAAAGTTAGAGAAGATAACGTTTGATGAATTGAGTGACATGTTAGCCCAACATGATAAAATCTTTGGGAAGAAGAAACAAATTGGGGAAGATGTCTTCTTCACCGAAGCCAGCTCAAGTACCTCCTCAGTTGATAGTTCAAGAAACCGAGGAAGAGGAAATTTCAATCAAAGTCAAGTAGCCCAAGGTCGTGGTCACAGTCAAAGCAGAGGAAACAACTTCAACGAAGGCTACAATTCAGGCAAGAGCAATTTTCAAGGAAGAGGCAACAATCAAAGCAGAGGATATAATCAAGGTAGACGACAAACTCAGAACACAGGCCAAAGCAGAGGCAGAGGATAGTATCAAGGCAGAGGACAGTCTCAAGGCAGAGGCAGAGATTTCAGTCAAATTGTTTGCAGGAGATGTAACAAAGTTGGCCATTATGCAGAAGATTGTAGAACTTCTATTGAGAAAATTCCCAAGTTTCATCCAAACTCTGCACAATTTGCAAATGATGAAGATGATCCCGATGGTTCTAAATGTGTCTTCACCAACACAGAATCAACAGCTTTACAAGTTTCAACCTTTCTTAGAAGTGATTATGAAGATGCATGGATTATGGATACAGGCACAACTCAACACGTGACTTTTCGACGAGATTTCTTTTGGAGCTTCCAACAATGCCATCTAAATTCAATCTATCTTGCTGATAAAACAAAACATACTCCTTCAAGCAAAGGTGTAGTTAAAGTTTTTTTACCTGGCATTGGAGAAAGAATGATTTCAAATGTATGGTATGTCTCAACATTTAAGCAAAATTTGTTATCTTTAATTACGATTCGACAAGTAGGACATATGTTGATTATGGAAGATGGCTTAGTTAAAATTAACTCAGTCAAATAGAACATGAAAACAGTAATGACAGGTTATGAAGATAGAAATCTGTTAAGGATGAAAGGGACAGTTATTCCAACAAATTCTGACTTTGCAGGAGTAGTAAATACAGACATTTCACCAATCAAATTGTGGCATGTAAGATATGGCCATCTCAACTTCGAAAGTCTCTCTCAGTTACAAAAACAGGGAATGGTTAAGGGACTTCCAACATTCAAAAGGGGAAATGCAAAGTGTGAATCTTGCATTTTTGGAAAACAACATCAAGAGACTTTTCCTACAAGTTCATGGTGCGCAAACAGGCATTTGCAGTTGGTTCACAGTGATATTTGTGGACCCTTACCAACTTCGCTCGGAGGATGCAGATATTTCTTACTCTTTGTTGATGATTTTCGCAGGATGACTTGGGTATATTTTTTGAAGCAAAAGTCAGAAGCATTTGAAAGTTCAAAACTTTTCGTCAGCTTATTGAAAATGAAGTAAAGGAGAAGATTGGCACTCTTAGAACTGACAATGGCGGAGAATTCACTTCAAATGAATTCAAAATGTATTGCATGGATAATGGCATAAAACGACATCTTACCAATGTCTACACTCCGCAGCAAAATGGAGTAGTAGAAAGAATGAACCGTACCTTGTTAGGAATGGCGAGATCTATGTTAACTTTCAAAAAGTTAAGTCCTTTATATTGGGCCAAAGCAATTCATACCGCTGTCTACTTAAGAAACAGATCTCCCACTGCTTCTTTAGATGGAATCACACCTTATGAAGCATGGTTTGGCTTCAAACCTCGGGTTAAACATCTTAGAGGTTTTGGATCAATATGTTATGCCTTAGTTCCGAAGGAAAAACGAACTAAGCTTGACTCACGAAGCTTGAAGTGCACAATGATTGGGTATTCTGATGAGAAGAAAGGGTACCGACTTTTGTCGAATGGGAAATTTATTGTAAAGCAGAGATGTGATTTTTGATGAAAATGAGAGTAAGTGTAATATTGCAAGTAGAAATAAACAGCAATATAAAGCATATAAACAAAGACAAACAGCAACTAGAGAGATATCACATGAACAATAACCAATATGGAGAACGCTGAGCCATTTTATTAATACTGAAAGATAGAAAATGAGTACAAAGGTGATCAGAATGATGGCAACTTGGCTTGCACTAGGCAAGCGTAGAAATACTCTCATATTGGGACCCGAAATGGCTGCTAACTCAAGACTGCGTTATCTCCACGCTGCTAGCACTGCTACAGTGCTGCTGCTAGCACTGGAATGAACTGAACCGTTGGGGCTGCTCCCCACCTTGAAAAATGCTGAAACTTCGGGAATGGCCTCTACTTCCAATGGCCAGAAAATCCCAGAAAGCTTTTCAGAAATGGTCGACCCCCGAAAATGGCTCCCTTGAGGCACTACACTATTCCTCAAGGAGGGACACTGGCTCTAAATGATCTGCTCCAAAAGCTGGTTCATAACTCCTCCAAAACACTGGAATAGGGAAGGGTTGGCCCCTTATCCACTATCCAGGGCTGAATCCACCTCAATCTCCCAATCCGGAACAACCTCCCCACAAGACTGCATCCTCCCTCTCACTGACTGCGCTGTCTCTCTGCATGGATGCTCCTCCGTGATAGCTGCAACTCCCACTGACAAAATAAGGATGGAACTCCTCACCGAGCAGGCACTCGAAGTCCCCCGGGGCTGAGGTTGGGATCTCCAAACGAAGACACCCAATGTACTGAACAATACGTGCAGACTTTGCTAAACAGCAAGCATGCTCAATGTCAAGAAGAAAAATCTCAAAATGCATAATCAGAATGAGGAGAATGAGGAGACCCTTCCTCCTTTTATGCTTGGTGAGCCTCTCCCTCACCTAGGCCCCACCAATCTCTACGTTGTCCCTCTTGGCCCACGTTGTCCAACTCAAACTGCATTGGCTAGGCCCCATGCTGCCCACGCTGCCCCTTTCCCTGCGCTGCCACTTGGCCACTAGGCCCCATCTTCCTAATTCGATATGTCTCCTTAGTGACTTTAGGGAATGCTTTTATCCCAAGTGTGAGCTAAGTGCTCCTTCACCCACTTTATTTACATTTTAACTTTATAAAGGAAAAAATAGTCAAAATTAATATTTCCAATTAGCTATTGCTAATTGGGAATATTACAGTCTCCCCCGGCAAAATGTTGCTTGTCCTCAAGCAACTGTAATGATGGATGCTGCAAAATCTTTTCACTCTCCCAGGTGGCATCCTCATCTGGTAAATTCCTCCATCTCACTAGGTACTCCGTGACTCTTCTGCTCCGTAACTACCTCTCCCTAGTGTCAATAATGGCCTCCGGCTGTAGCACCAAGTGCCCCTCATCATCTATAGGCAGAAGCTCCTCTGTTGCAATCACATGCTGCCCCAATGCCTTCTTCAGGCATGATACGTGAAAAACGTTATGAATCTTGCTACCCTGGGGTAGCTCCAACTCATATGCAACCTGTCCCACTCTGCGTATCACCCTATAGGGTCCATAGAAGCAGGGCTTGAGCTTTTCAACCCCCTTTTGCTTTAGCATGGACTGCGAATATGGCTGCAAGGGTAGGTAGACCAAGTCCCCTACCTCAAACTGCCTCTCAACTCGTCCCTTGTCGATATACAACTTCTGTTGGTTCTGTGCTATAGCCATGTTATCCTTAAGAGCTTATAGTATATCCTAACTCTCTTGGATCCAATCCTTGGCTCTAGGAGCCTTGCTAACACCAAACATCATGTCAACAAAAGATAAAGCATGATATCCATACAATGCATAAAACAGAGACATATTAATGGACATATGATGAGTGTTGTTGTAGCAGTACTACCCCAAGTGCAACCATCTCAACCATGCCTTCTGCTACCTGCTGACATAGTTACGCAAGTAGCCCTCCAGCCACTTGTTCACTATCTTGGTCTGTCCATCCGTCTAGGGGTGGTAACTAGTACTGAGTATAACGGTGGTCCTTAAAGACTCGTCAGCGCCCATTTGGAGAAGACCATGCAATCTGAAAATGTCCCTGAAGAACAACTTTGCTACCTGTGTTGCAGTGTAGTGTGCCGATATGGTGAAAAAATGAGCATATTTAGTCAGTCGATCAACGACTACAAATATGCAATCCTTGCCCTGTACCATGGGCAACCCTGTAATAAAGTCCATCGAGATACTCTCCCATTTCCCCTCAGGTATGGGAAGAGGCTGCAATAATCCTGCCGAATGGTTCATCTCTCCTTTGTTACGCTGGCAAACCCCGCACTCCCTGACATATTGGAGCACGTCCTCCTTGAAGCCCTTCCAAGAGAACCTCTCCCTGATGGCCCTGTAGGTTTTGGTAAACCCCTGGTGGCCTGATAATGGTGAATCATGCGAGGCATGCAATATCTTCTTCTTGAGCTGGGAGCCCTCAGTCAAGAAGATCCTGTCCCTGTAATAGATCACCTCGTCCATCACTTTGTACCTATCATCTGTCACCTGCCCATCCAAAATCTCGCAGGCAAAACGGTCCTTGGAGTACTCTACCAACAGTCGAGCCCTCCAATCCGTGTCCAAACTCATTAAGGACAACGCTGCTGGCCTGCATGAAAGTGTGTCTGCCACAACGTTGCTCTTCCCTTTGACATACTCAATGTCAAAGTCGTAAGCCTAGATCTTACTGACCCACTTTTGCTGCCTCTCCTGCAACTGCTTCTGCTCTAGAAACAACCGGAGGCTGTTGTGGTCCGTCCTCACCCTGAACCTGTTCCCCACCAGGTACTGTCGAAACTTGGCCAATGCATGCATGATGGCCAACATCTCTTTGTCATATATAGCATACAACCTCTCATGTGGCAATAGCTTCCAGCTCTCAAAAGCTATGGGGTGGCCTCCTTGCATCAACATTGCGCCTATCCCCTCCCCCGATGCATCGCACTCCAAGACAAAGGGTTGTGTAAAATCCGGTAATGCTAACACTGGGCAGTTGCTCATCACCTCCTTGAGCCTGTCAAAAGCCCTTTGCGTTGTATCTGGCCAACTGAATGCCCCTTTCTTGGTGAGATCTGTAAGGGGTGCAGCAAAGCTGAGAAAATCCCTTGACAAACTTCCAGTAGTAGGTGCAGATCCCCACAAATCCTCGAAGTTCCGTCACATTCTTCGGCTCCGGCCATTCCCTGATAGCCCTGATCTTCTCCTCGTGTACCTTTACTCCATCCACCCCGATGATGTGCCCCAAGTAGAGCATCTCGGTCAACCCAAACTCGCACTTGGGGAGCTTAGCATAAAACTAATGCTCTTCCAAAATGCACAATACAGCCTCTATATGTTGGAGATGCTCCTCCCATGTCCGGCTGTAGATCAATATGTCACCAAAAAACACTAGCACACATTTCCTCAAGTGACTGCGGAAGATGTGATTCATGCATGACTGGAAAGTGGTCGGGGCATTGGTTAGCCCAAAAGGCAGCACCAAAAACTCAAAATGGCCGTAATGACACCGAAAGGCGGTCTTGGGAATGTCCTGCTCCCTCACGCGAATCTGATGGTACTCGGATCTCAAATCAATCTTTGAGAAGAACTTGGCCCCCCTCAGCTCATCCATCAACTCATCAATCCGTGGGATGGGGTACCAGTTCTTCATGGTCTTCTTGTTCAGGGCCCTGTAATCAATACACAGCCTCAACGTGTCGTCCTTCTTCTTCACCATCACTATTGAAGAAGCAAAGGGGCTGGTGCTAGGACGGATGTGTCCAAGAGCTAAGAGCTCACGGATAGCCCTCTCAATCTCATCTCGATAGGCTTTGGGGTGCCTATAGGGTGTAGTGATAATAGCCTGGATACCCTGCTCCAGCTCGATAGTGTGCTCAACCCCTGATCCGGTGACTGTCCTGGTGGTATCTCCCCAAATACCATGGCATACCTGTCAAGAATGGACTGTACATCTAGGTGTACGGCCTGCCCTGTAGCCTACCTCCGACACACTCAGCTCCACTGCCCACTCTATGTCCCCCTTCCGAAAATCTGCCTCCATCCAGTGCGTTGAAACTGTCTGTGGTGGGCAGGAATGCATCCCCCGAATCTTCTCATGCCTCCCAGTCTTCTTGTCCGTCCACTCCATCTCCAAGGTCTCCCAGTCAGTGGTGACCTTCCCCAATGTGATAAGCCACTGTACCCCCAGTATCACGTTGGTGTCTGGAATGTCCACCACGAAAAAATGATCTGTTAGGGTGTATGTCCCCATCGTCACTGCCAAGGCCGGCGCATACCTGGCACACTGCATGGTCCGGTCCCCTGGAACCAGCACCGAAAATCCATCAAAAGTCTCCGTCTGTATGCCCCTCCGCTCTACCAGCTGAGCATCAATGAAATTGTGGGTAGCCCCACTGTCTACCAATACCGACACACGCTGCCCTCGCACTGTACCTCGGACACGCAGTGTCAAGTATTTGGGAACTCCCCGCAAGGCTGAAAGGGCTCCCCCAGTAGGTGCAAAAGCTGCACCTCCTGCTCCAGGTGGTGGAGGTGGCAGATGATCCCCTCTCTGCGTTGTACTGCTGTCTCTAGCCTCCACATCCTCATACTCGTCTTCTTCCCCGCTACTATCAAAGAAGACCTCGATCTAATGTGCCTTCCCCGCGGCACAACAGTGTCCTAATGCCCATGTCTCCTGGCACGTGAAGCACAATCTCTTCCACTTCAATTCTCTCCTAGCCTCATCATCACCAAACCCTCTACCCTAGTTCCCCTTGGCAGGCGGAACCCTCTCGTCTTTTCCCTTCGGCTAGAATGCCGATCTCTAGGGAGAAGGAGCTCTAGTCCTAGGAAGTGCATCCTTCAAATCCCGAGTCCTCTCAACTGCATCATGGAGTGTCGCTGGCCTCATCAATCTGACCAATCCCTGTAGAGGCTCTGTCAATCCATCTATGAACATATAAATCATACGGGCGGTGGATAGATCTGGTACCATCATGGAGAGTCTCAAAAACTCTGATATGTATGCGTCCGGCCTCCCGATCTGCTTGAGCTTTGTTAGCTCAACAAAATGCTCCTCTGGATCCCTCCGGTCAAAACGCTCCACCAACCTCCGCGTAAATTCGGCATATGCTGTCACTCTCGAGTGCCCCAGCATAACCATCCCGTGAAACCACCAATCCTGGGCCTCGCCCTCTAGGTACAGTGCTGCCACTTTGATGGCCTCTAGCTCTGCCATCTGATTAAGCTGGAAATATATATCCAGCTTCTCCACCCAAGCTTTTGCTGAACACTTGGATGATCCATCGAATGTCAGTAAATGGAATTTGCCCACCGTGCGCTGCAAGTCCCCGTCATGTGAATGCCTGTTCCCCCTATGATGGTTGCGGGGTTTGCTATCCCGCTTGAGCTGAACAAAATCGTGGAAGGTGAGGGCATCTCTGAACTCTTGACCGTATGACTGGTACTCAGCAAAATAATCCCCCATGTGTGCTGGCTCCTGTTCCTGCTGTGCTTCTGCCCCAGTGTCTGCGGCAAGAAATGTAGGCATCGTGGAACGGGGGGTGTGTGTGATGCCATCTGCTGTGCTGTGGGGTGCTCCTGTAAATGATGAGACGTGCCTGAGCCCTCTCCAACATGGAAACCCCTTGGGGTCTCACGATGTCTAAACTCTGCAGTGAATCTCTGCCCCATCTCCTCTATCCGTCTCGACAGATCCTGTACTGGTTTAGGAGAAGTTCCCTGAACTCCTTATCAGCATTTTTGTCCTCCGCCATTGGTTCCTTTTCCTCTACGTCCACTACTGGGACGCTGTCATCTTCCCCGAAAGTGAGCTCTAACCTTCGTTCTTGATCACTGTACTTCCTCCCTCGGTAACAAATGTATGGTTTACCTAAAGGTGTCATAGACAATTTGCTCCACAGGCTGAGCCAAGTCTATGAGCTCTGATACCACTGTAATATTCCCAGTAGAAATAAACAGCAATATAAAGCACATAAACAAAGACAAACAACAACTAGAGAGATATCACATGAACTATAACTAATATGGAGAACGCAAACAACAACTAGAGAGATATCACATGAACAATGACCAATATGGAGAACGTTGAGCCATATTATTAATACTGAAAGATAGAAAATGAGTACAAAGGTGATCAAAATGATGGCACCTTGGCTTGCACTAGGCAAGCGTAGAAATACTCTCAGATTGGGACCCGGAATGGCTGCTAACTCAAGACTGCGTTATCTCCAAGCTGCTGGCACTGCTACTGTGTTGCTGCTACTGCTAGAATGAACTGAACCGTTGGGGCTGCTCCCCACCTCGAAAAATGTTGAAACTTTCGGAATGGCCTTTACTCCCAATACCCAGAAAAGCCCAGAAAGATTTTCAGAAATGGCCAACCCCTGAAAATGGCTCCCTTGAGGCACTACGCTATTCCTCAAGGAGGGACGCTGGCCCTAAATGATCTGCTCCAAAAGTTGGTCCGTAACTCCTCCAAAACACTGGAATAGGGAAGGGATGGCCCCTTATCCACTATCCAAGGCTGAATCCACCTCAATCTCCTAATCCGGAACAACCTCCCCACAAGACTGCATCCTCCCTCTCACTGACTGCGTTGTCTCTCTGCATGGATGCTCCTCCCGTGATAGCTGCAACTCCCACTGACAAAATAAGGATGGAACTCCTCACCCGAGCAGGCACTCGAAGTCCCCCGAGGCTGAGGTTGGGATCTCCGAATGGAGACACCCGATATACTGAACAGTACGTGCAGACTTTGTTAAACAGCAAGCGTGCTCAATGTCAAGAAGACAAATCTCAAAATGCATAATCAGAATGATGAGAATGAGGAGACCCTTCCTCCTTTTATACTTGGTGAGCCTCTCCCTCACCTAGGCCCCACCAATCTCTACGCTGTCCCTCTTGGCCCACGCTATCCAACCCAAACTGCGCTGGCTAGGCCCCACGCTGCCCATGCTGTCCCTCTTGGCCCACGTTGCCACTTGGCCACTAGGCCCCACCTTACTAAGGAGACATGATATGTCTCCTTAGTGACTTTAGGGAATGCTTTTATCCTAAGTGTGAGCTAAGTGCTCCTTCACCCACTTTATTTACATTTTAACTTTATAAAGGCAAAAATAGTCAAAATTAATATTTCCAATTAGCTATTTCTAATTGGGAATATTACAGTAAGAGTGCTGAAGAAGTTGAAAGTCTTCTTCAAAAGTTAGAAACAAAAAGTGATAAAAGAAATGGAAATCTACAAAGTCAACCAAATTCACAAAATTGGTATGAACTTGAGTTTCCTTCATCTGAAAATGATTCATCCAGTCCGTCTTCTTCACCAGTGCCATCTGGGTCTTCTAGCAGTTCATCCAACTCTCCTAGCAGCAGCAATTCTTCTGACAATGACTCTCCGCCCCCGGAACTTGCGGTTGATCAACAAACATCAATTTACATCAACCCTCTTTTCAATGATGGTGATTTTTCACAATCTCAAACCAGTGAACATCAATTGCCAAAATGGGCTGTTCAACTTTTGAAAGATGTAAGGCCTAATGAACAGAATAAAACAAGAACAAGGGGATCACAAAGAAATGAAGGAAATTTTGCCTTGATAGCAAATGATTTTACTGAACCTTCTACTTATCAAAACGCAGTAAAACATAAAGAATGGCAACAAGCTATGGTTAATGAATATCAGGCAGTTCTCGACAACAACACTTGGAAACTTGTTGATTGTCCTCAAAATGTTAAACCCATCGGATGCAAATGGGTTTACCGAATTAAGTACAAGCAAAATGGTGATATCGACAAGTATAAAGCAAGACTTGTTGCTAAGGGTTTTGCGCAGCAGGAAGCGATAGATTATGAAGAAATGTTTGCTCCTATAGCTAAATGGAACACCATCTGACTCACACTTGCCTTAGCAGCTCAACAAGGATGGAAAGTTCATTAAATGGATGTAAAAAGTGCTTTCCTCAACGGTGATTTACAGGAAGAAGTGTACATGACACAACCACCAGGTTTTGAAATTGAAGGACAGGAACATAAAGTCTGCAAACTGATAAAGGCTTTATATGGGTTAAAACAAGCTCCCCGAGCTCGCTATGCCAAAATGGATGAATACCTTCGGAAAGTTGGTTTTCAACGAAGTAAATCTGATGATACCTTGTATGTATGCCAACAAGGTAAAAATCTGGTGATTCTGATTATGTATGTAGATGATTTGATTATCACTGGCAACAATGATGATCACATTGCACGGGTGAAAAAGGAGTTACATGCAGGTTTTAAGATGACATATTTGGGACTACTTCACTACTATCTTGGAGTTGAAGTATTCCAACGTCCACATCATATCTTCATTTCACAGAGTAACTATGCAGCAGAAATTCTTCAGCGATTTGGAATGCAGGACCTTGTTGAAGCTTGCTGAAGCAGATTTCAGACCTTGTTGAAGCTTGAAAAATTCGGACCTTGTTGAAGCTTGTTGAAGCAGATTTCAGACCTCCTAATGCAGATTTTGAACCCCCTGAGTCAGATTGCAAATCTCCTAAGGCAGATTTCGGACTTCCCCCTGCCATGAGGTAGACTATGGACCTCCTGAGGCAAAGTCTGATCACTCACTCAGGTCGAATTGCAATGCTTCTTCCTGATATTATTCGGTGTCTTCTAAGAAGGTGAATCTGGAAAGTTCCTAAGGCAATTCACTGGCCCTAAAGCAGAGTTCAGAAGGGTTTTCTGAGACAAGTTTGTGGCATTCCTAAGGCAAAAGCTTGGCAATTTCTCTGAGACAGCTCGGCTCTCCTGGGGAAGAAGTTTTGCATTTTCTGAGATAGTTCAAAGGTGGAGCTAGGGCACTTCCTGAGACAGAAGCTCGGTAATCTTCCTAAGTAGTTCGGCGATTTCTTGAGGTAGCTCGGCCCCCTTTCCTGAGTCAAAATTCAGTGGTTCTCAGTCAACTCCCATAATAGAATTCAGGGCTTGTCCTGAGGCTATTTGAACACCTTTCAGTCAAAATTCACACGAAAGTAAATGAATTATTGTAACTATTTTTTCTAGTCTACAAACCAGCACAAGGTAGCTCGAGTCACTTTGTAGGAGACTAGGGTAAATTTGCAATTGGTATAACTTTATGAACTTTGGATTTAATACTGTAACTATTTGTCAAGATCACTGATGGTTGAATTACAGCACTGTACTAGGTAGAACATTGTATTTCTTGTTGTTGGGTGGACAGTCCTATTTATCATTGGTTTTAGGACTATATTGCTTATTCTTTTATTAGTATTGTTACTGTGAATGAATTGTTTATTTCATTATTGAGCAAGCAAGGAAGTTCTGTTTGAAACCCTAGTTTCTAAGAAACTCTCGTATAAAATTATCCTAAGACACTATAGTATTCTAGGCTCTGTCTTGAAGAGGTACCTGGAGGTCTTTGGTGCAAGCATTGAAATTACTGAGAAGAATGATGTCCCCAAGAGTGTAGTGGTAGATATTTGCGTAGAGTTTGTAGAAAGTGTCTCCCTCACACTCACTATGCATTGCAAAGTGCAACAAGGCTAGGGAGAAGTGGCAAACTACAATGTAGTTGTCCCAAGAAGGTGGTTATGCAAATGGAATTGGATCCACAAAATACGGCATGTTCATTTCATGATACCATAGTAACCTTGCACTGGAGGGAGTCCCATATCAGACATGCAACCCCCTTGAACCCTTGATGCTATCAAATCTATTCTCCTCTGAACATGACCATGCCCAATGATACCCATGGATCAGTGGTGGCGTTCGCATGGGGCTACTGAGCGTCGAGGTCGTGGGAGCCAATTGCATCATGAAGTGTGCTCGATGAAGACCAAAGCGCATGATTACAATTCTAGGCGCCAAAGGATATGGTAGCAAAACCTCCCCTAACATACCCCCAGCTGAACGGGACCATCATTTGGCCTAATCATGGATGGCGACATTGAGATAGTGAAGAACAACCCACTTCCCTTCTTTTCACATAGTGATGATACAATCCCTAGATAATTTGAGATCCTCCAATTGGGATTTCGTGAGTTATGGAATGAGGAAGATCCTCTGTGTGGTCGGGAGTGAAGTCAACTTTTTCTTACTAGGAAGGCTCTAAGTCAATCTTTATGTGTTCGAAAACGAAGGAAGAGCATGGAATTGGGGCCCATCTATGCATGCTCAAGGGTGATGTCCTTCATATCTAAGGTGTCATGAAGGAATGAAGTGCCTAGTTGTAAGGGACTCAAAGGGACCACGGGAAGGGGAGTCCACATGCTCTCAGATTGAGTTCCCAGGCTTGGTGGAGGCGTTCCTCATTCAATTTTCCCTATACCAACCCTTCGACCATGCCAAATGGGGGAGGTTGCTCCCTTTTTCAGACCACTTCAACCCAAGAATTGAGTCTTTGCTACTGCATTTCTTCCTCTTGTTTAAATATGTTATATTGTGATTTCATCTCCTTCGATAGGTTTTTAATTTCTTTTTGGAGCACGGGGATACTCTCAATTGGTTTCTGTAAATGCAAGTTTTCTTGTATTTTCATTTCAAAAACTTGTTGCTTCAGACCTAGTAACTATGCTTGAGATCTACTACCTAAGAATGGAGCTATTTGTTTTCATTTTCAAGGAATTCCACCCTTCATATCAAGTTCTTGACCTGAGAAGTTTAATATGAAAAGTCCCACTTCATGGCGATATCAGTTAGATTATAGAGTCCCTATCTGCTATTGTAATTTCCAAGGGTTTCCTACAATAGTGACAGCGAGGATTCCTCCATTCCTCACTCCATGACGCTGCTAATCCTTGTGGCTAGCCCTTTGAACCACCTTGTTTGAAACACCATGCAATCACCTTCAAAAATCCTCAAACCCTACTACAATTAGATTATGGCTACGGCAAGCCGTGGGCTAGATTACAATTCGCTGAAGGTAGGATACAGCTGAAGCGAGGTCACAACAAGAAATTCATGGCGAGGGTTGCAGGCAGCAAGAGCACAAGCCAAGGTCGCGACAAGCAGAAGGTCATGGAAGTGGGTCAACTACTACTTTGAAACCCATTGGATGCTACTCTAAAACTCATACAAGTCGAAAATCTTTGAACCCTGCTGCAGTTGAATTACAGCTGGTTATGAAAGGCAGCAACAGAGATACAAGCCACAATTCTTCAGTGGAGGACGGGAGAAACCCTCACATAGTTGCATGCCACAGATGACTCCTAAAATTAGTTGAGGTCTTGCAATAAACTAGGTTTGCAGCCAAGAGTGCCAAGAGTGCCAAGAGTGGGGACGGGAGCTCAACAATGGATGAGAGGGATCAAAACCAAGTTTGCAGGGTGTGGGCAAACACTTGTTTGAGGTTTTCCACTAAGGTGCTAGATTTTGCGGTAATAGTACCTTCACACACTCCTTACTTAACTATGTGCCAACAATTTCAATTGGGATTGGCCGTAAGGTTGAATGAAGGTTGGATAATGGAACTGATAGCCAATGGTCTTGGAAGCTTTGATTTGGGAATGATTCCTCTGGCCCTAGAAGGTTTGTAATTTTGTTCTAACAGGAATCTTCTTGGCCCTGACTGATAAATTGGTAAGCAGTCTTGGCATCTTTGGGCATATCTTACAGTGATTTCAGTCTGGTTATATGATTTCTTTGTGTGCCGTGAATTTGTTCTGGGGTTGGAACTTGAGTCAAGGAATGCAAGTGACCTGGGGAATTGGAGATTGGAATTGGGATTGTCTAAGTGTGCCTGAGTCAACTGTTTGGTTTTAATGGGAACTTCCATGTAATATTCCCAATTAGCAGCAGCTAATTGGAAATATTAATTTTGACTAATTTTGCCTTTATAAAGTTAAAATATAAATAAAGTGGGTGAGGGAGCACTTAGTTCACACTTAGGATAAAAGCATTCCCTAAAGTCACTAAGGAGACATGTCAAATTAGCAAGGTGGGGCCTAGTGGCCAAGTGGCAGCGCAGGGATTGGTGGGGCCGAGGTGAGGGAGACGCTCACCAAGCATAAAAGGAGGAAGGGTTCCCTCATTCTCATTCATTCTGATTATGCATTTTGAGAATTGTCTTCCTGACATTGAGCACGCTTGCTGTTTAGCAAAGTCTGCACGTATTGTTCAGTACACCGGCTGTCTCCGTTCGGAGATCCCAACCTCAGCCCCGGGGGACTTTGAGTGCCTGCTCGGGTGAGGAGTTTCATCTTTGTTTTGCCGGAGAGAGTTGCAGCTACCACAGAAGGAGCATCCACTTAGAGAGACAACGCAGTCAGTTCGAGGGAGGACGCAGTCTTGAGGGGAGGTGGTTCCAGATTGGGGATTTGTTGGTGGATTCAGCCCGAGATAGTGGGTAAGGGACCAGCCCTTCCCTATTCCAGCATTTTGGTGGAGTCAGGGGCCATTATTTGGAGCAGATCTTTCAGAGCCAACGTCCCTCTTTGAGGAATAGCGTAGTGCCTCAAGGAAGCCATTTTCGGGGGTCGGCCATTTTTTAAAAGCTTTCTGGGTTTTTCTGAGTTTTGGGAGTAGAGGCCATTCCCAAATTTTCAAAATTTTCCGAGGTGGGGAGCAGCCCCAAAGATTCAGTCCATTCCAGCAGGAGCAACGACACAGCAACAGCACCAACAGCTTGGAGATTACGCAGTCATTGAGGGAGCAGCCATTTCACGATATATTCTAAGAGTATTTCTACGCTTGCCTAGTGCAAGCCAAGGTGCCTTCATTCTGATCACCTTTGTATTCATTTTATCTTTCAGTACTTGATAAAATGGCTCAGCGTTCTCCATATTGTGTCTAGTTCATGTGATGCCTCTCTAGTTGCTGTAGTTTCTTGTTTATGTGCTTTATATTACTGTTTATTTCCATTTGGGATATTACATTCCATGAAATCTGGGCCTGTGGGAATTCCCAGCCTTCCAGGTGTTCTACTTCCAGTCTTTGTGTCTTCAAAATTCTTCTCCCCTATGGACCTGGCGCTTGTAAGTTGTAATCCCTGTGGTTTCGGCTTATTGAAACTATTTGAATTTGGCAAGTTGAAGTCTGTGTGTAAAGAAACTCATGTGTTGCTAGGGAACTACAGCTGGGTAAGTTGAAGTCTGTCTGTAAATCACCCCCACCAAGGGTGTTGCACTCTCCATGAAATATATGAAGATCAAAGGATTCCTTATAGGCATGAGGACCTTATATCTGATAACGGGACTTCCATATTGTCTGTGACATCCAAACTGCATGGTCATGAGGAAACTTGTAACTAGGAGTATGTTGTGATAATGGAAATGACGCTGCAACAAAAGAGGCAAATTCAAGCCTTAGAGACTAAATGCAATATATTTGTCAGCAGGTCTTCAATCAGAATAGGACTTCACAGTCTGTAGCTTTGAATCTCAGAATGTCAACGGCATAAACTTCAGGGGAACTCGAAGAAGAAACTGTCCAAACCACGAAAAGTGGACAGAGAAATACAGTAACATATATATCTCATGTTGGTCAGAACGAAGCCTACAGTACTCATGTTCTCCGTTAAACATGGTATTTCTTTGTGTTTTGCAAAGTAGAACTGGTTTTAAGAGTCTCTATCACGATTTACACTAGCGGAAGTTTTTGGATAACCTCTGCAAAGAATCATTTTGTTTTTTTGGGTAATAATCTCTAGATATTTTGCTCAGCTCCTGAACTACAGACTATGAGACACATTATTTTTGTATTACGATGCCAACCAGCATCTGCAGCACTTTTCTAATACAAAATATATCCATTTCTGTTTTAAAAAATGCTACAGAACAAACCCTGGTTATGGCAAAACAAACCACAAATATTCTCATAAGGTCTTAACATCCCAATAAGATTTTGGCAATGCATAGGTCATTGCATGGCTTGAGTGTGCCTCATAGCTAAGAGTATGTGTTTCCTCCTAAGAGGTCAGAAGTTCAAATCCAGAAGGGGGTAGAGTATGTACACCTCTGTAGACTTTAGCAGTCAAATCACTGCACAGAGGTGAGTCCCTTGTCCCACAAACATGAGGGTATCATTATTCATACACCAATTTGGTGTTTGGCTTGGCCACAACCTTAAAATTAGATTATTATTATTATTAGGTGCTACACAGTATTTGCTGTCTGGTCCTCCAATGGCTTCTTCAGACTTCCCTCTCTTCTTGTCAAGAAGATACGTCAAAAGGAAGAAACTATCCCAGTGGGTCGCACATGTCTTACTGTTATACTTATTGATACACAGGAAACTAGAAAAATAGTTCTCAGATTTCTCTTTACCTTTCATGCATTATTTATCAAGTACAGACAAATAAATGAAATAGATTCTCAGATGAAAATGGATTGCGGGGGTATGTGACTTGAACTATTGGTTAGGCCATCCAGATGCTTTCTCTGATCTCCCACATAAAAATGTATAATGCATGTCTGTGTCTCAAAAGTCTTAAATGAAAATATGAATTGTATATATAATGTGGCTTTCTAAAATAACCTTGAAGCATGTTAACCGATGCTTGTCCTTTATAAAAGTGGGCAAGTTCAAGCAGTACTCCACCCCATCGTATTAAATTCTGCAAAAAAAAGAGCATACATCAGAAGCTTTATATCTGCACTAAATGAATGGCCAAACATGCCCAAAATATCCCAATCAAAAGTTGATGACACAAATGATATTAACAACGTTGTCAAATTGCACCAACAGAAAATATCGCTTTAAAACATACACAATTCATGATTATCATCCCTTTCAGTTATAAACAGAACGAATGAATCAATAGTAGTACTATAACATGTACAGATGTATTGCATTGCATTGTATTTGTATTGTGGGTGTGTATGTAGATAGATAGATGATAAAAACCAAAGAACTGAGAGAATAACCTCCACCTAATAAACAATAGCATAAAACTCAGACATTTCATGGCTTTTCATAGCCTGTGATATGACTCAACTTGACCGGTTGGGACCAAAGTTCATCGTTTAGTTCGCCGATGTAATAATAATCTTCTCCAACCTTTGCATGAATCTTGACAGGCACGGGATTTTATCTACCAAGACCACATCCCCAAACTTGTATTCTCTTTTGGGCTTCCACTTCTTGCTCGTCTTGTGATTTGGTCTTTTAAAAATACGGACTTCTTGTGAAGGAAGAAAGGGGGAAGGTTTCTCAATCTCAGGCATCTTATAATAAGGGATTGGCCTAGGCTTGACCACATGAGTATGGTAGGCAAGTTCTCTATAAAGAATGAAAGGAGTCCCATCAGACTATGGAATGGTGACGTATCATAAATCCATTTGAAGTTGACCACCAACAGTGGCTCCCCATTTCCTTGATAACAACATTCCCCAAACATCGGGAATATCTATGACCACCACATCTATAAGTAATGATATATCAGGATTCATATCCAAAGAAACCTTAAGATCCTTTATGAGGCCTTCTACTTCAATTGGTTGAGAATTGAACCCACAGACCGCCTTGTACTTCCGAGTGATGTTAAGATTTAATTGCTTCATGACCTTTAATGGCATAATATTTGCAGAAGCCCCTGCATTTAACATGCAATTATGCAATAAGAGATCATTAACAGCTAAGGTGAGCAGGAATAGCTCATGCCCTTGGTTCAGATTGAGAAGTCGGATATTTTGTAATGCCACAGGTAAGTCTTCCTCTTCAAACCCCAGGGTTTTCTTAACTTGCCATCGTTGTCATGGAAGCTTCACAATCTCCTTTAATGGAACTTGTACAGTCATCTTTCCTATATCAGTCTCTAAATCGACATCAAGCTCGACTTCTTTACCCTTATCCTTTTTGGTGGATTCTCCCTTTTGAGGATTCTTTTCGGGATTGACTTTCTTTGGAGGATCCTTCTTAGGGGGCTCTTTGAGGAGAGGTTCTTTCTGAGGAGCTTGCTTAGGAAGTGTTAATTTTGGGCAACTAGGTCCAAACTCCATGTTGCACTGCTCATATGATAATGATTATATTTTTGTTGGATTCCTCTTTCGGAGATCTAAAGATCATCTTGTTTGGATGAGCAGAACTTATATTTTGATTTTATTTTCCACACATGTGCAAGGTCGGCCAGATTTGTAATTTAGGCTTGCAAGGCCAATAGATGTGTCTCACACCCTCACTAATGGATATAAATTGGAGAGACTTGGAGATCATTTGCTCATCAATTCATCACACATTCTCTCTTGTGATCTGATTGGTTCGATCAGCCTTTGGAGGCCTCTTTCTCTCACACGTGCGGAGCTGAAGCTGGGAAAAAGTGCGCACTGTTTTAGGGTTGTTTTTCTGGTGCATTGACCAGCGTTGACCATGGCCAAATCTTGGAGTTTTGACCTCCAACAAGTGCAGAAATTTCGATCTCTTGAGGCCTCATTAGAGGGCACAAATATTGAGGAAAAGAGAGACCGTTGACCAAAGCCCTAATCTGCAGCGTTGATGTTGACTTTTCTGTTGACCGGCGTTGGCTTTTTTGGAGCTGTCTTTGAGGTGTATGTGTGACACTTGGAGGATTGGCTGATCTGATGTTGAGAAAGACTTTGCTAGCTGGTGCATCCTGTTGATTGTCATAACGCGCATCACTCTCTATCCTTGCCAAACAAGAAGAATTGTAAATTCTGATTTATATTATTGGTTTGTCTTCTGTTGATCTATTATTAAGTTCTATCAGCATTTTACTTACATGTTTATGAGATTGCAAATTGAATTGGGCCTATAAGAAAGATTGAAGTAAAACTACATTAAGCATAGAACATACCATGTTTGTCAAAATCTAACATGGTATCAGAGCTAAGGTGAAGACAAAGCCCAAGATAGTGTGAAAAGCAATCACCAAAGAAGAAATCCTATCAAGGACCAATGGCCTCCTCAATCTATAAGGGTTTCAAATCTGATGATAAGTTGACTAGAAAGTTTGATTATCATGCATGGAAGATGTCCTTGGATTTAGCATTAGAAGATCAATATGTCATGGATTATGTGCAGGGGAAGATTCTTGAGCCTCCATCAAATGCACCTACTGCCACAAAGATGAAGTATAGGAAAGGGGAAATCAAAGCAAAGATGATTATCAAGGATTCTATTCATAAGCACTTGGTTGTTTACATCTCTGAGCTGGGCACATCTAAAGAGATGTATGATAAGTTGGTTAGCATGTTCAGGGCTAGCAATGTTAATCAAGTGCTTTTCTTCAAGAATAAATTGAAGAATATCAAGAAGGGCAAAGATAAATCCATTCAATCCTATTTTATGAGGCTCACTAAAATCAAGAACAATCTCCTAGCTATTGGAGAAGAAATATTTGATCGAGAGATGGTTCTCATTGCGCTTGGAGGTCTCCCCCGTGATTGGTATGTATTCAATACCACTATTCTTAATAATAATGTGATTCCTGATTTTGATGATATATTGACAAGATGCACTTAAGAAGAGACAAGAATGATGGAGAGAGATCATCCCTCTAATGGAAATGGAGGTGACCCTACTGCCTTCGCCACTCATGCAAAGAAGTGGAACAATGGTGGTCCGAGAAATCAAAACCATGGAAGAGCAAAGCCCAAAGGAAGGAAAGGAAGATGTTACACTTGTAACAAGTTTGGTCACTATGCAAGAGAGTGCCCCAATAGAAGCGACTCTCCAAGGGATGATAACAATAACGTCTTCAGAAGGAATGGAAATCAAAGGAAGAATAGGTTCAAAGGAAAGAGGAAGGCTCCCTCTGATCGTAGTGGAAATGGGCAACCTTTCAAGAGGTCAAGAAATTCTAGGTATGATAAATCTAATGTTGTTGAGAATAAGAAAAATGAATATATTCTTGTATCTGCCCTGTCTGTTGCATCTCCTCCCGATACCCTGGATATCTGGTTGATTGACAGTGGTTCTTCAAGGCACTTCACTGGTTATAAAAAAGCCCTCTCTGTGAAAATTCTGTAATGGAGAATTCTACTACAGCTACTTATTGAATTTCTTCTATTGCATTGTCAAACACAATTATTTAACATTTATTTAACATTTCTCGTGTTAAATAATAAAATCAAATATTATGCAGACTTCACGATTAACAAATCACATATAAAAATAGCACAAGTAATCACACATAGACGCCGTTATTTTTGGACAATTGTCCCCGGAAAAACCCAATGTGGGAAAACCGGTGCAACACATCTGAGGGTTTTTGTAATATCTTGTTTCGGGGATATCTCTAAAACACGGCAAACTCCAACTAGAGATGGACTGGGAGGGCATTTACCAGATATGCCGCCTCTGAAAAGAGGACGAAATCTAGAGGCTACCTGGCCCTTTCCAGACTCTGCCTAAGAGTATGAGATAAGCACACCAAGTGGTATAGAACTAGAATGCCCGAAAATATATAAAGATAACAGTGCAGCATAGCAAGAATGTACGACAAAACATCCAGAAATATAGAGAGAGAATGCTAAGCCATTTTATTAAACTAAGAAATATAATGAAGTACAACAGGTGATCAGAGTGATGGCACCTAAACTTGCTCAAGGCAAGCGAAGAAATACTCTCAGAATACACAGGAAATGGCTGCTCTCTGAACTGCGTCCCAGTTGCTGGAAAACTATCGTGTAGCTACTACTGTTGAAATGAACTGATGACTAAGGGTTGTTCCCCTTGCCGGAATGAGCTGAAAATCCGGAATCCTCCTCTACTCACCAATCTCGGCAAAACCCAGAAACCATATCAAAAACGGCTGACCCCCGAAAAACACCCCCCTTGGGGAATTACGCCGGCCTCCAAGGCTCTGCGCAGAGGTTGAATAGGAATGAATGAAATACGGCCTCAAACTCCACCAAAATCTTCCCAAAGGCAAGGCTGATCCTCTGCTCAAACTCCCGGCTCAAAACCCCTACAAAAATCCCAATCCGAAGCTCCTCCTAGATGGACTACGTCCTCCCTCTCAATAACTGCACAGTCTCTCTGAATGCTCGGCTCCGCAACAAAACCAAATGCCAAACCTCCCGCAAAATGCTGAAGAAACTACCTTGCCCGAGTAGGCACTCGAAGTCCCCCGGGGTTAAGGGCGAGATCTCCGATCGGAGACACTCAACGCACTAAACAGTGTTGCAGACAGGCTAAACAGCGAGCGTGCTCAAGAAGTCAAAACAACCAACTCAATATCATCAACAACGAATACTCCAAATGAGGAGGCTCCCCTCCTTATATAACGTTGGCCTCTCTCTCTCAAACCCTAGGCCTCTCATCCAATGTAGCCTCCTTGGCCCCCACGCTGCCAACTCAACCTGCGTTGTCTCTCCAAGTGTTCACGTGGGCCCCTTCCCTACGTGGTCCTTTTGCCCCCCTCGATTCACTTAAGTTACAATGTTGTGTCTACTAGGGAGTGCACTTTATTTTTAAAGTGAGTTATGTCCCCCTCTACTCACCTTTATTTATAATTTAATTATATAAGGCAAAATTGATCAAAATTAATATTTCCAATTAGCTGCTGCTAATTGGGAATATTACAGTCCTCCCCGCCAAAAATTGCTTGTCCTCAAGCAATGCCTGAACAAGCCTCCTCTCTAGCTGGTGCTCCCCACCGACACTGCAAAAAGGTGCTTGGGTCCCAGATGCGCCACCATGGCCAATAATCGCCCAAGTCCCATGGCTCGGACTACGCACTGCCTCTGGCTATGACTAATGCTCTAAGAGGCGAAGACCATGACCCCTGCTTCGTTGTATCTGTGACTGTGTAAGCTGTCCCATCAACTGTGTACCAACTCATCACCTCTCTCCAATCCAAGTCCTGACTCAATCCCACGTTGATCCTGCTCTGCTGAAATCAAGATGGAGTGTTGAAGAAACGACGACCTGTGACCCCCTGCCAGCTGGAATCTGTAACATCTGCTATGTCCAAGGGCCCCTGCTCCTCTGTGCTCCCTACGAAGAATACCGTACCATCAAGAGGGTACCAACTCATGATCTCCCGCCAGTCCATCCTGGAAGAAGAATCCGATGTAGCAACAACAACTGCATATGGAACACACCTAGAGTGTTGCCGCCAGCCCGTAATTAACTCCCACTGCTCTACCATGACTGCCAATGAAAGCTGCCTGTAGAAGGAAGCCCCTCTCTCTATAATGGGCCAAAGTGGGCAAGATATGCTGCAAGCTCCATCGATGTACTCCTGGAGAGTGCTACCCACTAGAAACACTGCAGCTCTGCTGACTGCGTGTACATCTATCTGCGCCTCATCCCTGTGTCGACACACAGATGGATGCTCCACCATATCCAACAGCTCCTCCCACTCCTGATCAGGAATGTCATGCTCCCGCTGTCTACTGGCCCCCTGCAGAACAATCCCATCAACCTCCAACACCTCCAGAGGATATGGATCTGCAACGGTTGTCACCGTCCTCGACGTCAGTGCATCTGACTGCCCCACCTCAATGGCTAACCCCAATGTTAGCCGCATATCCCTCATCGGCTCAATGTGGGCGCCCATCTAGCTCTCCCCCAAAGGAATATCGTGCCTGATGTGAATAGTGTCCTCCTCTGTCGACTCAGGCTCCATCACCTGCTGCTCTAGCTGAATCGTCACAAGTGACTCTTCACCCAGAGTATCTCTCGCAGAGTCCCGTGACTGCTCACCCTGGACACTGGAATGCAGCTCCAGTCTGCTGTCACCATCTATGCGTGGATGCTCTCGCTTCCCAGGAGCGTCCTCAACTCATCCTATGGACTCATATGAAAAAGAGTCCTCACCCTGGCATACAGAAGGAATGCCCTCCTGTTCTACCTCCGCCACCTCATCTGCATTGAATATGCCATCCACCCTCTCGATAAAGTGTCGATACAATGTCTGGAGCCCAGACACATACTGGGATGCTACCTTTGTTGTACCCAGTGTCCTCTGCTCATGCATGATCTCGACATGCCCTGAGGGAAAAATGACGCATGTCTCCCTCATGACCTGCTCCCCAAGCGTAGGCTCATCGATGATTGATGTGCCACCCCTGCAGAGGATCATCTCATCCCCTAACATGTGGCTGTCAACTAGCGCCCCGACCCAGTGCCACTGCTGAGAAGTCTCTCCCCTAGTGTGCTGAGTGTCATCCAAATATCTTGGGTGAGCCTCGCGTACCCCGCTGCTCATGCCCAAGGTGCCAAAGGACAACGAAAAAATCGACTGTGCTCGTGAGTGATGTAGAAGAGGGTCAGGTGCGTGAGTCCCCATAGATGCCGTCAAGTATTGCTTATCTGTCTCCCCATCGATCTTGGGTGAAATGCCCCCAAAGGTAAGCCCGGTGTCCCTATCCGTGAGTCTCCCTAGAGGCAATGCTCTAAGACCCTGCTGTGCAGCACCATACGCCCTCGCATACCACCGATCATCCATGTACTCCTCGACATGCCACTGCACACTGAGGCATACCCCTGTATACTGCTGGATACCCCAAGCTACTGTTGTACCACCCCGTACCGTCTCGTGCCCTGATTGTGTCTAGGCATCGGTCACTCCCCGCATGCTCTCAATGTGATTTAGGACACTCCTACTCCACAATGCAGTCCCACACACTATGGTACACCACCATGCAACTCCATGTCCACCGGTAGTCCACTGCTCAATGCTAGAGGCTCCCACACATCCCTGGATGTGATGACCTAGAGCTGTGCCTCTACATGTCGGACTACCCCCAATCGGTATCATCGTCTCCACCGTCGCATCACTATACCCGCCGACGAATGGATCATCACTCCAAACCCTCCTCGAGGGGTCCGAGAAGTGAATCTCTCTATGTGTCAGTAGTGTTACCACCACTGCTCGGCTCCGCTGCGTCCTCTGTGCCCCACACAAAGGTGAAGAATCCTTGGCCCCATACAAGGCGCCATCTGGTGGCCTGCCAATGCCACCTCCTCCGATAAGCTCCTGCCAAGGTATGTTGACCACCTCGTGATCCTGTGTATGAGTGTCATACCAAGACAACCTAGGGAGTCTGCCCAAAAACTGGTTGGCCACTGGGGCTGACCGAAACTCCCCTAGCGGATGCGCATGCTCTACTGCTAGGCCAACTGTATCCTCCAAGACATAGTCAACCAACCTGCCTGGGAAATGATAGGTAATCCCGCCTAGACCCCAATGCCAATCTGGGGTTCCTGTATTCCCAGCACCTGGAAACTCCTGCTGAACTACACCCGGGTGCACTACCATCTCCATAACCCACTCCACCGGGTACCAACTCAAAATCTCTCGCCATCCAACCTCAACATGTGGATGCTGCACCCTGTGCAACCCCCATCGTCTCATCCTGCTAACCAAGTCAACGTATGAGATTTGACTAGGTGACTCCGTCTCTCTCTCTCTAATGGGAAGGGGTAACCCAACAACACTGCTAGTCCCGTCCATGCATGCCTGAAGGGGAATGATCTGACGCTGCAACGTGTCCTCTGGTTGTACCATCAAGGAATCCAGTCGTTCCCCAATGCGGACCAACTTGGCCGTCGACTCGGCACAAGCCACTCTCATGCCCTCAAGCTCCTTGTCCTGCAACAAAATGGCCTCCCGTACTGATGTGGCCTTCCCTTTCAAAACTCGAAGGTCCGTCCGAAGCCGATGATACCGCTGTCTGCGACCATCATCCAATACCTCTGTATCCCCTAGTGCCTCATCGAATGTGGGTACATCTCCTGACACCTCACCCATCTGTCGTGTGCTGCTACCACCCAAAGACTCAGACATGACTCCCGGTCATCACCTCAATGGATGGCTCTACTGGGGTAGGCTCTACCTTCTCCACTACGATATCAACCGACACGGTCAAGGAGGTCTCCAATGAGGGTGAGTCCTGTGTCACACTAGGTGTATCCTCAAACTCCCTGCAATCCTGTGTGCCCTCATCCTCCAAGTGCGAGGTAACCATTTTGATGGTTTCCCCCTCCGATACTCGGTCAAGCTGGAAAGAGGTATCCAACTTCTCCACCCAAGCTTTTTCCGAATGCTTGGATGACCCATCAAATGTCGGTAAATGGAGTCTGCTTACTGTGTGCTGTAAGCCCCCGTCATGTGAGTGCCTGTTCCCACTGTGAAAGTTGCGGGGTCTGCTATCCCGCTGGAGCTGAACAAAATCTCTAAATGGAAAGGCATCCTTGAACTCCTGCCCATATGCCTGATACTCGGCAAAATAATCTCCCATGGGCCGTGCGGCTCGGCTCGTCGTGCTCGCCCCTATGTTCCACCTGCAGGCATAGTGGAATGTGTGGGTGTATGTGATGCCATATGCTGAGTGGCATAATGCTTCAGCAAATGGTGGGATGTGCCTTATCCCTCGCTCATCTGGAAACCCCTTGGGGTTTCACGCTATCTAGCTTCCACAGTGGTGAATCTCTGCCCCATCACCTCAATCTGCCTCGACAGATCCCGTACTGATTTGAGGAGAATCTCCCTAAATCTCTTCGCATCATCATCACCTACCATCGGCCTCTCCTCGCTCGTGTTCACAGTTCTCATAAATTTCCGTGTCTACTCGCTGTGCTCCTCCTGCTCTGCATCCACCACCCGAACACAATCTCCCTCTCCGCAGGTGTTCTCCAACCTACGCTCACGATCTTTGTACTTTCTGCCTCTGTAACAAATGTATGGCCTCTTCCCCGGTGTCATAGACAACTAGCTCCACAGGCTGAGCCAGAACTATGCTCTGATACCACTATAATATCCCGTTTCGGGGATATCTCTAAAACACAAGCAAACTCCAACCAGAGATGGACTAGGAGGGCGTTTACCAGATATGACGCCTCTGAAAAGAGGACGAAATCTGGAGGCTACCTGGCCCTTTCCAGACTCTGTCTAAGAGTATGAGATAAACACACCAAGTGGTATAGAACTAGAATGCCCAAAAATATATAAAGATAACAGTGCAGCGGACATACAATAGCATAGAAAGAATGTACGACAAATCATCCAGAAATATAGAGAGAGAATGATAAGCCATTTTATTAAACTGAGAAATATAATGAAGTACAATAGGTGATCAGAGTGATGGCACCTAAACTTGCTCAAGGCAAGTGAAGAAATACTCTCAGAATACAAAGGAAATGGCTGCTCTCTGAACTGTGTCCCAGCTGCTGGGAAACTGCCGTGTAGCTGCTACTGCTGAAATGAACTGATGACTAGGGGTTGTTCCACTTGCCGGAATGAGCTGAAAATCTGGAATCCTCGTCTACTCACCAATCTCGGCAAAACCCAGAAACCATATCAAAAACGGCTGACCCCCGAAAAACACCCCCCTTGGGGAATTACGCCGGCCTCCAAGGCTCTGCGCAGAGGTTGAATAGGAATGAATGAAATACGGCCTCAAACTCCACCAAAATCTTCCCAAAGGCAAGGCTGATCCTCTGCTCAAACTCCCGGCTCAAAACCCCTACAAAAATCCCAATCCGAAGCTCCTCCTAGATGGACTACGTCCTCCCTCTCAATAACTGCACAGTCTCTCTGAATGCTCGGCTCCGCAACAAAACCAAATGCCAAACCTCCCGCAAAATGCTGAAGAAACTACCTTGCCCGAGTAGGCACTCGAAGTCCCCCGGGGTTAAGGGCGAGATCTCCGATCGGAGACACTCAACGCACTAAACAGTGTTGCAGACAGGCTAAACAGCGAGCGTGCTCAAGAAGTCAAAACAACCAACTCAATATCATCAACAACGAATACTCCAAATGAGGAGGCTCCCCTCCTTATATAACGTTGGCCTCTCTCTCTCAAACCCTAGGCCTCTCATCCAATGTAGCCTCCTTGGCCCCCACGCTGCCAACTCAACCTGCGTTGTCTCTCCAAGTGTTCACGTGGGCCCCTTCCCTACGTGGTCCTTTTGCCCCCCTCGATTCACTTAAGTTACAATGTTGTGTCTACTAGGGAGTGCACTTTATTTTTAAAGTGAGTTATGTCCCCCTCTACTCACCTTTATTTATAATTTAATTATATAAGGCAAAATTGATCAAAATTAATATTCCAATTAGTCGTCGCTAATTAGCGCTAATTGGGAATATTACGCTTTTTCCTTTATGCAGAATTTAAGTACAAATGTGTGATTGTAAATGTCAATCAATCACCTGAAGAATTCTGATGAGAAAAGGCTGAGTGAGACAATTCTCACATCACCATCTGAGTTCCGACACTAACTTGCACCCACACTGACTGGCTCTGCGTGATTTCTGCGCTGTGACTGTGTCACTCACATTGTCACTGCGTCACTACCTCTGCTGCTTGTCGTCGCTGCTTCTGTGCTTGCTGCTATATGAGACTAGAGTGCTCCTTCCTTCCCAAAATGTCCTCTTGACATCGGATGAACCCTCAGCTGCCTCTCCAACAGAAAACGAAACTCCCTCTGCTTCTCTGCACTGGACCAACGTAACTGCTGCTAGGGTAACTCTGTGCTGATGCTTTGGCTCCTCTCTCACTCCTCTTCATGCACTCTCTATGCTTCAGAAATTCTCCTTCTTGGAGATGTCACCTTCCCCTCTCTGAAAATGAGAACCACTTTGATTCTCCCTCTCTCTGAAGAAATCGAAATCTTGATTCTTTCTTCCCCTGATGTGTCTTTCCATAGGCCCCTCCTCACCCTCCTTATATTCTTCTGTTGAACCTTCAACGATCAAGATTAAAACATAATCAACGACCAAGATTAATTTGGAGGTGATCCATGACTTCTTCTAGAAGATTTACACTAAGTTTAATTAATACCCTTTAATTAATCAGTTTCCCTAAGTTTATACTTGGGAAAACATTAAAAAAATATTAGTTATTTTAATTTAACCATCTCTAAGTGGTATCTTCAAAAATCCTTTCTGCGTATTATGGAATACATGTGTCTTAGCCCATATACAAAATTTACAAAGCTAGAGCACATCTGCTGCTACCATAAATCAACACTCCCTCTTAGCGAGGAGAGTGCTCTAGCAAAAAAAACACTCAATGTGATGCTCTGACTTATGTAACATCTGCAGCTGTGTTATAGATGCTGCTCACCAATACTGTACTAATGTTGCACCTGTACTGCTGCTAACTCTGCATGCTGCTGCCAACTGCTATTGTACTGCAACTCCCTCCTTCAACTGCACTGAGGATCCATTTCTTATTGAAATGGATCTTCAACAGCACCGAAGAAACCGGAATTCAGTGAACTTAATTCTCAGAAGCTTGTATATATCTATTGTTTGTTCGCTCGTGGGAATGTAATCGAGTTGTAATCGCCCCACGCTAAACACAAGCCCGATAAAATGATGCTTGATGTCATATGTCGGACCTTGAAGAAGACATGGATTTTCAGAGAGTTTGATACAACTCTGATTGTCACAGTAAACGCTAGTTGGCTCCATCCCGCTTCCGAATAGACTCACAAGAAGTTTCCGAAGCCAGATTGCTTTGCATGTAGCTGTACTAGCTGCCATGTACTCTGCTTCGGCTGTGCTCAATGCTACTAACTTCTATTTCTTGCTGCACTGGGACACCATTCCTGATCCAATGCTGAAACATTACCCAGAGGTACTTTTCCTGTCCACTGAGTTTCCTGCCTAATCTGCATTCGTGAATCCACTAAGTTTGACATCCTCTCCTCTGCCATATCTGATACCAAATCTGACTGTTCCTCGTACATACCTCAGGACGTGCCTTGCTGCGGCCCAGTGCACTCTTTTGGGTTCCACCATGAACTGACTAAGAGTGTTAATAACAAAGGAAATGTTTGGTTTGGTGTTAACCAAATACATCAATGACCCGATGAGTTGTCTGTATAAGGTGGGGTCTACCTCTGTATCTTCTGATGCATCTATATTTTTCCAATTGGTGATCATGGGTGTGGCCATGGTCCTGCAATCTTGCATTTTGAACCTCTTCAGAATTTCCAAGGCATACCTCTCCTGCCCCATGAAGATATCTCCATCTTTCTGACAAAATTCCAATCCTAGGAAATAGTGCATCAACCCCAAATCCTTCATGTCAAATTCAACTTCTAGATTCCGTTTGCAATCCTTGATGAGCCTAGATGATCCAGTGAGAAGCAAATCATCTACATATAGTACTAGTACCAATGACTCATCCTCTACTAGCAAGTAGTAAAGATTGGGATCTGCATCACACTTGACGAATCCCATCTTTTGCAAATAGCTATCTATTCGACCATACCATGCTCTCAGAGCTTGCTTAAGCCCGTATAGGGCTTTCTTTAATTTGCATACATGAGACCTCCTTTCATGAGTCTCAAAACCCTCTGGCTGTTCAATATACCTCTTCCTCAATTTCTCCATTCAAGAATGCCGTCTTGACATCCATTTGATGAATCTCCCATCCCATCTGTGCAACTAAAGATACGACAGTCTAGATGGAGGTATATCTGGCAACTGGTGCGAAGGTCTCCTCATAGTCAATGCCTTCCTTCTAAGCATACCCTTTTGTCACGAACCTTGCCTTGTATTTCTCTACACTGCCATCTGCAGCATACTTGATCTTGTAGATCCAACGTGACCCAACAACTGATCTGCTCTGAGGTCTGGGTACAACTTCCCAGACATCATTTGTCATGATAGAAGCATACTCTTCTATCATGGCATCTAGCCATACTTGGTGCTGAACAGCTGCTGGAAGCTGGAAGGTTCCTCTACTTGAGCCACCAAGGCGTGGTACCTGTCAGGAGGTCTGCGCTGTCTCTTCACATTCCTGGGAGTCCCAATAAAGTTTTCTGCGTCCCTCGGTACTTGCTGAGCTTCCCTGCTGATCCGACCACTGGTGGAAGGCTACTCTCTCAACTCTTCCTCCTGATCTAATAGCTCCTCGGACTAAGTATCTTCCTGATCTTCCTCGATGAAAATGTTAGTACCTGTCTTCGGTACCAAAGATTGTCTTCCTATTTGTTCTTCTTGGTGCCCCTGCTGTTCTTGGACCAAGGGAACTTCTGCAGTTTGATCCTTTGCCGGCATATCACATGATTTCTGAAACACTCTATCCTCCATGAACTTAACATCGCGTCTTATCACAACCTTCCTACTGTTAGGAATATAGATCCTATATGCCTTGGAGGTGTCACTGTACCCTACAAGATACCCCCTTTCTACAGTTTGATCCAGCTTGCTTCTCTTCTCGTTGGGTACATGACAGTATGCCATGCTACCAAATATCCGAAGATGCCCTACCTCTGGTTTCTTCCCTGTGAAAACTTCTTCAGGAGTCTTCTTCCTCAATGCTCAATGAGGTGTCCTGTTCTGGATATACACTATCGTGTTGCAGGCTTCAGCCCATAAATATCGGGGTAAATCAAGGTCAAATAACATGGCCTTGGCTGCTCCTACAATTGTCTTGTTCTTACGTTCTGCCACACCATTCTGCTCTGGATTGTATGGCGCAGTCTACTCTCTCCTGATGCCCTCCTTTGCGCAGAAATCTATGAAGTCTCCATCTATGTATTCCCCACCATTATCTGAATGCAATGTCTTGATCTTCTTCCCCATCATGTTTTCAACAAGAGCCTTGAATTCTTTGAACTTTTCAAAAACTTCATCTTTTGTCTTCAGGAAGTAGATCCAGGTCTTCCTGGAGTGATCATCAATGTATGTGACAAAATATTTGCCACCTTTGAGAGCATTAGTAGACATTGGTCCACAAATATCTGAGTGTATCAATCCTAGAATGCTTGCTGCCCTGTTTTCACTTCTGGGAAAAGCTGCCTTAGCGTACTTCCCAAGTACGCATCCTCGACATACATCATCATGCTCTGTGCGGAGAACAGGTGCCCCATCAACTGTTTCTCTGAGCATCTTCAATGCACCGTGATGCAGGTGCCCCATTCTTATATGCCAAAGTTCATTCAAACCTTTCTGGTCTTCGAGATTACTACTGACTAGTGCCATCGGGGTTTTGATCTGCAACCTGTATAGTCTGTTGCTTTTGACTCTGATCTGCCTTGTTTGCTTCCAACTGGGATGCTTGACATATACTTTCTTTCCATTAAAGTGTATGTCATACCCTTTGTCCTGCAACTGGGATACTGAGATTAGATTCATCCCAAGCCCTGGCACATGTAGTACATCCGTGATTTTGACACTGGCTCCGGCTTTCGTCTGAAACACTACGGATCCTATCCCAACTGGAGTGCACTTTGTGCTATTTCCCATAGTCATTTGGAAGTTCATCTGCTCTTCCCTATAGCTTGAGAAGCATTCTTGTACTCCAGTCATATGAGCTGAAGCCCCGCTATCAATATACCAGATTCTTGCGGATGCTGAACTTGATAGGCATGTACCATCCTCTTTTAACCTAGAGGATAAAACATCTAAGTCTGCCATACTTATCTGTGCTGCGTCCCCTCTGAAGCTTCTGGTTTATGCAGTCCCTTTTCTGACCTTGCTTCCTTTGGATTTGACAGCTCGGATACCATGTGAAAATTCTATAATGGAGAATTCTACTGCAACTACTTATTGAATTTCTTCTATTGCATTGTCAAACACAATTATTTAACATTTATCGTGTTAAATAACAAAATAAAATATGTTGTAGACTTCACGATTAACAAATCACATATAAAAATAGCACAAGTAATCACACATAGACATCGTTATTTTTGGACAATTGTCCCCGGAAAAACCCAATGTGGAAAAACCGGTGCAGCAGATTTGAGGATTTCTTTATTATGCAAAAATCCTGAGTACAAATGTGTGATTGTAAATGTCAATCAATCACTTGAAGAATTCTGGTGAGAAAAGGCTGAGTGAGACAGTTCTCACATCACCACGAAGTTCCAACACTGACCTGCACCCACACTGACTGGCTCTACATGATTTCTGCGCAGTGACTGCGTCACTCACGCTGTTACTATGTCACTGCTGCTAATGCTTGTCATGGCTGCTTCTGTGCTTGCAGCTGTGTGAGACTAGAGTGTTCCTTCCTTCCAGAACTGTCCCCCTGAAACCGGATGAACCCTCAGCTGCCCCTCCAACAGAAATCGAAACTCCCTCTGCTTCTCTATGCTGGCCCAACATAACTGTTGCTAGGGTAACTCTGTGCTGATGCTTTGACTCCTCTCTCACTCCTCTTCATGTACTCTCTATGCTTCAGAAATTCTCCCTCCTGGAGATTTCACCTTCCCCTCTCTACAAATGAGAATCACTTCGATTCTTCCTTTCACTGAAGAAATCAAGCTCTTGATTCTTTCTCTGTTTGATGTATTTTTCCATAGGCCCCTCACCCTCCTTATATTCTTCTGTTGAACCTTCAACGACCAAGATTAAAACCTAATCAAGAGCTAAGATTAACTTGGAGGTGATCCACGACTTTTTCTAGAAGATTCACACTAAGTTTAATTAATACCCTTTAATTAATCAGTTTCCCCAAGTTTACACTTACGAAAACATTTAAAAACGATTAATTATTTTAATTAAACCATCTCTAAGTGGAATCTTCCAAAATCCTTTTTGGGTATTATGGAATACATGTGTCTTAGCCTATATACAAAATTACAAGGCTAGAGCACATCCGATGCTACCATAAATCAACACTCGATTTGATTGAGAAGGATACTAATTTAGAAATTATCCTTGGAGATAATGCCACCTATCCCGTGAAAGGGACAGGGACTGTGATCCTTCATCTATCTCAAGGTCAAGTCCTCCGCTTACAAAATGTGTTGTACATACTTGATTTGAAGAAGAACCTTGTCTCTATTTCGGAAATGGAAGACAAAGGATTCAAGGTGGCATTCGTTGATGGAAAGGTACGTATCTGGAAGAAGAACTTAAAAGAAGCTCTTACTATTGGTTTTAGAGTTGAGACACTCTCCCAGGTTGGAGAAAGTCTTTTGGGGGCTATGTCATGTGATACAACTCTTCAAGCTAAGTTATGGCAGCGGAGGTTTGCACACCTTCATTACAAAGCCCTTCCCGAAGCAAGGAAGGTGGTGACAAGGATGCCCGAGTTTAAAGATGATCATGAAGGTATATGTTCGGGTTGTGCCGAAGGGAAGCATACAAGGGGACCATTCCCCTCAAGTGTCACAAAGACATTTGATATCTTGCAATTGATACATTTTGATTTATCTAGTATGCTGCCCGTAACATCCTTGGGAGGATGTTCCTATTACATGACTTTTGTAGATGACTTCTCTCGAAAGACCTGGATATATTTCTTGAAGAAGAAGGACAAAGCATTCAAATGGTCTTGTACCTTCAAGGCCTTGGTTGAAAATCAAACTGGGAAGAAAATCAAAATTTTGAGGACCGACAATGGGACTGAGTACGAGTCAAATGAGTTCAATCAATTTTGCAGAGAAGCTAGCATTGAGAGGGAGACCACAACTGTGTATACTCCTGAGAAAAATGGTGTTGCTGAAAGAAAGAACAACACCATTATGGAAGCTGCCTGTGCCATGCTAAATGAACAAGGTCTTCCGAAGTTTCCATGGGGAGAAGCTGCGAACACTGCTATGTACGTTCAAAATAGATGCCCACATTCTTCTCTAGACTCCAAGACTCTCGAAGAAGTCTTCTCTGGTAAGAAACCTAATGTTTCTCATTTTAAAGCTTTTGGTAGTCTTGTTTACCTTCATGTACCGAAAGAAAAGAGAAGCAAGCTGGATGCTTTTGGAAAGAAGGGAATGTTTGTGGGCACAGTGAAATTTCGAAGGCATATAGAATCTATGTGCCTGGTCAAAGAGAAGTGGAGATATGCTACGATGTCACCTTCGATGAAGATGCTGCCCTCAAGAAAGTAAGAAATCTTCCTAGTTCAAAGGAAGACGAAGAAGAAGAAGAAGTTGGAAGGCAGGAATAATCAAAGGATGAACCGATGCTCGATGTTGAAGGACCTATGGATCCTATTGATCCACCTCCTTCAAATAAGAAGAGACCCTCATGGCTCAGGGACACTCTTGAAGATGCCAAGAGACATATTGCCTCAAGGGGGACATTCAGTGAAAGCAAGAAGCCGAATAAGGGTATCTAGCAGCCATGAGTACAATTGTACAATCTGAGCCTGGATCATTTGAAGAAGCTGTAAAGCATCAAGTTTGGAAGGATGCTATGCATGAAGAATATGAGTCCATTATGAAGAATGATGTCTGGGAAGTGATCCCAAGACCGGAAGACAAATCTGTTGTTACCTCGAAATGGCTCTTCAAGATCAAGCATGGAGCCAATGGAAGTGCTAAAAAGTACAAGGCAAGATTTGTTGCCTGAGGCTTCTCTCAAAAAGAAGGCATAGATTATGATGATATATTTGCACCTGTCGCCCGCTATAGCACTATCCGATCTATCATTTCCCTTGCTGCAATGCAAGGATGGAGTCTCCATCAGATGGATGTGAAGACTGCCTTTCTGCATGGTTCAATAATGCGGAGCAACCTCTGGGGTTCGAAGTCAAAGATAGAGACACCTATGTATGCAGGTTGAAGAAAGCCCTCTATGGGTTGAATCAAGCCCCCAGAGCTTGGTATGAGAGGATCTATAGATGAAGTTGGGCTTCACTCAAAGTGATGTTGATCCAAACCTTTACTTTAAGGTTGATAAATAAAGCCCTCTCATTCTAGTTCTCTATGTGGACGATCTCTTCCTAACAAGTGTTGACCCTCTTATTCATCAGTGTAAGAGGAAGCTAGCTTCCGAGTTTGAGATGAAAGACCTCGGGCTGATGCATTACTTCCTAGGCTTGGAGGTCTGGCAAAGGTCAGACGAGATTTTCCTTTCTCAAGGAAAATATGTCGTAAAGTTGCTGGAGAGATTTGGTATGGTGGATTGTAAGCCTGTGTCGACACCGATGGAACTCAACTTTAAGAAGTTGTATGGAAATGCTGTTGGGCCCGAACTGGGAAATCCCACTGATTATCGACAACTCGTGGGGGCCCTGATTCTCTTAGTGAACTCCCGTCCGGACATATGTTTTGCAATGAACACTTTGAGTCAACATATGGTTGAGCCTCATCACATTCACTGGATTGGTGTCAAGAATATTGAGATATCTTTGAGGCACAATCAACCATGGGCTGAGATACACTGCCAAGAGTTTGAGACTCCATGGATATACTGATGTTGATTGGGCTGGCAGTGTGGTGGATCGCAACAGTACATCTAGATGTTGCTTCACCTTGGGTTTTGCTTCGATATCTTGGATGAGCAGGAAGCAGAAGTCTGTGGCTTTGAGCACTGTCGAGGCCGAGTACATTGCAACGAGTATGGCTTGTTGTGAAGCTGTTTGGTTGAGAAAGCTCTTAAGTGAGTTGTTTGGACATGTGCTAGATACCATTGTTATCCTTTGTGATAACCAAAGTGGGATTCGTCTTTCTAAGAATCTTGTGTTCCACGATCGATCCAAGCATATTGATATAAGGTAACACTTTATCCGGGATATGGTACGGTGAGGTGCCATAAGGCTCGATCACATTGGGACTGACGAGCAGGTCGCGAATATTCTCACGAAGCCCCTGGGGAAGGTCAAATTCTTAACCTTTCGTGAGAAGCTTGGAATCGTGGAAAGACCCTATTGTGAGGGTCCTACCTGAGTTAGAAAATGAGCTCTGGGAGCTCTAGGGGGCTTGGGGATAGCTTCTTGGAGCTATAAGCACACACGAGGCAAGGCTTGCCGAACCTTGTTATGCTTCTACCCCACCGTTATGATATTGAGTTGGAGTTTCAGACTCATGGGAAGTACCTCTCATTTGGCCAATGAGGTGGGAAATGTGGATAGAGACCAATACCAAGACTGATGGACGCATCAGAGATTGCCATACTCTCTATGTCTAGGATGGCACGTGTCCAAGACCTTGATCTGGGATCAAGTCTGATGAGGTTCTTACCTCTAAACTGACTTCGGGTCAGTAAACTAACTTTGGGTTAGTATGAGACTCTTTTGAGTTCGAGAGAGGTTTTAACCTCTAAGCTGACTTCGGGTTAGCGGAGCGTGATGTCTTTGTGACTCACCCCTTTTGTCCTATTTGTGAAGAAGATCGAGCAAAGCAAGTTATGGCAAGATGACGCAGGAATGCAGGATGATATATGATAGTACACAATGGTACTGATCACTGGATGGCACAGGTGGACAGATGGAGTTCTCCCTAGTTGAGAGGGAGTGTTAATTTTGGGCAACTAGGTACAAACTCCATGTTGCACTGCTCATATGATGATAATCATATTTTTTGTTGGATTCCTCTTTCGGAGAGGTGCAAGATTGATCTAAAGATCATCTTGTTTGGATGAGAAGAACTTATATTTTGATTTTATTTTCCACACATGCGTAAGGTCGGCTAGATTTGTAATGTAGGCTTGCAAGCCCAATAGATGTGCCATACACCCTCACTGATGGATATAAATTGGAGTGACTTGGAGATCATTTGCTCATCAACTCATCACACATTCTCTCTTGTGATCTGATTGGTTCGATCAACCTTTGGAGGCCTCTTTCTCTTACACGTGCGGAGTTGAAGCTTGGAAAAAGTGCAAACTGTTTGAGTTGTTTTGCTAGTGCGTTGACCAGTGTTGAACATGGTCAAATCTTGGAGTTTTGACCTCCAACAAGTGCAGAAATTTCAATCTCTTGAGGCCGCATTAGAGGGCACAAAGATCAAGGAAAAGAGAGAGAGCGTTGACCAAAGCCCTAATCTGCAGTGTTGACTTTTCTACGTTGACTTTTTATGTTGACCAGCGTTACTTTTTTGGAGCTGTCTTTGAGGGGTGTGTGTGACACTTGGAGGATTGGCTGATCTGATGTTGAGAAAGACTTTGTTGGCTGGTGCATCCTGTTGACTGTCGTAACGCACATCACTCTCTATCCTTGTTGGATAAGAAGAATTGTAAATTTTGATCTATATTATTGGCTTGTCTTCTATTGATCTATTATTATGTTCTATCAGAATTTTACTTACATGTTTATGTGATTGCAATTTGAATTGGGCCTATAAGAAAGATTGAAGTAAAACTGCATTAAGCATAGAACATACCATGTCTGTCTAAATTTAACAGGAATAGATTCATTCTTGTTGGTTTCCTTGGAGGTTGTGGGGTTTTCATCGTTGTTCTTTCGTGAATATTGAACCCCTTTAAATCTTCCACTATCATTAGCATTGAGGATTGGCTCCCTTTTCTCTTCTTTAATCGTCACCTCACTAATGGGAGGATGAGTATACGAACCACCTAGAAAAATGTTAAAGGCTTTGGATTCTACGATATTAGTATGCTCGTTAATTCCTTCATCTTCACTCTTGTCTTCATCACTTTGCTCATCCTTAGAGGATGAGTCTTGCTCCACAGCATTTGTTGGAGCCAAAGTGTTGCGGACTTGAGATGAGCTTGGCTTTTCTTCATCATTTTGCTTCTTAGGGAAAGGCTTGCCTTTAGGGATATAATTTGATTTTTGGGCCCTTTCCAAGGTGGTGAACTTGTTAATGTATAGTATCTCGTGAGTTCATCTCCTCATTCAACTTATCGACTTTCTTAAGGAGCACTAAAAGGGTCTCTTTGATTTGGTCTTTAGATTTTCCCTTTTTGACTTGAACCATAGCTTTAGGGTGTTCATCTACATCCATTTTGGAAATTCGTAGGTTTTGTTCATCTTCCATGACTACCTCTTTAGCCTCAGCCAAGGTCTTAGGTTTCTTACCCCTTAATGCATACGTTAGATGACCACCCATAGCTTTAATAAATTTTTCAAGTATGCTAGCATCAAGGGGTCTCAAATAGTCGAGGACATCCCTAACTACCCTGTCAAATTTTTGGATGAATTCTTTGATGTCTTCCCTTCCCCTACTTATCTGGTAAAATTTTTCAATGTTGAAAGTTCCTTGTGCATCACATGACCATCTTCTCATGAACATATCCTTAAATTGGTCAAAGTTGTCTATGCATCCTTGGGGAAGACTAAGGTACCATTCCCTTGCTTGTCCTTCAAAGAATAAAGCAAATAGCATCATAATCCTGTCTTCATCAAATACTCACCTAGGAGAAATGTTCCAATAGAATTCTTGAACATGGTCATAGGTACTTATGGTAGTGTCACCGCTGAACTTGGGTAGCTAGTTATTATATTTCTCAAGTAAAGGTTTAGGATCATTACTCAAGTTTAGAGGGGCAAAGACACTAAACAAACGCCTCTCACTTCATGTCATTTTTGGTTGGCCTTGGTTTAGGTCAGTGCTAGAATGTGTTGCCATCTTGGGGGTGTGAAAATTTGGATACCCAAATTCTACTGCAGCAATTGATGTTAATTCTTCTAATTGTTTAATTACACGAACAATTTACTTCTTGTTTCCTACGGCAAATATCGAATACACTACAGCCTACACAACATAAAATACACTGCAAAAAATACAACGCGGGAAAGATAGAAACACACACATATATACACCATTATTTTTGGACAATCGTCCCCGGAAAAACCCAATGTGGGAAAACCAGTGCAGCAGCTAAGGGTTTTAATATTATGAAGTAGCTTTCCGAGTACAAATCTATGATTTCCCAAACTGACAAATCATACAAAGGAAAAACTGACAAATAAGTCTCGTGAGAAAATCTCACTCTACCACTGGGATCTGGAACTAACCTCAGCTCTAGATGAGTTGCTTTGCGTTGCCTCTGCACATTGATTGTGTTAGCCTACGCAACTACTGCGTCACAACATGATGCAGCCTTTCCTCTTGTCGTTGGATCTTCTGCTGACTGGAAACAAGACCCTCTTGGCCTCCAGAAACTCCCTCCGCCTTTTGGCACTGACCCTCGACTATCTCCTTAGCAAAATTTCAGACTCACTCTGAAACATTGCGCTGCCTCTCTGTGGTTCTTACTGCCTCCTCTGCCTTGCACTCACCAAAACTAGAAAATCTTCCTCCGATCAACTATCCTTGCACCTCACTACAAGAAAATCACTGGATCACTCTCCGGCAACTCAGCGCTACTTCTCTTGAGAATTCGATCTCTATATCTCTTGCTCTCGCTATCTCAGTGTGTTCTCCAAGTGCCCATCAAGCTCCTTCTTATAATCTCTTGTTGACAAATCAACGGCCAAGATTAGATCTTAATCAATGGCTTAGATTAACTTGGCCTCGATCCACGCCTTTATCCAGAAGATTCGCACCCGATTTAATTAATACCCTTTAATTATTCTCATTTCCTAAGATTAGACTTAGGAATCCATTAAAAATAATTAATTATTTTAATTAAATCATCTCCGGGTGGAATTTCCCCAAACGATTTCTAGGTATTGGGAATGCATGTGTCCTAGCCTATCTGCAAAATTTTGAGGCTAGAGCACATCCGATGCTACAAAAATCAACACTCCCTCTTAGTGAGGAATGTGCTCAAGTGTTGCAACCCACTGAAGCATCACTCTGATTCTGTATCACCTCCTGCTGCGCTACTGATGTCTGGTCTCACTGACCACCTCCTTATTGTTGCCACTGCAACATCTGCAACTATCTCACATTTGCTATTGCTACAACTGAGAGATGTCCATCATATTAAACCAACTGTGTTCAGTCTGATGCATCTATCAACCAAGTCCTGAATGTTGCTAGCCTCTGCACTATTACTAAAGCCTCTGCACTGCTGCCAACTCTGCTCTGCGCTGCTCAGTTTCGAGCGCTACTAACCACTGCATTTGTCACTCTGGCACCTAACTGCACCAACTGTCACTGGTCCATCCTGCTACTGCTGCTATGGGCTCCCGTAGCAAGGTATTGATCCAAGAGGTGGACTCCTCAAGGATCCTGCCCATCCTTTAGCTCTCTAAGGCTACAAAACCAAATCACCCCACCTCACCCCTGGAGGTATCTCGGTGATCATCGCAAACTCCTCCTCCAATTTGGAGGACAGCCTATCGATCTCTACACATGCAGCCTGCTAGTCCTGCCTCTCCTCTTCGCCCCTCTTTCTGAGCGGACACTGGGTAGCGTAGTGACCAAGTTCACCACACCTGAAGCATTTGATCTTCAAAACGTCCTTTCTTTTGCATTGCTCCTGCTGCCCCTTGGATGCAAGGGTTGCATTCTCCTCTTCCTTCACCTCTACCTTTGTCCCACTATTGTTGCTACCATCTAGGTTGCTCTTCACCAAGTCTCGCCTCAGCTCTTGTTGCTGCAGATCGGCCCAGATCCGATCCCACTTTGGCAATGTTTCCCTGCCCAAGATACTTTGGACAAACACTTGCCATTTTCTGAGACTGCATTTAGAGCTATCTGCACCATCTCTGTAGCCTGAGGCGTTGACCCTACAGCTGCCAACTGATCTCGGACATCTTGAAGCTTGTGGAGAAAGTGGTCTATATGTTCTCCCTTCTGCATACATGTGCTCCTCAATTTTTCTTCCAGATACATATTCCGCTACTTGGAAGATCCCTCGTATAGCGTGGCAAGGGAGTCGCACATCTCTTTGGTCGTTCCCAGGGCCACTATGTGAGATACAACATGATCCCGAACTCCATCAAAGATCATCCTCTTCGCCTTACCCATCTCCTTCTTGTACGTCTTGTTCTGATCTGGATCTGTGGGGACAACCACCACATTATCGATGTAGGTTTTGAGATCAAATTCATCCAAAAGGAAGGAGATCTTTGCCTTCCAGATTACATAGTTAGACGCTCCGTCCAACCAATCCTAATCTCTCAACCTAGTTGATGCCATCTCGCCAAACAACAAGGTCGAACTCTGCCTCTAACCATCTGCGCAGCTGCTGACTGGCTCTACGCACTCCCTGGTGGAGTGAGCAAAACTGCTCTCGACTACTGCTGCTCTGCGTGGAAAAATAGAATTTCTTGGCTAGAAATTTTCCAAGGACAGAATTCCCTCAATGTGCTCTTCTTTACTCCTAACGCTTTTCTGCTGCAGAAAAAATGCATCCTAGCTAAAGATTTGCTATGCGTGGAAACTATTGCGTTACTCCCTCTTCCTCTAGAAAATATCGATTTGGAAATCTTGGGCTCTGTCGACTCACTCAGAGACACAAATTTTCTCAAAAGTCTGCCCTGTTGGCCTCTGGACTGCGTAACCTCTGGAGTTTCGAGCAGCTGCCTATGCAGTGCCTCAAATCACCCTTCTTCCCTTCTGCAACTGAGCTCTCCAGCTTTATCTGCGCTCTGATACCATGTGAAAATTTGGATACCCAAATCCTGCTGCAGCAACTGATGTTAAGTCTTCTAATTGTTTAATTAAACGAACAATTTACTTGCAGTTTCCTACGGCAAATATCTAACTAAATACACTGCAACCTACACAACATAAAATATTGCGGAAAATACAACGCGGGAAAGATAGAAACACACACATAAATACACCGTTATTTTTTGACAAACATCCCCGAAAAAACGCAATGTGGGAAAATCGGTGCAGCAACTGAGGGTTTTAAAATTATGTAGTAATTTTCCGAGTACAAATCTATGATTGCCCAAACTGACAAATCATACAAAGGAAAAACTGACAAATAAGTCTCGTGAGAAAATCTCACTCTACCACTGGGATTTGTCGCTGACCTCAACTCTGGATGAGTTGCTCTACGTTGCCCCTGCGCAGTGACTGCGTCAGCCTACGCAATTACTACGTCACAGCACGATGCAGCCTTTCCTCTTGCCGTTGGATCTTCTGCTGATTGGAAACGAGGCCCTCCTGGCCTCCGAAAACTCCCTTCAACTTCTGGCACTGACCCTCTACTGTTTCCTCAACAAAATTTCGGACTCCCTCTAAAGCATTGCGTTGTCTCTCTATGGCTCTTACTGCCTCCTCTGCCTTGCACTCACCGAAACTGGAAAATCTTCCTCCGGTTAACTATCCCTGCCCCTCATTGCAAGAAAATCACTCGAACACTCTTTGGCAACTCAGGTTGCTTCTCTTGAGAATTTGATCTCTAGATATCTTGCTCTCACTATCTCAGTGTGTTCTCCAAGTGCCCATCGAGCTCCTTCTTATAATCTCTCGTTGACAAATCAACAACCAAGATTAGATACTAATCAATGGTTTAGATTAACTTGGACTCGATCCACGCCTTTATCTAGAAGATTCGCACCCGATTTAATTAATACCCTTTAATTATTCTCATTTCCTAAGTTTAGACTTGGGAATCCATTAAAAATAATTAATTATCTTAATTAAATCATCTCCGGGTGGAATTTCCCCAAAAAATTTCTGGGTATTGGAGAATGCATCTGCCTTAGCCTCTCTGCAAAATCTCGAGGCTAGAGCACATTCGATGCTACAAAAATCAACAAGGGGTAGGATCACTGACCTCTTCAAACTCAAGGACAAAGGTAGTTCTAACATGTGATGGAGTTTGTTCTCCCCTTCTTGTAGCAACCCTAGTTAAAGGAGGAATGTTGTCACCTTCTAGAAAACTAGGGGATTGGACAATGAATGGAGTCGCCAGAGAAATATTTGAAATGTCATTAATGAATTAATTCCTCAATGATTCACTAGGAAGGTAGGCCTGCTTCCTCCCCGACTACAGCGCTAAAAATGTTACAGCTCAAGCTAGTAGGGGTCCTAGGAGGGGATCCTACGGAGCAACTACTAGGTCAAGGGGCAACTATGGAGCGATAGCCCACTGTCACCTCAATTAAAGCTCTCTGATCTCTACGAACTTTCACCGATGGGAGGAGTCTCAATGTGAGAGGAATCACGAGTAGATGGATCAATGATAAGATATGGGGTGATTCCTAAAGCCTGTTCACAAGAGAGACTCAATTGAATAGCTTACTTGTTTGAGAAGCAAGGTGATAGGCTCTCTAAGAAGGGCTAAGAGGATGCTTAAGCCTAGGTTTAGAGGATATGCCTTGAGAAGGGGCTTCCTAGACATAAGGATCCTTATGGAGAAATGAATTCTATGTAGGCCTTGTGGAATTTGAGTTGTAGAGTTGTGGGACCATAGAGACCCCAGATGTAATATCCCTGTTTAGCAATTCTGCTAACCGGAATATTAATTTTGGCCAATTTTGATAATATCACAGTTTTGACTTAGGATATGTGGATTTGGGGACCCACAAATAAACTTAGGCAACTATAGGCCTCTAGACATTAGGCTGAGGCAAAATTTTGCGGCAGTAGTGGAAGATGGGACCCAATGAAGAGAAATTGCGGCCCATATGGAGGCAGCACAGTCATTGGAGCGTATTGGAGGCTAGAGGCACAAGGTGGGGCCCAAGAGAACATTGGGCAACATTGGATAAATAGGAAGCGTGAGGCTCATTCTTGGATTCATTCATTCACTTATCTTTTTTATTGTCATTTTGACATAGCACGCTTGTGCCGGGTGCCAAGTTTGCAGTGCTATTTAGCACACAAGATTTTTCGGTGAAGATCTCAACCTCTGCCTCGGGGGACTTCGAGTGTTGGCTCAGGAGAGGAGTCTTATCATTTTGGAGGAGCCTTTCACAGCAGATATTACAGGATAGTGTTTTCACTTCAGGGACTGCGTGGAGAACGCAGCACATGGAGAGAGGTTGTTCCGGGATGTGAGAAGAGAGGAAGTTGTAGTTGAGATTTGGTTGGGAGGCTTGGAGCTTCCTAACAGGGATTTTTGTGGCGTTTTGGAGACTTCCAGCAGTAGGATTTACAGGAGGATCGATATACCCAGCAGCGCAGTGAGCCAAGCCCAAGAGGGCCAATTTTTGGGGTCAAGCTTGGGGTGAACCCTTTCAAGGTTTTTCTGGATTTATTGAGGAGAAGTCAAGATTAATTTGGCAGAATTTTTTGGGCAGATTTGAGGTGTCAAACAGAGATCCTAACTCCACTAGCAACTAGAGGAACTAGGGGAAATTGGGCCGAAATTCCGAAGTCAACATTTGGCTAATTCCTTCGTGGGTTTTTGTGGGTTTCTTGAGTAGAGTCCGGGGTTAAAGTCCTAGAATTTTTTTAGCAGTGTAGCAGGCCCTAGCAGCATTTCTTCGGGAACAGCAACAACATTTCTATTCTAGCAAATTGCAGCGCATAGCTACATCCATACAACGTACCATCAATGGGGAATTTAAGGATTGATTCAAAGGGCTTCTCTAGCTTGCCTTGAGCAAGCCCAGGTGCCTTCATTCCAGCACCTCCATTGTACTCATTTCCAACGAATTAATAAAATGGCTCAACTCAATTTCATGGATCAATTTGTGTTCCAATGGCGTGAATTTCATTTGTTGTTGTTTAAAGTCTTTTGATGCGTGTTATTACTGTAATTTACGTGGAGGTTGGGGCCCAATGAGGAGAAATTGCAGCCCACATGGAGGCAGCGCAGTCATTGGAGCATATTGGAGGCTAGAGGCACGAGGTGGGGCCCAAGAGAACGTTGGGCAGCATTGGATAAATAGGAAGCATGAGGCTCATTCTTGGATTCATTCATTCACTTAACTTTCTAAACGTCATTTTGACATAGCACGCTTATGCTGGGTGCCAAGTCTGAAGTGTTGTTTAGCACACGAGATTTTCAGGCGAAGATCTCAAACTCTGCCTTAGGGGACTTCGAGTGCCCGCTCAGGAGAGGAGTCTTATCATTTTGGAGGAGCCTTTCACAGCATATATTACAAGAGGAGCGTTTTCACTTCAAGAACTGCGTGGAGGACGCAGCACATGGAGAGAGGTTGTTCCGAGAGGTGAGAAGAGAGGGAGTTGTAGCTGAGATTTGGTGGGGAGGCTTGGAGCTTCCTAACATGGATATTTATGGAATTTTGGAGACTTCCAGCAGCATGATTTACAAAAGGATCGATTTACCCAATAGCGCAGTGAGCCAAGCCCAAGAGGGCCAGTTTCCAGGGTTAAGCTTTGGGCGAACCCTTTCTAGGTTTTTCTGGGTTTATTGAGGAGAAGCCAAGATTAATTTGGCAAAATTTACTGGGTAGATTTGAGGTGTCAAACAAAGATCCTAACTCAACCAGCATCTAGAGGAGCTAGGGGAAATTGGGCCAAAATTCCGAGGTCAACATTTGGCCAATTTAGCCCACGCTTGATTTTCATTAAATTTATTCAGAGGATTAGGATCTGCAAGCTCAGCTAGGACATTCTCTGCATGGTTCTTGATGTCGTACTCATCCAGGAATGATAGGATCCTAGCCCTCCAGATGACAAAGTTGGACACACCATCCAACCTGTCCTGATCTCTCAACCCATGAGAAGACATCTAGCTCAAATCTGATGGAAACAATACTCTTCTCCCTCTTTCTGCGGTAACACAGAAACGTTGAATCTAGGTTTCTTGGTGACTAGAAACCCTCTAGAAATTGTTCCTTCTGAAAACTAACTTCCCTCCTGGAAATCTTTAGCAAAAACAATCGGACCATTCTCTCTGATCCTCCTGATCGAATCTCATATCTGTTTGGCTCAGAGCTGCTGAGTGAATGTCTTCCTCCCACTCTTTGTTGACTTAGCTAGGCACAATTCTGCACCGGCAGAATCTCCACCACACTAGCACTGCTGAAGAACTGAAGCATTGCTTCCGGATCTCGGCAAACAGACAAGAAGATTGGACTACATCCCTCTGGCTGGCCTCTGTGTGAGCAGTCTGGCCCAGCACAACCTCTGCGCTGCCCAGAAGTGGACTGCATAACCCTAGACTGGGTGACGCAATCCTTACGCTGGCTTTGATAGCCTTTGCATAAACCTGACGGCCTTCTGAAGTTGCAGCACTGCCCCTCCCGGGATCTTTGCTACTTCTGCAACTACCCTGCAGAAAAATATTCTTCAACTGATTTGCTGGAGATTCAGCTTTATCTATGATCGCTCTAATACCATGTGAAAATTTCTAAATACAATAATGCAGAAATCCTACTGCAATATCTTGGTTTACTTCTCCTACTTCTGATTTAAATTATACAGGTTATTTCCAGAAAATACCAAAGTAAACACAACTAACAGCCTACACACATACAGATCATTTACTGAATATTACGCTTATTCAACAAAGTGACACACAGATTTTTCGGACAAATGTCTTCGAAAAAACCCAATGCGGGAAAACCGGTGTAGCATATATGAGGGTTTGTTATTATTACGTAGAATCTGAGTACAACAAATCTGGGCATCCAACTGGTTAACCCGACAAAGAAAATGATAGATCTGCAGCAATACCTGTTGTTATGAGACCAAAAGCTTAACTGATCCACACCCTCAAACGGGATTTACAAGACAGCTAATTTCTGGCCCTAGAAACCCCAACACTGCCCCTGAAGCCCCAGCGTCAGCCCTACTAGGCTCTGTGTGCCCCTGCGCTTCTTAGAAGGGGACTGCATAACCCTAGATTGGGTGACGCAGTCCTTACGCTGCCTCTGGAGGCCTTTGCGTAACCCTGAAGGGCCTCTGTAGCTCCAGTGTTGCCCCTCCTGAGCCGCGTAGCACCTGTGCAATGGCTGAAGCTGTGTTGCGCAGGTGCTACGTAACTACTACCGCTGTTGCCCTTGCTCCTCTGCGCTGAACTTGATTGCTGCTCCTCTACCTCTTGCTGACTCTTGGCTCCGGGATCATATCATCCCCTCAACCAATAATACCCCTCGCTGCAGAAAACTCTTCTAGAAATTCTTAGCAAACCCGCCCTAGAATTCCAGCTCAGTCTCTCAGCTCTGCCTCCGTGTGTGTGTCTCCAACTGACCCTCAAGCCTTTCTCTTATCCTTTTTCGTTGAACACATCAACAACCGTTATTAAATCTCTTATCGACAGATGAGATTAAAAGACTACTTGATCCGCGTCACTTAGAACATTTCAGTACATGTGTTTAATTAATTCACTTTAATTTTTCTAATTTCCTAAGTTTAGACTTAGGGTCCTCATTAAAAAAATTAATTATTTGAATAACTTCAACACCAGATGAAATTTCTCCAAACGCTTTCTGGGTTTTGGAGGAGATGTGTTTCTTAGCCCCTCCACAAAGTTTCAAGGCTAGAGCACATCTAATGCTACCCCAATACACAAAATCTCAACGCCTACAAGTGCCCATGTGGCCCTCTGGAGAGCTTGGACCCCATATAGGGAGACTAAAGCCCAAATAGAGACCCACCTGCAATCCTGCATAAGATCTAATGCGTCCCCTTGCCCTCTAATACGACAAATCATTAGAGTAATCAAGTAAAATAGGTTACAAATCATGGAATCAAGTAGGTACTTCATGGTGGCATGCCCTTCCATAGAGGCCTTTGGCATGTACAGGTGTCTCCAAGCTCAATAAGGGGGTTAAACAAGGACCCTATTAGGTGGTTTCAGACTTTAAAGGGGTTGACATGTCTATGGTACATCCATCAAGTTAGGTGGCATGTGATATAATGATGGAACGGAGTGGGGATCAGGGGAAGGCTCCAAGCCACATGCCATGGTACAAGGGTAGCTATAATAGGGGAAGCCTACACTTGGGTATATGAGTGTAGGAGGGAGAAAATCGTGGTATATGAGTTACCCCGACCTTGGTTTTTCCACCCTTCTTCACATGCCTTTTGCCTTTGATTGATTTTTCTTCATAACTGCTTGGAGCTCCAACGGATGAGAGCATGATGTGTAGGATATAGCAGTAGATACCCCCTTATAGGTGGGGCGGTCCATTGCCCACCAGTGGTTGCGACAATCATGGGTTCTGTTGACCACTGGAGTGGCACCTAATGATAATGTGAAGACTCCATGCCCAAGGATGAACCAGAAGACACTTGTTCCATCAGATATCATCATGTTCAACAGAGTTTTTAAACTCTACTTCTTCTTCTCATCATTTTCTTCTTCTGTCTTCAGATTCCGCAGCCCTTCGGGGATATTGTATAAATGTCACTAGCATGATGAATAAAGCCATGTAACAGGCCTAGGATGTTGGGACTCGATCAGCAAGTGAGTACACCTTGGAGTGTTTTTTTTACTTGGTTAATTATTCCTTATTTTTAGCGGCGAATAATTTTCTAGGTTTTTTCACTCATTGCATTACCCCAAAGCCGGGGTGACGGCTTGAAGGTTAAGCCCCTAACGTATCTTAGTGTCTAGAGTCGATGTATATTACCATGCTCGGTCATCTCTGAAATTTCGCGGAATTTGACTAAGTCTAAGTAGGATTTTTTAATAATTAAAAATTTCCCACAAAACGGGATTTTTTAATTAATTTCTATGTAATGATGTAAATAAGTGGCCTTAGGAAATGTCGGGGGGGTGTGACTACTTGAAAATCATCCTCAGAGACCCAGCATTATCCTAGGACCCACTTTGAGGGTCAAAAAGTGACTTATACTCCCTCAAAAGCCAATTTTCCTAATGTCGGTGGAAAAAATGAGAAAAAGTTAATAATTGGAAAAATTGAGAGAATTTTCCAAAGTCAAAATAAATCAAATTTTGACATGGAAATTATGTGGAGAGGTAAAGGGTGGTGTGGCACCTATGTGGGTCCCACCACATAAGGTGTAGCAAGCTAAAGTCAACATTCCAAATGTGCCAAGTCAAAGTTCCACGTTGAGTTCATAAGGCAACGTATGGTAAAGGTTCAGCTTTGATTCAAATATGAAGAGATTAAAGCATAAAGTTAGAAGTGGGAATTAAGGTGGAAAACATTAAATATTTTTTCAACTTTAAGGGGGGACAAGAAAGGTGACATGGCAAACCTTGTCCCCCACTTTGTCATACGTATATCCCTTTGGATTCAAAAGTGCAACATACAACAGATTTTTGGCATGTATTGCTTACGACTTTGGTGTCAAATTAAAAGGGGGACAAAACTGCCACATGGGACAGACTTTGTCTCCCACTTGTCCCCACATGTTGGCACTCAGAAATCAACGCAGCAAAGGGAATTTCCACGCAGACTTGAGAAATCGTATTACAAAATATTTGATTGAGATTAAAGTGGAATATGTCTCCAACAATATTCACTACACTCCAAGTCACCTTACACTTGTACGTTACAGCAGTTCAGTCCATCAAATATTCTCAACAGATTATTCTCAACGCTGCCAGTCACTTACAGCAAGCACGCATAAGCTAGTTTGATTAGATTTGAGATTGCAGATTTGTTGGGAATGCATTGGAGTTTACAGCGGCTAATTAAGGAGTGGTCTCCTCATTCCAACAGCATTCAAACACTTGAACAACAGTGAAGATACACATAGGTTTTCAAAAAAATCAGCATTGATCTTCAAGGGAGCACACACAGCCAGTCTTCACCACCTACAGCAGTTCGTTGGAAATCTACAGAAAGCAAGCAGCCACTTGTGCAAATTCGTTTTTGCATTGGGATTATCTCCCTTCTCCACTTGCCAATTAAATTTTTCATTGGGATTATCTCCCTTAGTTCTATTTAAATGAGCCTTGGGCTCTCATTGTAAGAGTGTTTTTTTGAAGCTTGTGCTTGTTGTTACTATGCCGAAATTGTTATTGAGCTGAATAAAGGAAAGTCTTTGGGGTCATTAGCTTCTCTTGTGGTGCATTCTTTGGTTGATGAGGTATACTTGTTTCATTTGATGTTGTTATTTATTTACTTCACATTGCAATCTAGTTGGTTTTTTCTTTGCATTTGCCTGAAGGCACTATTGTCTAGGGAGGGGAGATTTGTAGCTATCTCAGATCTTCTTTGGACTTGGTATGTTTTGTGCTCTTGTTGTAGCTTGTTATTTTCGATGAAATGACAAGCTCAACGTGGCCTCTATATGCCAAGTTTCTTTTGCACTAACAATTGGTTTGCAGAAATTTGTGTGTTCAAAGAACAGGTTGCCAAGTCTATTGGAGTGTGAAGACTTCTTCGGTTGGAATAAGTCAGCTCCAAGGATATCAAAGGTCTCACAAGTTGTTCAAGCCAACAATCTCATAAGACATCAAGAGATTTATCTAAAAGGGGGTTTCATGAGCCCTTTGCTTCTATTCCATCTCTAAAAAAAAAATTCATATATTTCTTCTTTCATTTGTGCACATATCTATTTTATCTAGCATTTGAGGCTAAGTTGTTGGATTTAAATCCTAATTCTCACTCACTAAATCAACTCTTTCAAGCTGATCTTAGTGAGGGAATTTGTAATATAAAGTGTATTTTATACTTGCATTGAGTTTCTAACTTTTTCCTTCGCATGCATGTGATTTCCTCTCACATATTTCAGCACTATTTCTTTGGCATGCTAACTCTTTTGCTTGTTTGCCTATAGGTGTTCTTGGAAGCAATCTAAGTTTGAAGAAAGGGAGCTAAAGCATAGGCTAAGGAACACTCTTCCGTTTGGAACCTCAAATCCAAGTTCCGCCTCATCACTTCACCTCTACTTCTAAAGCCTCATTCTTTTAAGGAATTGTAACCGCCATTCACCTCAAGGCTTTAAGCCTTTACTTTGTAAACATCTCACAAGTAAAAAAAAAATTAAATCTTACACTTGTAACTTTGGGAAGGAGCAAATTTAAAACGCATATTGTAAGCTTTTCCCAATCCCCTCATTTCTATAAGAGGGTCTCACTTTCATTAATAAAGAGTTGACTTTTCTTGAGGGAGCTTGGGAAATTTTTCCCATGGTATCTCACCTACTCATTTAGAGGGAGGAAATCTTCTTGAGTGGTTAACTTTCTTTCTTTTTTTTATTTTCTCAACTAAATCACTTGCATTCATCATTTCATTTGCTAATCTAATTTAGTTGCATGTGAGTAACTCATATTTTCATTTCATTAATTTCTTAGATCACATAGTCCTTTAAATTTCCTAGTTTGCAATCTCATTTGCCATCACTTACTTATGTTTTGTGATCTATTTCTCATTTGGATAAGTTTCACAATATACTACAAGTAAAGAAGCATAACACTTTCAATTTATGGCAACTTGAGTTATTGTTCTAACTATGAAGCATATTTAATTGAATCATCTCCATCTTTTACATAGCACTTGCAAACTCGCTTTCATATCATTTAGGCATTTCACTTTTCATACTAGACTTGCATCTCTAAAATTTACCTCCAACTTAAGTTGGTTGAATAGACGTTTTAGGGACCCTCTACCTCTATGGACTCTTCACTGTGAGATCCAAATATTTGAGCGAGGGTGAGGTCTGAGGATTAGAGTTCAATTGTAACCTTGTTGTAGAACTAATTAATAAAATAAACCAAGAGCACTATCTCATCACATTTACTTGCAAAGTTCCCAAATTTTTGCTATCTTGATGGTTTAAAGATTCACATGCAAATATTATCTCAAGAAGCACTTTGGATGCAAGCATTTTAATTCCTTAAATTTTGCAACAAGTTTAATTCTATGGTACTTGGAAATTTGTTTCTACATACAACTTCATTGCATGTTGTCATTTTAATGATCATTATGCTTATGGATGATTGATATATCTCATTTCATTGGCAAATACCCTTATTTGGTGTTGCAAATTTAATTGCATATTGTGATCTTGGTCTAACACTTCCTTTGTGGGATTATTGTCATTATATCTTGAATTTCATTTTTGAGCAAGCATTTGTCATCTACTTTAAAGCATTGGTCTATATTTTGAACACATCATTGAATATTGCTCATATACTTATATGCTTGTTTACATATTGGAATCGAGTCATCTTTGATAAGTAATTCCTTCTAATCAATTCTCCTAGAAATCTCACATCTTTAACTTAGTTTTCCTTTAGGGACCACCCCGCTTAGCTAACCTAGGAGATAGCTTAAACGGAGAGAGTTGGGAATAGGTGACAGCCTCTTCTCTGAGTTCCTTGCCACCAACCACACCTGTGGGGTTGAAGGCTTTTCTCACTAACTATAGGTAGGTGTAGGCGGCAAGCGATAACAGGTTCCTTAGTGTGGAGGGGGCTCATCTAAGGCCCATAAGAACCAGCATGATGGCCATGAATGAGGGGTAGAGCTCATGTTAGGCTTTTACCCATGTGCTAAATATGTATGTCCTGGACATCTTTTGCATTTTGTGGTACATTTCCTGTTGTAAGTGGCCAAATTATGCTTTTTCTTTTCTTTTTAGCTGTATCAAACTCCGAGCATTGTTCTAGACCCGACCCAAAGTGTGGACAAGGGGAGGGGGAGGCTAACCCTATGTGGACCCAACTGGACATATGTGGACCTGGCTAGGAAAAGTGATGAATGGGGTTAAAATGAGCAGAGCGGAGTGATGTAAATGGTGTCGAGGAGCGGGACCACGCAACCAAAATTGGGATTTCCCATGTAGTGCCAACCCTAAAGCTAATGGCCAGTAAAGGACATCCCACAGGACTAGGATACAAGGCTAACCACCGAATTGGGCCAAGGAGACAAAAGTACAACCCTAGCCCACTCTTTCTACCAAATACCCCCACCAATCCATGCTCGAAAGTGTCCATGATAAGTAAACAAAATTACTCAACTAAACCGATGAAAAGTCATACCTTTGGGGTCGGGAGGCCCACCTTCAAACGTACGATCATAATAGATGGGCGAGGGACCACATGGTTGGCTCAGGTGGCAGAGATAATGGCACATCAAGTTATGTTGTCGCTGCAAGGGACTACTGGCTGTCGGTTGAGGACCATCTAGGAGAAAATTTATCCTATGCATACTACCCACAGGTAGTGGTTAACACATACAACCTTGATACAAGGACACAACTAGGGCTTGGTGTCAGTCACTTTGACCACAATCTACCCTAAACAAAGTATACTTGACCTACCTGTTGATGGTAGCCACATACATCCCATATAGTCCACATACCTTGAACACATCTGGCGGGTCCTCTTGCCTTCCCATTTGTTGATCACTGCAACTACATCTTCAGCTGCTCAGCCTGCCACTATCAATGATCACAGCTCCTTTTGTGCCACTAAACTTTGGCTCTCAGATTTGCCCACTAGTAGCCTTCCTGCTCCATTAGGATGACTGCTCATTGGGTCTTCTAGAACTACCCACTCTTCACTAAAGTCTACCCATCCACAACTTTTGAACTAGGGCTTCTTCTGGAACTACCTACTTTTCACTGAAGTCTTCCCATCTACAACTTTTGAACTAGGGCTCCACTGATCTGCCTCTTAACAACTCATTCGTCCTTCAATGATTATTGTACATGAGGACTTCATGTTACTACATACTGCATATGAAAAACCCTTGTTCACAATTTCATTTCTGAACAATGCTCAACCTTCCATATCTGCCCACTTGTCAACACAATCTTGTCACTTCAGATTGTTGATCCTAAGGCCTCCAAAATTACCCTCTAACAGTCCCTTTAACTCAATGTAAAAGTTTGTCCTTTAGGGCTTCCAATACAACTCACATACAAAAAACACCTTGACTGATCTAGTGTTGCCAAATGCATTGCCCTCTCTTCTACAATTTGATTCTCAAATTGCCTAGAACTAGGGCTTCTACAGATCTGATGTTCAAACGCATGAACATACCTTTTCTTCCTTTACTAGGTCACCCTTCTCAACCTTCTGCCCAATAACGAAGAGTCATTCTACCTCCCTTTCTAAGGTCTCAACCCTCTTCATTCATCTCAGATTTGCGCTATTCTTTCACTGAGATTTGGACAAGTGTCATTGGCCTTCAAAGTTTTCATGAATTTGCCCATTACAACCCACATTACACTCTACTTTTGTCCCCTTAAACGCACTTCTTGGACAAACTTAAGAGTTGATCTATGTGATCGTACATGCATAAAGAGAACCCTAACTAGGGCTTCAAGATCCACTGTCCTAAATCCTTTAGGATCGGCTCTCCAACTAGCAACTCTCCTCCACAGTCATCTGAACTCTTGTAGCCCTTCCATAGGCCTCAACACATGCTTGGCCTCTCCTTTATGTCATTGTTCCTATAGAAAAAAGTTTCAACCTACATTCTACGGTTTGAGGCTACATAAACTAGCCCTGTACATTCCTCGTCTCATCTTTAAGAACCCTCCTTTACTTGCGCTAAGATTTGAGGTAGCTCTACCTCGGGCTTAGGATCTGCAAACATATAGACCTTACGGCCTCCTTCCCATCCTGGTTAAGGGCTCAACCCGTCTTTTTGGGCTTCCTAACTCAAATCAACCTTCCTCCTTGAGCAAGCAATCTTGGATGGCTTCCCTCACTGTTGCCGCTCCTTGAGTAAGGATGAATCTGTAACTAGATGCCTTCTTGAGGAGATGTTACCCTTATGGAGTAGAACTCAACCATCTCTAGCAACCCTACTCAACCCACTAGCTCGACCTACTCTTAGAGCTACATCTCTAGCAGCTCTACGATCAAATTATCTCTTTCACTTTATTCCCTAGCCTTGATCCTTAGGCTTCTTTACATAGTTTCTCCTTTAGTCTCTTAGGAACCCTCTAGACTTAGGGTTTTAGTCCTCTAGACTATAGGAAATAATAGTAATTTTCCTTTTAGCTTTTAAACCCCTTCTTGGGTCTAAAACCCCATTTGCTTGAGTATTTCACCCACAAAATCTGTGGTCCATTTTCTCCCAAACCCAATTCCCTAGGGTTGTAGGAGTACCTCCCAAGCTACACAAATCAACATTCATCATTTCGGTGGGTCCATCATTTCCTTTATAAACATCACAATCATAGTCAACATCACTAGCAGTACTGAGACTATCTTTACAGAACTTTCCTCCAATGCATCCTTTTGACCATTAGACTTCACAATGTTGGTGCATGCATCGACTATTGCAATATCATGCAACTTGCAGATATTATGATCAACAGCCATGTGGTAATCTACCATACTCCGATTAATTGTTCCAGTGTATTTCACATTGTAAGCATTCTCATCAACAGCCACTGGAAACCTAATATTAACCTCCCTCTTTTCAACAACATCATAGGACTTGGCCTTGCAGGCACTCCCAAGACTTGCTAAAATGTCATCAACAAGGCAGACACTTTCACTAACAGTTATAAGAGCATCAGCCTCTCCTAACTTGCATGTGCTTGGGAATTTCCAAGTAATTCAAAGTGTCTGGACAAATTTCACAATGATTTGGTAGGTCCTTGTACTGATCCATGATTGACAACAAAAAATCTTTGTAGTACTTTTTATCTGCATAACATTTTGTAACTAAAATAGTTGCCTGATTCAATGTAGTTGAAAGCTAAGCTTCATCTTCTCAGTCATCCCCTTCTTTCAGTATTTGCTTCCTACGTTCTTTTGAAGAAGTCTTACCCCTGACAACATCAACTACTACTTTGGATGATTTTGGAGGGTTCATATCATCCTACTTTTCCTTTTGAACCTTATATAAATCACTTATGGGAGTTGTAGCATTTTACTTACTAAGAAATTCCTTCTTTTTCTCTTCTTCTTGTTGATGACTACATTGGCAACATCATCAATATTTGTAACATTAATCTTGGTATAAACATTGGAAGAACTTGGATCTAGGTAGATCCAAAATTTATGTCTTTACTCAGGTGTCGCCTCCTCAGGCTTGATGAATTGTTGTTATCTATATAGGGGCTTCCCAAGAATGTCTCGTCTTTATCTTCTGTTTCGTGGCTTTCACCATGGTTCCGCAAGATGAGCATGGCAAGATTGAAAGTGGCTACCTCTGGGGAACATGCAACTGAGAATGACTTGGAACGCTAAAAGCAGTCAATGGAAAATTTGTTCAAGGTATTAATGGGCGTGGTTGAATTATCAAACAAAAAGTTGGATCTAGTGGAGAAGGAGGAGGAAGCTAGGTTCCATCTGCTGGAGATATGTTATGATAGTTGTAGCTAAGAATGGATAAAAATCTTGCAAGTCTAGAGTTTCAGTTTCTAATTATGAAACTACAAGCTAATGGGGACTCCCCAACAGTCGATGATCTCGGATCCAAGCTAGATAATACAAATCCAAGAGTCAACAAGCACACGACTAAGGCTAGTGGAGTCAAAGCGAGTGGAGAAGGCACATCCCGCAGCACTAAAGGGAATTTGGTAACTAAAGTAGAAGTTGGGCCCTCTAAGGTTTTTTAATTTTCTTGTGTTTTTATGTGCTACAAATATGTACACTTTTTGGGTTTTGCAAAATCTATGGAAGATACCAATGTAAAATTGTAGTCCAAAAAACCTGCGGAGGCAAGAAAATCATGTTGTGGTTATACTGGAATATTGAAGCCTTTGAAATTACTAAAGCATGTAAGTGGTTCTAGCCAGCAACCAGCTATTATAACACAAATGCTACCCATCTGGTTTGAAAAAAAATGCTAATACTATCAAATTAATTGTTACTAAACTAACTATAACTCACTATCGAATATACGTTGGCTAGTTGTGACGAAATGCACTGTTATAGGGAGGGTTATAGAGGTCCACCCCCCTGATTCCTTTCTCCAATGCTTCAAAAATCTTGATTTCGTTGTCCACGTTTGAGGTTGTGTATGATGGAAACCTGGCCTGATTGCTCGGTTAATTCTTGTTGACTAGTATGTCGCATGTCCCCTCATTAAATTGTTGTTCCTGTGCTCAAGAATGTTGCCTCAGACTGCAGCCCTGTGCCTACGACCCTGCGGCCCTCAATTTGCAGCGTCCAACCCTCAAACCTCCCGCCGCTTAAACTTCAATCCAACCAAATCTTTGCCAAATGCTTCAGATAAGCCCGATCCCGTGCTAGAATGGCCGGAATCCTTTGTTTCAAGGTCCTTGGTCATATATAAAGGTTGTTTTAGAATGGTAAATTCCTTGATCCAGAGTGTATCTTCCTGGTTGGCAAGAACAGATTCAATTTACTACAAGAGAATGCCCTGTGCTAAAACAAAGAAAATAAGTGTCTAGGTAGGGTGGGATCAGCTCCACCAAATCTAGACAAGGGGGTTAGCTAAGGTGGGATCACCTCCACCGAAACTAATCAAGGAGAAGGGATCTTTAAACCCTCGGACCCTCAGCTCAAGAAAACAAAGACATTCAATCCAAATTGATGATCCAAAATTATTCTAACTCCCCTTTATCTATAAATTTCCTCATGGGGTTCACTCTAATATGAGGGTTTGCAAATGTCACCCCCACTTTGGGATTTTTGCCCCACTCGACCCAAATTTTACCCATTGTTGCCCCAAACATTGGATAATTGGGTTTTTCCCCTTTATCAAGACTATCGACTACGGGTTTGGATAGGCTACTTTGTCCTCTCGTAAGCAATTAATCCAAGAAGAAAGAAAGAAAGTATTTTTAATGTCCATGAGGCTAAAAATAGCCTATGGGACAGATTGCTTCTCTATCTGGCTCTTGTATTCAGCCCTTTTCCTGTGAAGTTTTACAATAACCGCTCCCAGCTTCTCGACAAACTCTTCGCTGAATAAATTATCCCAAGAACTAGCTGCCATAATACCTGCATAATTTTCCTTGTTGTCTTTGAAGGCCTCGCATTCTAAAATGAAATGTTTTTTCTGTTTCCACTTTTCCGGAAGAGCAAAACATACATACTCTTTCCTTCCACATTTCTTTTGGCATTTCCAGCGCCCTGTTTCACAACAGAGTTGATGAGCATTAGTCCTTAATTGAGCAATAAGAATTTTAGATCTCCCAAAAATATTGGCCCCTATGTACGCTTTTTGTTGATGATTATGAGTGGGGTTAAACTCTTCAATGTAGTACTTCTTCTTTCTCCCTAGCTCTTTCTTCCAAGTACGTTTGTGGAACTTATCCCTCACAAAAGTTTTTATCTCTTTACTGTTTGTAGGACACATGCTCAAGCAAATACCCCATTTACTAAACCATTTGTTATTTTCCTGCATCCATAAGGGACATTACAAAAACAAACTGCTAGGAGGCCCAACATTCAAAATGCAAATGGTTGACCCATGTCCCCTAGTTGGCAAGGAAATCTAGGAAATCAAATGGACTGGAGTGTGAATGTTGTGGCTGACCCACATCCCCTAGTTGGCAAGGAAATCTAGGAAATCAAATGGATTGGAGTGTGAATGTTGTCAAATCAACTTCGGCTCGGTGGGGACCAAACCAACCAGAGTGGAAAATCCTGAACCTCGTGTCCCACCTAGATGACCGATTGTTTCAATTATTGTTGTTTCTTGCTCATCATGGTCTTAGTTTTGCTGGAATTTTCCTTTTTTGGGGGGCGGGTGGGGTTGGGGGGATGGGGCACAGGAATTGGGTTAGTTTTGTTTATATATAGAATCCCTGGTGACTGGTGTGTCCTGGCATCCACAAGGATATGAGCATACCCCTAACCTTCTAGGTCTAAGAGGAATGCATGAGTGTGTGCGCTGATGATTTTTACAATTAATAACGTATCATTTTCAAGGGAAAAAAACGGAGACGACAACTTAAGGGTTTCTGTGATAAGAGAAGTACGAATTGGAGTGCATTTTAAACCCAACTGCGAGATTACCTGAGTAGAGAAATAATGAAATGTGGATCAGTTGGGACAAACAACCCCCAAATGCCAAACAAAATTTAACTCTGATTGCATAACGCATACTGATACAAATCCTCAGATGGATCCTCTACTGGGTTTCGCACAGGACTATTCTCTCGCATGTATTTTTCATGCTGTTAATTTTATGAATAACTAAACAATGTAAAAACATATAAAATAGAAGCAGACAGTTTCTGAACAAAGCATTTAAACAAACCCTTAATCAGATCCTCTGCAAGTATGCACATAAATAATTTTGACACTTGTTGGATGGATAATGAATTACATCGGCGTCGAGAGGTGAACGCAGATACTGCTGGGCTGCTTTGTCTCTAGCGGATTCGAACAATATAATTCTTTCCACCTCCATGCCACTTCTAACACCGACAACTCCGAATATTTCAAGCACAATCAAGTTTTCCTACCAATAGCTCCCCAAATTTGAATTACTCCCAAATATTTTATTTCAATTACGCTCCCAAGTTTAACCATTGTTTTTCTGTTCATCTCGATTCCTACCAAAGTATTGTAATGGTTTATTCTCGTTCAAAACCACGTTCCGTGTGACAGGAAAATAATCATTTTCAAAATAATAATAAATGTGTCAGCGTGATATTAAAAAAAAAAAACCAAAAAAGACATGAGGTAATGGTAAATGATTTGGTGTAATGTTGAGGGAGTATGTGATGTTAAGGTAATTGGTTTAAAATCCACGAGTAGTAACATATACATTCGATAATTTGTGGGTACAACATGAGTATAGGTTTGTGTAGTTCAATTTTAGTTGATTTTGATAACCTATATTTTCTTATTTTTAAGTTGATTTTGATAACTTAGATTTTTAGATTACTATTTCGTGAGTTATATGTTATTTTTATTAGTATAAAAAAATTAATAAATAATAAAAATTATTTTTTATAAAAACTAAAATGATGAACAAAGAAAAAATAATAATGGTAAATAATTATTTTGGAAATTTTATAAAGGTTAATGTGTAAATTTTATTAATGGAAATTGAATTTTGATAATGTATTTGAAAAAAAATTAACATTTTCATAAATCATTATCAATATATCATAGTGAATTAGTTTGAGTGGGCTTAATGGTTAAGAACATGTGTTTCCTTGTAAGAGGTCATAAGCTCAGATCTTCGCGGGAGTAGAGTATGTACAACTTTGTAGACTTTAGCAATTAAATCAATGCATGGAGGGGGTCTCTTGTCCCACAAATAAGGAGGTCCTATACACAATTTGGTGTTTGGCTTGGTTGTGACCTTGAAATTAGATTATTATGTTTGTACAAATTCATTGGGTCTAATGGTTAATAGCATGTGTTTCCACCTACAAGTTCACAAGTGTAGAGTATGTACACCTTCGTGGACTTTAGTTGTCAAATCACTACGTGAAAGTGAGTCCATTGTCCCATAAACAAGGGGGTCTTATACACCAATTTGATGTCTAGCTTGACTATGATCATCATCATCATCAATTTAGAAGTAAAAGATGACGAATGTGAAGTTATCATCTTACAAACTAGCATACCCCTCAAGCAATGTAAGGGAACGCATAAAAGAATACAAAGTGGATATGTTGTAAAATGAAAGTAGAATGTTTTTGATAATGTGTTGTGGCATGTTATGTTCAACTAACGTTTGAAAGTCTAATTATGTTCCACAATGTTTTGAAGTCAAAATATTTCATGGATTTACCTTATAGTTTCTTAACTTATTTCAATGAAATTTCTCGCTTTTGTGCTTCTTTTTGCTTCTAATTATTTGTGAATAGAGGAAGAAATACTGCAAGAGAACCATAATGCTATAAGCAATCACATGTATATGCAACTTGCAACCTTAAAATAAAACCATTGATTACTAATTTACGTGTCAATTTTTAAGATGTTATTGATTGTGTCTTCTATTATCATGTTTATAATAATGTTTAAACTATAGAAGAAAAGACATTATTGGTCCCTCCCTATCATAACATAGAATGATAATTTGAAATCATGGCTCAGTGTCAAGGTATTAATGGGCATAGTCGAATTATGATGGAAGGAGCAACACTAAACCATGTGCGGGCCCAAAAAACACTAAGCAGAACTTTGGACTGGAATCTGGACGATCTATTGGAAGCCACGAAATTTGTCCATAGAATCTGTATATGTAGTATTCACCAACGCCAACATCATTCAATCAATTTTGTAAACACCAGACATTCATTTATCGTTCATTCGTATAAATGGGAAATACACCTTCCTTTTGCTTACTTTCGTTTTCTTCTTCTTCCAGTCATCGCCAAATCCTGTATATCACCACCTCTGAAGTAAATGTAAATTCCACTTCAGAAAAAAAAAGTGCACCAAAGTTGATTACCCGTTGCTCCTACACGCCTAGAAATAGGAACAAAAATGGAAATGGAGAATTCCAATGGTCGTTGATAGAACACGAGCAAAAGTGAAGGGCAGAGGGAGCGTTGAAATGGACAGAGAGTGTTGGCAGAGATACCAGCGTTGGAAGAGAGGAAAAAGAGCAGATAACTTAAATATTCACACAAAAAATGTTACTTTGTGTTACATAGTTAGTTGTCACCACAACGAGAATCATTCATCACAGAGAATAATATAGTGACTGAATTACACATAGGGCTCCACATAACTCACAGAGTTCATACATATCAGAGTTCAAATCATAGAGAATTGTATGCAAATGTACTGATAGAGATAGGTGTGAATGGCACAAAGTGACTAGAAAAACCTATAGAGCGTCGAGAAAGGTAATCTCAAGTAGACATTGAAACTAAATTGTTAGAACTAGAGGATCAATGCTCAAAATGGAAACAATCATAGTGGAAGGACTGCGCACAATAATGAAATGGGCACAAATGGAATAAACAGAGATACGGGAATTATGGGCTTAGAATAGCAGAGATCTGACATGGCAGGAGCAACCCCGAGTGCAGGGTTGAGGCATATGAGTTACAACAACATGACTACAAGACATGAAAAGGATAGGTCTGACGGGCTAGAAAATGGCAGACCAACATAGATATAAAATTACACAGGGCAGGAATAACCATGCAACTCTGATACCATGTTAAACACAACCATGGTGGAGACAAAATGTGAAGGATAATCGTGAGTTACATTTATTCACAAGTGAAATACATTTATAATACATTCTAATGATCGTTGGCTTCCATATACCAAGTTGTCTCTTGGCCTCCCTTTGATTGTTTACATTCCACACCAACCCTTAGCGGATTAGGTGTATAACATTCCCCCCTTAATCTGAAGGGGTATATACGAGTCCAAGAAGAGAGATCTAATACAAAAATGCAACAGTGGATGAGATAAATAAGTTGAATCTTCTCTTTGAAAAGATGGCATAAGGTGGGAAAGATCGAGGTATCAACCGGTGGTGGTATAAGGATGACCACCAACATTGGAATTCTTAGTGCAGTTCCCGGAACTCTTCCAGATTTGGCAAGAAGCTGAAATCTTATGCTAGAGAAAGTGTCCATCATTATTTGATGAGGGAGGCCTTCAACCTGGAAGAAGGGAGGTCTACAACCTATATTGGTTTAAGGAAGGCCACCAATCAAAGGAACACTTAGTGTGATTCCCAGAACTCTTCCAAATCTGGCAAGAAGCTGAAATCTTCTACTAGAGGAAGTGCTCCTTACTTATTTGGAGAGGGAGACCTTCAACCTGGAAAAAGGGAAGGTCTACAACTTGTGGTGGTTTAAGGAAGGCCAACAACCAAACACATTCTTAGGGGATTTTATGCCTCTGTCTACAACTCTGAATTTGGGTATGGTTGTCACTGGCTGTAGGCTCAGGAAGCAGGTTCAGGTTGTGGCTCGGGCTCACTTGATTTACCTTTGAAACTTGTAGATGAACATCTTTTCCCCCCCTTATCAGATACAAGGTGAAATGATGGATAAAACTCAACTGCAAGACCTTTTAATACTCTAGAACAAATTCTGATATATGACTAAAATACCTTCTTGGTTGTTGAAGCCCATTCCCAAGAAGCGATCCATCGAAGTTGAATCTTTATTCTTGCAAGAGGTTTGTTTTTGAAGAATTTGTGTGAAGAATGAGTGTGTTGACCATAATTCTTGCACGAGTGAAGATCAAAATAATGATATTTCACATGGCCAACTTGGTCACAATGTTGGCATTTGACAACTTTTGGTTGTGAATGTGGAGGAGGAGCAAATGAGCATGAGTTGCCCTTAAGAAATCCAACACTATGAAATTGGATTGCCTTGGAATAGTCCGGAATGTGAAAGGATACATCCTTATCATATCCAAGACCGGTTATATGTTTGTTGTTGACAAGCTCTTCCCAAGGTTTGAAGATGGACTTGGGAAATGTAGAACAAACATTTACATCGGCATGCAAATATGCTCCTCCATTGGGCACTGCATCCTAATCAACTTCATATTATTGTTGTTGATAAGAGTCTATCTCAATCTCAAATACAAGGTTATTCTGAATGAAAACCAATTCAGAATGACAACTCTTCTGTTTTAATTTGATGCAGGAGCATCATGGTTCCAAAATTTGTACATTTCGTAGAATCTAGGGAGTCTTGTGTTTTTCAAGGGAGTTGGTTTCCTAAATATTTAATTAATGTAATTTTCAATGTTTTGAGTGATTTTATGTGAGACATTTAGAATAGGATTTAATTAAATATTGTGAGGCATATTTGTAAATGTTCTCCAATGTAGGAGAACATGAGAGATTTAGGCTAGTTGATATTTCAAAAGGATTTTGAATCCTAGACTTAGGAATTAGTTGATGATTTTGTGGATTTAGAGGATTCTTAGGATTTAGTTGAGAAGATTGAGGATTTGAAACAGAATTGGTTGCAGAACCTTTTGTATATATTTGTAAAGCCTCAAAGGTATAAAAAATATGCATTCTTAGATAGGAGATTTGATTGTAAGCCTACGGGCATAGAGAGAGAAGAAGAGAAAAGGGCCATGTAAAAGGCGCATCAGGCCAAAGCCAGATTGTAAATAGGTTTTTTTTATTTGTATCTGTACGATTTATTTGTTAATGAAGAAATCGAATTTCATTGTGACTGTGTGTCATTTCTGTTATGTGTTTAGTGATCCATAATAGAACAAATTCGATATTAGTGTAATAATTCCTTGTAATGAATTCTAATTGAATGAATAAGTCTTTATGAGTGATAACAGACTTAATGGTTGGGTAGAATCTTTATGATTCCAGTCTGGGAATTAAATAGCTCTGTGCGGAGCTAATGAGAACAAATAAGTGCATATCAAACTTGTGTGCAGGTCGAGAAGGAGAAACAAATGGTATTCTGGATTGAAACAACATGCAAGGTGTGCAGCAAGCGTGATAATTCCAAGTTGGAATGAATAAACAAACAAAAATGATCTCAGGAAGGAGTAGCAAGTAGAGAAGACAAAGTTACAAGCATCGATAGTCGAAATCAGAGAAAAGATTACGGCATAAAACCCTTAAGAAAGTTTCCAGAAGGAGAACCATCTATGAGGGTCCCGTAATTTGATAGATTGGTAGAACAAATGCACAGGGTAACATCAGACCAGTCTTTGGAGTCCTAGGACCTAGCCTTCCTGGACTTAGAGAGGGCTCTCTCTATTGTATGCAAAGGATATGAACTTATTTGCTGTTAGGGTTTGATTTTAGGCTAGTTGTTAAGTGTAGGGTTTGTTGTTTGTTTGGTTGGGTAAGATGGTCAAGTAGAATAGGTGGAGTGAGAGGTCTTCAAATCATTGGGCTATGGAGTCTATGAAAGTCATGGAGATCTCAACAATGAAACAAGATGCATAACAGGGCAAATCTAGAATGGTCAAATGGATCTTTAAGGTATGTATGAAGTGAAATGAACAATAAGTTTGTGAACATAGTAGGTGTATAAGGGCAGTAAATAATCCTTAAACAAATACTTTTAAACAAGATAGTCTTAAATATTTATTAACATAGGGACATAATCATAAGACAGGGCAAACCAATATCTCTTAGATTACACTTTAAGCAAATAAGCATTCAATATGAACAATTCCAATGAAATATAGAAGGCGATAAACTCATTTAACTTCTAGTGATTTCACCTTCAAGGTTAGAAAACATTCAAGATAACATAACTTTAATCAATGAAGAGGGAACGCCTAAACATCAATGATCAATGTAGAAATTTATTAATACTGATGTATTACCAGATTCTCCTAATCTAACAATATTTATCTTCTTGTTAAATACATAATCCTTACACTGTTAAACTTGCGGATATTTAAAACTCAATTGCAAACACATGTGAATAAATTCAATCGCACATAACACAGTTGTTTAACGGGAAAGCTTAAAGCTAAAAACCCCATCTATCATATATTATTTATATCAATGGAATCATGTACTAATATCATACAAAGCTTAGTACATCAAGCTCTCAGTACAATCAACAATCATTACACACTGTCATGCAGAAATTTGCATCTCCATGCGCCAATTTCTTGCCTCCTGATAGCCTGCCTCCACTGCTCAATCCCTGTTGAAGAAGACCACTGAATGAATTCAAATTGGCCTTGCCTTGACTGCGCAATCCTAATTGGCAACTCCAATGTCTGTCAAATGCATTGAATGCATCACTATAGTCACAACGGATAGTCTATCTCACCCTTTCACCTATATCTCCACTGCGTCTCCACTGGAATTGACATGCACTGTAGTTAACTGTTGTATTTGTTCAGTTGTTAGTGAGTTATTAGTTGTGAATTAATTAACTAATTAATTCACTTAACTCTCACTAGTGTATCTTTCAATTAGACTATATACAACTAGTTCAACTGAGTTTAACTCCATTAAGTAAGTTAAACTAAATAACAACTCCTGTAACTACTCTTCCAACTCTGTCACAACTTTGCCACTTTAGTTCTAACTTAGTCCTCCATGCATGAGCCACCAATAACCCTAGGAATTGTGTAATTCCTTCAACCCACTGATTTTCCAAATCTGTTCACTGAAATAAAGTGCTCCAAGAGAATAAGTTGATGTTTATTGTTGGATTATTATTAAGGGTTAATAATAATCGACATGCACCTATTTTTAGATCGACGATCTATAAATAGACTTCGCCCAATATTCTAAAAATAGAATTTCATCTATTTTCCACATTTGACCAACCATCTACAAATAGCATCCTGAAACTTATAGAATATGCTCACCATGTCTAAAAATAGACATACACCTAAAAATAGCCAGCGGGCCCCACTTAGTGAAGGTGCTTACTTTTCACTAAGCTCATCATCTTGTTGAATCTCAACACTCCCTTTCAACAAGATAGGGATTATCCTTCACCCTGATCCTGCCTCTATGGTATTCGAATTTGCTCTTGCCGAGCACCTTCGTTAGAATATCTGCATCCTGATCTTCCGTAGGAATGTACTGAAGCAACATGATCTTCCGCTGCACACAATCTCTGATATGATGATACCGGATATCAATATGTTTAGATCTATCATGAAACATAGGATTAATCGAGAGTTTAATGCAACTTTGATTATCACAATGTATCACTGTAGGATCTAAATGTGAACCGAACAAACCGACCAGGATCTTCCTCATCCAGATAGCCTCACATGCAGCTTGACTTGTTGCCATGTATTCTGCTTCCATTGAAATGAGTGCCACAAATCTTTGTTTCCTGTTGTACTAAGAAACTGTTGTAGATCCGATACTGAAAACCCCTCCTGATGTGCTCTTTTTGTCCGTTGGGCTGCCTGCCCAATCTGCATCTGTGAAGCCATGCAACTTCACCTCATCCGTATGTATGTACCATAAGCCATACTCAGATGTGCCCCTGAGATACCTCAAGACATACTTGCCTGCCTTCCAAAATAGGTTGGTAGGCTTAACCATCACTTCTGAAAGCTGGTTCACTGCATAGCATATGTCCGGTCTTGTATTAACTAAATACATGAGAGAACCCACCAATTGTCGATAGACAGTAGCATCCGCTACCTCTGCTGATGTAGCATCGTCTTTCCTCCAATTTCCTGGAAGAGGGGTATCCATGGGCTTGCAGTCCTCCATTTGAAACTTACCAAGTATCTCCCGAGCATACTTTCCTTGAGACACAAACTGTTCATCTTCTCGCTGCCATATTTCCAATCCAAGGAAATAATGAAGGAGGCCCAAATCTGTTAGGCGGATAAATCCTTCTTGTGAACAAGAACGATCTCCCTAGTATCCTAAGGATATCCAAAAACAAACGGACAAATGTAAACTACTTCCTATAGATTATGTATGATTTAGAATTATATATGATGAAGGAAAATGACCTACCTATGGTCCAATGCTCATTGTAGTCTTCTTTCTTGTCGCTCCAAAGAAGTCACCTCTTAAGACCTGTAATCAAAGACATGAAAGAGAATCAAAAGCACCTGCAAAATATACTAATTTATAAATCATAAATCTATCTTAATGATCAAGGAATTTAAGAAATAAGTCATTCAAGTAAATACATAAACAACTTAGTGAGAAAATAGGATCCACTTGTATTATCTTTAAATAAAAGAAGAAACCTTACAACTGCGTTCGCCTTGATGCTGTATAGGTCTTTCCAGGGTCTGGAACAAGCATTTTCCTTCGGTCTAACAAGCCCTTCCACTCTTTGAACCAGCCTAGATACGAGTATGTAATCGTTCTCGCATGGATAATGGCTAGAAAAAAGAGTATGTTTCTTCAGCAATTTCTCTTATCTAATGTAATATGAAGTACAAAGAAAGTACTTTTTTACATATCAGTAGCTACCAAGTACAAAGCAAGTACTAAGTGTATACAAAATGTATAGAGAATTTTTACATATATCAGCATGTACCCTTGAGACTGAACCAAAGCTTCAATTTATAGGATAAGGAAAGTGGTTACAACTCCAAAATGGAAGGGATAGAGTCCTCTTATCAAGGGATTAAGTTCCAAAGACCAAGGAATAGGCTCTTTTTATGAAGGGATGAATGTTCATGAATGGAGGGAGTGAGGCTTCGACTGGATAATGCCTTCTAGAAGCTTCCAGTTGGGAGAATATTCGACCAGCTGGGCTTCTAGAATTTACTTTCGCCTTCAATTTACCTTTTACAGGGGTCTGCACCTTTAATGAAGAAAAAATGCGGTTGGCTCCGCATTTTTTAGAGAAAAAGGGTGCGGTGCCGCAGGTAAGGCTAAGGAAAAGTGCGGTACAAGTGTTTTTATGATTTTTACAAGCTTTTCTCCAAATTCAGGACTTGGTTTAGGAACTTTAGGGTTGTAAACTTCTAAGGGAGCATTATATAGGCATTTATGAACCTATATAGATAGTAAAATATCATGGTGACAAAATAATGTGTAACAGAATTCCCCCTAAAGCGCGAAGTCTGAGATAATTCGAAGAGTGAAGTGCTTTATCATTCCAAGGATTTGTTGTGGACGCCGGTTGGAACCTGTAAAAACATTCAATGCAAACATATATATATATATATATATCATTGCTGAGGTAGGCATTCCCATACTCGGAGCAAAAACTAACTAAATCAAAACTTAACTAAAATGTTATGATATAGAAATGATTCTAATATTACATCAATAGTAAACATAGTATGAACATAGCCATCTGTCATGAATAATGTACTGCATAATGAATAATAAAAATCCTCGTAGCCTGGATGGTGGAAACTAGATCCAGGGTCTTGATTTCCGCTACCCGAACTAGTACGATTCTATCCATGCGATTGATTGTGTCAAAGTCGAACATGGTAGAAACCACTTGATTACCATTCAATGATGTGAAATGTTAACAATTGTGAGAGAAACCACCAATAATGACAATGGCTCTCAAAGTACTCAGTACATTCCATGAAGTGTGAATAAATGATTTGAAGTCGAACACTTCATAGAATCATTCGATCGAAGATTAATGATGCAACTTGTCGTCGAAGACGAGAAACCCGCCATTAAGGCATACATATTCCAAGGTACTGAAGGATTCTATATCAACTTCCTAGATGATATGATGTCGTCGATAGAAAGTGATCCGTCGTAGGAAATCCCACGACACGAAACCATTAGATCAAGTTTTGTAGAAATATTTTGTTTGGACTAACTCAGGGATGGTCAATGCGAATGGAGACATATGTTTGCAGATAAATGGTTTGTTTGAACTGTCCTCTTGAACACATAATGACACTGCAGATGGTTTGGTAACAATTGACCTAAGCTAATACCTAGAAACTAGCTGAAGACTTTCAATGTGGTTTGATTAACTGATAGGCAAAGGATTTTCCCAACCCAGGTAGAAGTGTGACAAAAAGTGTCGTGTTCAAGAGTGGTATACTGCTTTTAATCAAAGTGCGACAACTAGATTCATTTTCTCTCTTTTCCCCCCACCATTTCTAGCAACTACCTCTTTATTTTTGACAAGCTCGAGGAGGATAAAATTTGCTTGTTATATAAGCTCATCCTTTAGATGAGTCCAACTTAGTATAAAATCGAACCCTAAGAAGGATTGGTTTGTTCCTGTTTGTAATCAACAGGTCCTTTTATTGTTAAATTTTAACGAGTCCAGTATAGGAGAAACTCGGTGCTTTTTCAATTTTAGAGAGTCAGAAGCAAAAACTTAAGAAAACTCTGTGGGTGTACTTTTTCGTAAATTTAGTCTCTCAAGCCCGAAAAAGGATAAAATAATACAGGAGAGAACTCTATTAACCATGATTAGTCAACGTATACCTTTTTTGTAAATAGTCCGTTTCAGTCCGGAAAATGGGTAAACTTATACTGAAGGGACGAATGTTCATTTCCTTTAACGAGTTCGAATAGTCAAGTACTCGGCAATATTTTCATGTTTAGAGAGTCTGAAAAGGGCTTTAAAGAGAACTCCATGGTTTCGCTTTTTCGTAATTTTCAAGAGCTCGAAAAAGTGATAAAAGTGTACTCAACATTTTCACTTTTTTTCGTAAGTTTTAACGAGTTTGAAAAAGGGATAAAAATGTACTCATTGTTTTCAATTTTTTGTAAGTTTTAACAAATTCAAAAAAGGGATAAAAATGTACTCATATGGCCAAATTTGAATTTAATTTACAAGCAGGAAAAGACGGAAAGAACTCAGAATTTTCATGTGTTTTACAAGAATGAAAGATAGCAAAATATTCTCGGGATTTTCATGAGTTTAACGAGTCTTGAAAATAATAACTGAAATGGACTCGAGATAGGTTTCATTTTTACACAAGCTTGAAACAAAGAAAACTTTGCTTGAGATAGGTTTCATTTTAATACAAGCTTGAAACGTAGAAAAATTTGCTTGAGATAGGTTTCATTTTTTACACAAGCTTGAAACGTAGGAAAATTCATGCTTGAGAATGGTTTGTTTCATTTTTACACAAGCTTGAAACAAAGGAAAAATCATGCTTGAGATAAGTTTCAATGACCCCCAAGCGTAACTTGCTAGAGCGCATGCCCCCCAAGCTTCATCTCATTCAACTAAGTAGAGTACTGGTTACTAAAATCTGGATGGAATGAAGGTTCATTTACGAGATTGGATGAAAGACTCGACTTGAATAGGAGAGGATTTGTTTCATTTTTTAACGAGCTTGACACAGGAAAATAACTATTCTCATGGAACCTTGTTTCATTTTTAAACGAGCTTAACACAAGAAAAGGAACTATGCTCATGGAATCTATCAATCTACTCTCTACAATCTACCTACATAACCTATTGATTCATTTTTTAATGAGGTTGACACAGGAAAAGAACTGTCCTCATGGGTCTGTTTCATTTTTTAATGAGGTTGACACAGTAAAAGAACTATCCTCATCTAAGACATGTTTCATTTTTTAACGAGGTTAACACAGTAACATGAACGATCCTCAACTACATGTTTCATTTTTTAACGAGGTTGACACAGTAAAAGGAACTATCCTCATCATGAACTGATTCATTTTTTAATGAGGTTGACACAGTAAAAGGAATTATCCTCATTATCCACTGATTCATTTTTTAACGAGGTTGACACAGTAAAATTAACTTTCCTCTTGACCCAGTGATTCATTTTTTAACGAGGTTGACATAGTAAAAGGAACTTTCCTCTTGACCCACTGATTCATTTTTTAACGAGGTTGACACAGTAAAAGGAAATTTCCTCTTGGTGAACTGTCATGGCTTCCAACTAGAAGAAAGACATGTCAAGGGACACTCCTCGATCATGGCTTCCAAAAGGTCTTCATCAGATGGAAGAAAAATTCTCTGGAAGAAACACATGTCAAGGGACTCAAAAGGGATAGTAACATCGTGTTCAAATAATCCCATAGAGTTTTCCATGTCAATTACCATATCAAAGTCAAAGGAAGTCGAGCAAACAGTGAGAGGCTCGCTTGCATCGGTAACTGAAAACATGGGACTAGTTGCCACATAATTAACCCATGGCGGGGTAGATACCACTTTAGTATAAGGAACATTTAGGGGTGTCAGATTATTGGTAGTCGAATCAAGACTAGTGAATGAAAATTGGTCAATAGTCACAATGTTTCCATTGTGAGGGAAAGATATCACGCGAAAGAGTGTCAATACGACAACTTTCATTGCATAGACATAGTCTCGCCCAAGGATTAAATTGAAATCCAAGGGGCCTCGAACTACCATAAGATCAATACAGGTAGTTTTACCTTCCAAGGTAATAGGAAACTTAGGAAGGATCCCTAAAGGTTCACTAATGGTTCTGTTAAAAGCTGACAGATTATGTGTAACAGGCACAAGCTGAGGGGAACCCAAAGCTTGCCAAGCAGTTGAGGATAAAATACTAACAGAAGCACCTTCATCTACATGTGTGCGGCGTACATTCTTACCACAAGCCTTCATAATGATTTGGAAAGGGATGGAGGAAGGAAGACGAGGTTCTGTTAGTCTATTCCAATTAAAGGAAAAGACCTCAGTACTTGGAGGGGGTTCTGTAGGAACAAGTGAAATGCCCCTTGGCGTAGAAGAATCTGATGTAACAAGAAGAACCTGAGTGGTATGAATTTCACTTTCTCCAGGGAGAGTGGGATTGACCGAATATGAAATTGAGTAGACCACTTGATCAACTAATGAATCATCAACCTGAATGATACCAGTTTCACTCTTTAATGGAAGAGTGGGATTGAATATACTTGGAATAAGATCAATCATTTCGTCAGTTGACGGTAGATTGGGATAAATTTTACGGTAACCTATTGGAATTTGTTGTTGTGGAATAGGAAGGTTTTCTAACAATTTTGAGGCTTCATCCATGTGAGGGAAAATGTGAGTTTGATGACTCCCTTTGCATAACTTACAAGGAAACCTAACTTTACCCTTTTTCCCAAGAACCTGACTATCACTGGTTGATGGATCAACGGTAAGTTGATGAGAATGTTCTGACCATACTTCCAAGACCTTTGGAATACCAAGACAGTTGATAAGGAAGTGGTCACCCTTACAAATCTTGCAAGGGTATTTGGATTTACGATGCATGTTGGAGGTTTCCTCAACACTACTAACACTTGCAGCCATGGTTGGTTGGTTGACTTCTTTCTTATTTTGCTTCTTCTTCTTCTTCTCTTTCTTCTTTTTCTTAGCCACCTGGTTACTAGTGTCAAGGCTTTTACAAAGCGAAGAGGAAGAAAGGGATGAAGACATGTTGGGCGAAGACGGTAAAGGATCAACATAAGGTTGGTGATGTTGAGATGGTGAACTTTGTTGAGGTGAAGCATCCGATTGAGGTGGAATAATTGGAGTATTCGAGGCCAACGAAGTTGAAAATAACCATACCGGTAAACCTATTGTAAATCCAGGTAATGACAATGTAGCCATATAAGGAGGACCAACATTTCCAAAGCAAGGAAAAGTACTAGGATTCTCGTTAAGAGGGGTTCCTTGGTTGGTAAATTATGGAACAATTGCCATTAGATTTCAACTTCAGTGAATTTTATTAACAATTTAAAACTAAAATTAACAATTCACACCTAACAATTAAAATTCACAATTCACACCTATGGTCTCTAAAATGTAAAAACAAACAAATGAACATGCACTAACAAATATAGGAGTCAAACCACACACAAACAGTAGATTCCCGCACTAAAAACACTAGTTGGTGATGAAATCCAACATCGTAGAATTTTAATGTAGAAATTGCAGTTGGAACAGTTACCCCGAAAACCTGCTTAATGAAACAGACCGGTGCAAGTTTCTCCACTTAAATCATCTCGAGTGAAGGGAACCCTCCTGAGAGTCCAAGTGAGTCTAGTCGACGTCTGCTCCAGGTACAGTGGGACCTTCCCTCCACCGTCACCTTGGGAAAATTCCTAAAGATTATGGCCACTAAGGTCACCAATGGGAACAAATACACCTGGGGGAACAATCTACAATCCGACATACACGCAAGGGCATAGTAACTGGCTCAATCCACTTGAAGGCTCCTTGACATAATCCAAGGTTTACTGACAAGTGACCCTAGGCTCCTCGACAATGGTCTATCCTAGGTTTACCGTTTTTAATACGTGCACATCTTCTATCTTTCCTAATGAGATATTTATGATTACCTCACTGGTTCGGATATGATCTCATGCTTGATTCCTTTAGGAGGAGCTTCCCAAAGCATACATGCAACAATTAGAATTTTTCCTACCACAAGATGCTACTGTTTGTTTAGTTGCTTTGGAAAGTTAACTATGATCTATTCCAAAGCACTAATCCTGAGCTAGATTGGTGGAAAGAGCCCTAAAAATGTAAAAATTAGTAGATGAATTTTATTAAGCATTGTGTTATTTAGGCTGTTATTACTCAAAGGGTAAATGGATACAAAACCAATGGTGTTATGACCTGACCCAAAATTGAATGCAATCGAATATGATAATGTAATCTTTTCAATTCGATGAATCCTAACTAAAGTAAGGAGAGAGTTTCCATTCACTCTCAACAATGCAAAAAATTGATCAATAAGAGAAAATATAAAAAATTCTCTAATGCACTAATTTCATCAAGAAAAACTAATGCTAATCAATTCCAAATTTTTTTATTTTTATGTTTTTAAAACAAGCATAAAAAAATTTAAATTCAAATCAAAGAAACTGATCTCAATCTACGATTGATTTTTCTAGAATGTAAACTATGCAGTTGTAATCTATGCACAATTCACATGAAAACTATGCAAATGTAATCTATGCACATTTTTCATTCATATTCTGAAAATGAGAATTCTAATTATGCAAATGTGATCTATGCAAGAGAATTCTCAAACACAAGATTATTCTAATGTAATCTAAGAACCAATCAAGTGTAAGTAAAGAAAATTGGGTGAGAGTTCCAAAGATCAAAAAATATAAACACTCAAAGGCGATTAACACTCAGACACAATTTAGGCCCCCCCCCCCGGCGAATGAGGGGGAATTTTTTTTGCAAAAACAAAAGAAAAAAGATGCAAAATTGTTAAGAGACTGAAACAAACCTTGAAGTAATGACCAAAGAAAATAAAATTAAGAATTTCTCCAAAAAAGAAACTCAAAACACCCAATTAACTTAATGGAGACTGATGAGATTGTAAAATTTCTTAAAAGAAATTCACACAAGGCTTTTGACAGTCAAGACAAGTCTGGGCAAATACAGAGAATCATGTAAGCTGGTTTGAGAAAAGAGAATCTTAAATTTTTCAAAAAAAATCTTGGGTCCACAGGTTTCAGTATAAAAAGGTGCGGTACCGCACTGTTTACATAGAGAAATTGTGGAGGTTATCACACTGTTTTCAAAGAAAAAGTGCGGAGACCAGAAAACATAAAGAAAAATAAAAAATTCTAAAGTACTTTCCGGGGATTCTACTGAAATAATTGCCCAACCCAGTGTATACTAATCAAAATCAGAAAAATACTTGCATAAGTCAAACTCAAAGATAAAAAGAAAACTAAGTTCAAGAAAGATCCCCAACGAAGTCGCCATTTTGTTAGGCGGATAAATCCTTCTTGCGGACAAGAACGATCTCCCTAGTATCCTAAGGATATCTAGCAACAAACGGACAAATGTAAACTACTTCCTCTAGATTATGTATGATATAGAATTATCTATGATGAAGGAAAAGGACCTACCTATGGTCCAATGCTCGTTGTAGTCTTCTTTCCTGTCGCTCCGAAGAAGTCACCTCTTAAGACCTGTAATCAAAGACATGAAAGAGAATCAAGAGCACCTGCAAAATATACTAATTCATAAATCATAAATCTATCTTAATGATCAAGGAATTTAAGAAATAATTCATTCAAGTAAATACATAAACAACTTAGTGAGAAAATAGGATCCACTTGTATTATCTTTAAATAAAAGAAGAAACCTTACAACCGCGTTTGCCTTGATGCTGTACAGGTATTTCCGGGGTTTGGAACAAGCGTTTTCCTTCGGTTTGACAAGCCCTTCCACTCTTTGAACCAGCCTAGATACGAGTATGTAATCGTTCTCGCATGGATAATGGCTAGCAAAAAGAGTATGTTTCTTCAGCAATTTCTCTTCTCTAATGTAATATGAAGTACAAAGCAAGTACTTTTTTACATATCAGTAGCTACCAAGTACAAAGCAAGTACTAAGTGTATACAAAATGTATAAATAATTTTTACATGTATCAGCATGTACCCTTGAGACTGAACCAAAGCTTCAATTTATAGGATAAGAAAAGTGGTTACAACTCCAAAATGGAAGGAATAAAGTCCTCTTATCAAGGGATTAAGTTCCAAAGACCAAGGAATAGGCTCCTTTTATGAAGGGATGAATGTTCATGAATGGAGGGAGTGAGGCTTCTACTGGATAACGCCTTCTAGAAGCTTCCAGCTGGGAGAATATTCAACCAGCTGGGCTTCTAGAATTTACTTTCACCTTCAATTTACCTTTTACAGGGGTCCTCACCTTTAATGAAGAAAACGTGCAGTTGGCTCCATATTTTTTAGAGAAAAAGGGTGCGGTGCCGCAGGTAAGGCTAAGGAAAAGTGCGGTACAAGTGTTTTTATGATTTTTACAAGCTTTTCTCCAAATTTAGGACTTGGTTTAGGAACTTTAGGATTGTAGACTTCTAAGGGAGCATTATATAGGTATTGATGAACCCATATAGACAGTAAAATTTCATGGTGACAAAATAATGTGTAAAAAAATCCTTCATCTCGAACTCCTTTGCAAGATCTGCCTTGCATGAGTGTATCAACTGCTCGTTGCCTGTTAGTATTAAATCATCAACATAAAGAACAATGATTAAAATCTTACCCTCCACCACAATTTGGTACAGGTTTGCATCCGCCTCACTCTTGGTGAAGCCAAGTCCAGTGAAATAACTGTTGATTCGTGTGTACCAAGCACGTGGTGCTTGCTTCAGCCCATACAATGCTCTTTTGAGTCTGCACACATGCGACTCACTACCGAAGATCTCAAATCCTTTAGGCTGCTCAATGTACACCTCTTCCTCAATGATCCCATTAAGGAATGCAGTCTTCACATCCATTTAATGAATGTGCCAACCCATCTTCACTGAGAGAGCAAGGATGGTACTTATGGAAGAATACCGTGCGACAGGTGCAAAGGTTTCTTCATAATCAATCCCCTCAATCTGTGAGAAGCCTCAAGCAAAAAATATTTCCTTATACTTATCGATGCTTCCATCGGCAGCTTACTTTACCTTGTAGATCCATTTCGAATCTACCACTGATTTACCCACAGGCCTTGGAAAAATCTCCCAAGCATTATTTCTGACAATGGAGTCATACTCCTCCACCATGGCATCTACCCATGTGGGCTCCTGTGCTACTTCTTCAAAAGAAGATGGCTCTGCCATGACACACTTGCTCATAAGAGCCATGTATCTAGTAAATCGTTCAGGTGACTGTCTCTTTCTGCGTTGTGATGTAGGGATTCCTACATTCTTTGCCACATCAAGCTTCAGTCTCTTAGCTTCTGTGGTAAGCCTTCTGCTAGATATGATGTTTGGTTCTGCATGAGTGGACTCCTCCACTCCATGAATCTCCTCTTGTGGATGATCCACATCTAGAGGCTCATATTTGGGAACAAGAAGTTCCTCATCTGCATGCAAGTGTTGCTCCCTCTCAAGCAACAACTTCATGGCTTTCACCTCATTGAATTTTATATCCCGTCGCACCACATTCATTCGAATATTTGGAAAATACACATGATAATTATGGGGTGTTTCTATGTACCCCACAAATATCCCAACTTCTGCAGTCGGCTCCAGCTTCTTCCTAGCGTCCTTTGCCACGTGAATGTAAATAGATGAGCCAAAAATCTTCAAATGAGAAATATCAGGTGATGTAGGAGCATTAGGCTCAAACCAATATTTTGTATATAGGTAGACTTAGGGGGGTCTTATATTTTCTTGGTCATGAATAAATCTAGTGATTTTAGTTTAATGTAGAAAATATTGTAACTTCTCGAATGATTAATGGGCACCTAAAGAGATAGTCAGTTTCATAAGTTAAGCGAATTTTAGGAGTTTGTCTCTGTCTGTCAGAGGGTTAGTCTTAGAGTTAGAGATATGAAGAGTTTTGAGAGTTAGAGGAGTTGAGTCGATTTAGGGTTTGTATAAAAATAAGCCTTACAAGCATAATAAGATATACCTGCTTAGAGAGCTGCATAGGCTGCATAGGACTGTAGTAGAGACAGAGTAGAGGAGAAGGGCTAATTCATCGAAGATGTGGCCAGCTAAAGGGCTTGTAAGTTAATTCACTGTGTAATGAAGATTTGTTTCAGTATTTATGTGCAATTTTTGGTTTAATTCTGTGTGAAGAATGCATGTATCTCCTTGAGCTGGGTGTAATTAAGACTCCGTGATTTTTTTAAAAGTATGTTTGTGCGTTCAGTGATGAGAACGTGTGATAAATCCCTGTGTTAAGACCCACTGGAAATGTGTGGACTCATCCCAAGAAGTAGTTGTATAACCCGTGTGATGGAACTGTGGGCGTTGAATTCTGTGAGTTAGAGTTAGAGTGCGCTCTGCGCATCCTTAGAGGATTCGATATCCACGATAATGTGGTGGTCGAATGTGTATGGTATTCTATGCAATTAAGGTGAATATTGATCGGAGTTCTGCGTGTAATATTCAATTGTAGATTTGGTCGAACCTTGCGAAGGGGCATTTAGCTTGTAAGTCTGGAGTAGAATGAATCGGGGTTAAAAGGCGAAGGCGAAACAACATGAGTAGGCAGAGGAACGAATTTGTGCATTGACTGCAGTGAGAGCGAAAGCGGAGTATTTGGCGTTGGAACCTTAAGATTGAACCTGGAGTTAGTGGGCCGGAGCGAATATAACAAGTTGCGTTAGCCCCGGGTTAACCCCACGGTCAATCACTATACAAAACCGGAGCAGTTTGATCACACCGCCTTTGAAAGGAAAGTTGTATTCCCTGTTTAAACGCAATCAATGCCGCAGGACGACACGTGGCCTTAAGCGGTTTGGAGATACCGCCCTCATCGCGCGTTAACTGTCGACTGCATAGTCAGCGCGATATCTGCGTACGCCGTCTGATCTGAGGCTGGTTCATCGAACAGTGATCGCACTCAAAAGAGCTCGGAGGATAAGCCAAGGTATGGCGTGTGTATTTAGTTGAACTGTTGATTTTATATGTGGGACCAGAAATCCATTATAATTATGTGGGATTTGACTATGGGTTCATAGCCCGAGAATGGAAGGGTAAATTAACACATATACGCTTAGTGTTAGTTACACGGAATTATGTGAAGATGGATTATTGGGTTATAGCTATAGAGGAAATGTTGAATTAATATCTCAATTCTCTGAATTGAGATATTAAAATAACTCAGTCTTGTTTATTTAAATTTGCCAGCGTAGAATAAGGGAATGTTGTGGGATTGCCCGAATTGGGAAGTTGATTGGGCAAGAAGCTTTGGATGCACTTTACACATAGGTTGAGATTGAAATAATATGAAAATGGGAATGTGGGTTTACCCCGTCATCATTAGGCTTCTTACTAGTAAAATCTTCTTCAGGTGTACTCATGCCAAGTACTCTATGAGGACAACGGTTTTGCACATAAACCGTAGTGTTGCATGCTTCCGCCCACAAGTGCATCGATAGGCCCTGGTCATGTAGCATAGCTCGTGCAGCACCCACGATCGTTCTATTCTTCCTCTCTGCGACCCCATTCTGTTGTGGGTTATGAGGCGCTATGAATTCTCTTCGAATTCCTTCTTTTCTACAGAAGTCTTTGAATTTGTTCGAGATATATTCACCACCATTAACACTCCGTAGAGCCTTCACTTGCTTCCCTGACTCCTTCTCCACCAATGCTTTAAACTCACAAAACTTTGAGAATGTTTCACTCTTCTTCTGCATGAAGATGATCCAGCATCTACGAGAATAGTCATCAACAAATATAATATAATACATGTGTTTTGTTGTTGAAGCAACCAAGAAAGGTCCACACGCGTCTCTGTGAATTCTCTCCAGGATCAGCGAAGAACGGTTCTCCCTCTCATGAAAGGTGGTCTTCACAAACTTACCCATAGTGCATGCCTTGCACTGATCTGACTGCGCAAGAGTACCCTTGGGAATTCCAGTAGAAATCTGCTGCAAAATATTCAAGGCACCATGGTGAAGATGGCCCAATCTCCTGTGCCATAATTTGCTCTCATCTCGTCTCACCACTTCTTCTGCTTTGCCCATCATTGTAGTGCAACCATCTAGCTCTAGCTTGTAGAGATTCTTAACTTGAATCCCTATCCTCTTGGTTTGACCCGTTGTTTTATGTTGTAGGAAATCTTTTCCCTTGTTGAAAACAATGTCATAACCTATGTCTTCCAACATTGGGACGGACACCAAGTTCTTCTTCAGATCTGGGACATGCATAACATCTTTCAACATAAATGGTTTACCTGACTCCCTCTTAAAGGTAATGGTTCCAATGCAAGTCGCACTGTATCTTCCATTGTCGCCCATCTCTATATGCGCTTGGAGATCCTTCTCCTTCAAGTCACTAAACAACTCCTTGTCTCCCGTCATATGGAAATACGCACCACTATCAAGATACCACACCGATCCCATTGAGCTTGAAACCAAGCATGCAATCAAAGAGAAATCAAGTTCAAATTTTGAGGCTAAGGCCTCTCCAGCTGCAGCTCCAGCAACCTTCTTATTCTTCTTTTTTTGTGGGTAGTTAGTGGCAAGATGCCCATGTTCGTGACAGTGAAAACACTTCACTTTGGAAAAATCCAGCTTCTTGCCTTTAGCCTCAGATTTTGGATGGGATTTCTTCCCCTTTCCTTTCCTTGCTTTGGCAGCCAAAGAGAAATTCTCTTCATCATCATTCTTTGATGAAGAGCCATCCCTGGTACTTCGCCTTACCTCCTCCTGCACAAGATCCGACCAAAATCGCTCCCAACCCGACAGTTTCTCCCGTCCATTAACATAGTCTTCGTAGCTATGCCAACTCTTCGAAAGCCCAAGGAGAGCCAAGCTCACAAAGTCATCATCATCAATTGTAATCCCCACACTTCCCAGTTCATCCCTATGGTGTACAAACTTCGTGAGATATTTTGGAATACTGTCGCCCTTCTCCATTTTTATTTTTCTGAGCTTATCTTTCATCGCCAACTTCCTCTGGTTGCTACTACTTTGGAAAATATATTTCAAAGCCTTCCAAATTTCAAATGGAGTGGCTTTCTCGTGAAGGCTTGACACAATATGGTCCTTCACACATTCCAACATAATTCTTCTTGTCTTTGCTACCTTCTTTTTCCATGCGTCAAGTCATGCAGCATCGCTAGAAGCAGGCTTAGGAACATCGCTATCGATGAACTCCTTCGGTCCATTATCTTTAAGCACCACCTCCATACTATCCTTCCAGGCTATGTAATTCAAGCTACCCTCAAGGGCATACTCCAATCGCAGCCCATTGAAAGACATTTCAATGAATACTCAACTGTCGCACCAAGAAATTTTTGGAGAAAATTCGAATTTTCCACCAGCACAAAACTCAACACTTATTCACAATTGCAATCTCTAGTGATCAATACTACTCTGATACCATGTAGAAATTTATTAATATTGATGTATTACCAAATTCTCCTAAATTAACAATATTTATCTTCTTGCTAAATACATAATCCTTCCACTGTTAAACTTGCGGAAATTTAAAACTCATTTGCAAACACATGTGAATAAATTCAATCGCACATAACACAATTGTTTAATAGGAAAGCTTAAAGATAAAAAAACCCAACTATCATATATTATTTATATCAATGGAATCATGTAATAATCTCATACAAATCTTAGTACATCAATCTCTCAGTACAATCAACAATCATTACACACTGTCATGCAGAAGTTTGCATCTCCATGCACCAATTTCTTGCCTCCTGATAGCCTGCCTCCACTGTGCAATCCCTACTGAAGAAGACCCTTGAATGAATTCGAATTGGCCTTGCCTTGACTGCGCAATCCTCATTGGCAACTCCAATGTGTGTCAGATGCATTGAATGCATCACTATAGTCACAACGGATAGTCCATCTCACCCTTTCACCTATCTCTCCACTCGGTCTCCACTGGAATTGACATGCACTGTAGTAACTATTGTATTTGTTCAGTTTTTAGTGAGTTATTAGTTGTGAATTAATTAAATAATTAATTCACTTAACTATCACTAGTGTATCTTTCAGTTAGACTAGATACAACTAGCTCAACTGAGTTTAACTTCATTAACTGAGTTAAACTAAATAACAACTCCTGTAACTACTCTTCCAACTCTGTCATAACTTTGCCACTTCAGTTCTAACTGAGTCCTCCATGCATGAGCCACCAATAACCCTAGGAATTGCGTAATTCCTTCAGCCCACTGATTTTCCAAATCTGTTCACTGAAATAAAGTGCTTCAATAGAATAAGTTGATGTTAATTGTCGGATTATTATTAAGGGTTAGTAATAATTGACATGCACCTATTTTAGTTCGACAATCTATAAATAGACTTCGCCCAATATTCTAAAAATAGATTTTCATCTATTTTCCACATTTGACCAACTATCTACAAATACCATCTTGCAACTTATAGAATATTCTCACCATGTCTAAAAATAGACATACACCTAAAAATAGCCCGCAGGCCCCACTTAGTGAAGGTGCTTACTTTTCACTAAGCTCATCATCTTGTTGAATCTCAAAAATCAAGCTACAAAGAAATTTAAGGCAACTTCTTAAGCATGGACAAAGGGCATGATCAAAACATGGCCTCTTTGGCTAAAACCTAACAAGTAATATTTCAAAGAGAGATTCCAAAGCAGAGTTTAAATAACATCAAATAGGCAGGGCTAACCATAAAACATATTTGAAAACTACTATATTGAACCATTCATGGAAGAAAAAAGCATAGGTAGATCTAAGGAGCAACTAATAATTCCTTAAACAAACCCAACAGAGGAAAACATAAAGACAATAGACAACAGGAAGGACTAAGGTGCCTCCAACAACATTTCTTAGCCTATACTCTTATGTTCTACTGCAACATAGAAGGATGGAAACATAATGAAAACATGAGAGAACAATAACATGAAAGAGAAGAACTTCACCAATAACCAAGCTCAGGGGTCCTGAAAGCTATCCTCCTTCATCATCAATCCAAGCAAGCCATTCACAAACTCCACAAGACCAATTTCTTCTTCAAACTCAAGAAAACCATGTATTGCTCTCAAAACTCATCAAATGCCAACATTTACAATGAAGCCCTCATGCTCTATTTATCTTAGCAAAGGAGGTCAAAAACCCTAGATAGGGTTGGAAAATGTAAAAATCACTCATAAATTCCATAAATGCCCAAGAGACCATGAAAAGGCCCAAGGCTCAAAATATCCCATGAAATAAATGCCAAAATAACTTCTAGCACCTAATTATAGAGTGATTTGCCTTCAAAAAACACTAAAATATGATTTTGCAATAAATGAGTGTGTTTTGTTGACTTTTGGCCCAAAACACACATTGTTGTCCATAAGGGCACCACCACCTTAGGCAGAAAATAGGTCCTGTTGTAGCCAAGTTTTTGGGACCTTCCCGATGTCAGAGTTTTCTCCTTGATGGCCCGTTGGAAAGCTTACTGAGTCCTCTTTCCAGATATACCTTTGGTTTTCTGATTGAGCACCTGTAACCTCTTCAAAAATTCAAATCCCCAAGACTGCTCTTAGCGCAGTGCCAGGCCTGAAAAGGAGGCAGAATGGTGAAAAATGAGGTGTTTTTTGACCTTTTGAGGGGTAAAAAATGCTCCAATTGCTTTGAAATTTGGTGAGCATAGTGTCCTAGTCATGAGAAATCCAAAAATGTAGAGTTATCCCTATGAGGATGCCTAAGGGAAAAGCGTCATGAGAAATCCAAAAATGTAGAGTTATCCCTCTGAGGATGCCTAAGGGAAAAGCGTAGCGCCAGTGGCGCTGCGCTTATAGGCCTCCAAATTCTCAAAAAACAAAAACTTGTCCAAATTCCTTCAAAATTGGTGGATGTCTCCTTCAAAGGGGTTTGAAGGACCTGTAGAGAAGCTGATGCCAAAATTCCAAGTCTAGCTTGGTCTTTTCCTTCTTTTAGTGCTTGAATTTCAATGAGGGCCTCTTTGCGTTTGGCACAAGCAAGTTTGTTTTTCGTTGCATAGTGCTTGGTCATCTTTTTCTGGAGAGCAAGGCCACTTTTTACCTTCTTAAAATACTTGTGTTCATTCTTATAATACCTGAATGATATGCTGTGCCATGCCAAAATCTCTCTCCAGCTCCCTAATTTGTGCATCTTTGCTTTGGAGTAGTATTCTAGTGGCCATCTCCTCATCTTCATTATCACTGTCAAGGTCAATGAATTAGGGCTTTTGTTTAGTTTTCCTACCTCTCTTACATTTATCACCTTTTTTCATCTTTTGTTTTCCCTTGTAAATATTTTGTGCTGAGGTGGATGGCATGGTCCCTTGCTTTTTGGAGGCAGAAAACATTAGCCTTGGCCCTCTTTGATATGTGAGTGAAAGAGGTGTGATTGTGGTCTTGCTGGTGTCTTTGTCATGGTTGTGATCATCATTTAGACTACGAGCCTGTTCCCCTTTTTCGTTGTCATCATGACTAGGGTTACCTTCATCTTCATCTTCTGCACTGTCATCATTGTCATTATCATTGAGGGGTTGATTGTTGTCATGACTGTCATGACTATTTTCTTCTTTTCTATCTTGTCCCTCACTTTCTTCTTGATCACCTGTCTCTTTGTCACTATTTTTTACCTCCTCCTCACTGTGGTCTGTTTCATTGGTGTCACTGTTGCCTTTAGTTTCTGCACTTTCTTCATTGTCATCTTCTTTCATATCTTCATTATCTGTCATAGCTTCATCACCATTTTCTGTCTCTGCCTCCCCTGTTTTATTGCTGATATCCTCTTCATCATTGCTTATTTCATTTCCACTTTCAACCTCGTCATATTCTTCATCATCCTCTTCCATTTTGTCACTGTTTTTCTCACTGTCATGCTAACTGTTTTCACCTTCATCATTGTCATGCTCACTTCCCCTTTCTTCATCATCATTTCCTTATTCTTGCTCATCATTTTCCTCTTCCTCATCATCTATTTCTTCTTCACTTTGGACTGATTTATTGTCACCCTCACCTTCTTTATTTTGATTTGAATCATTATCATATCTCCCTAATTTTCACTTAATTCATCATAGCCACTTCCTTCTTCATTTGATGCATCAAGAGAAGGAGAGGAGGGGAGGTTTTCTTGAGGTGAGGGCACTTGTGTAGATGATGAGGGCAAGCTAGGTTGATGAGGGAGCTGTGGGCTTGTGAAGACTTCATGTGCTATGAATACCTCCCAAGGTATGCCCTTCTATTCCAACTAATATAAAACCACCATCTTGATCAAGGAATCGCGAAACAAACTTTGCATTTGTTAGGAAGGACTCCTTCTCCGGACCACATAAGACATTTTGTCCATACTTCTATACAATTAGTAAGGCAAGTTGATCATTTTGACCCTTGTGAAATGCATGATTCTAACATGGTAGGAATAGAGTCTGGAGTACCTCCCTTCACAGGTAAAGTACTTCATAATGACTTTCATCAAGGGTGCAAATCTCTGTTTGAGGTGTGAGAAAGGGAAGATAGCCCTGCAACCCATTATATACCTAGTTTTGACAAATGGCTCATAGTAGTTCTTGTCCAATTTGGCTTTCTTAAACAACTTTTCACCAACAGCAGGGATACCAGTACCATTAGAGATGGCATCTGCTGATAATTCAAAATCCACTCCTGTAAGGCTTGATTGTTTGTTGTGCAGGTTAAGAATGAAAATCCTTGTAAGCTCTGCGTGGCTTTGCACTTGTTTGACTCTCCCACAAAATTGGAAGCACCCTACATTCTGGAAACATGAGAGGATCATGGGAGATGAGGTGATATATACTATGCTCTGGGGTTCAAATCTGTTCACTTTTCCTCCTTTGTGGTTTGGCCTCATAGGCCCTTGGCCTCTGTCACTGCTGCTACTATCTTCTCCTCCTGACATGGTGATTAGGGCTAATGGTGGGCAAACTTGGGCAAGAGAAGTAAAATGAAAATGTTGTTGGGCAACTCTTGCAAATGAGGGTTATGGAGGTTAGGTTTATGATTGAGTTGCCTTGAGCTCAATGGGGCTTAGTATTTGAACATGAAGTGTAACTACTCCAATTCACTCCCCTTAACTGATGATATTAGCTTGGAGGTCAGAGGAGAGTGGTAATTACGAAGACTTAGGGTTTGTTTTGGTACTAGGGTTTGATAGATTCCCCTTAATTATCAAAACAAAAAAACACTTTGAGGATGATGAGAACAAGGCCACCTACCTCTTTAGCTTGTTTGCAAGGTTTTGAAACCAATATGGAAGACCTCCTTTGAACCCTTGGCACATTTTTTGCAGTTTGGGAGAGTTTTTGTCTGAGCGCAGTGCCCTGCCCGGACTGTCAGGTCACCTTCTGTGTGCAGCGCCCTGCCCACACTATTGGGTCACCTTCTGTGCACAGCGCCGGGAAGGTCGGGCCTCTTTTTGAGCACAGCGCCGACATTCCTGGGCGAGTCGGGCCGGTCAGGTGTTGGGTTTCGCCTGAGCGTAGCACCAGGCTATTTGTGCAATGCCACCCGGTGTATGCGTAGCGCAGTGCAAAACTGCACCTTGAAGACCCCTATTCACGCAATGCCATGCTATTCGGGCAGCGCCAGTGACTTGGCTCAGATTCTCTTAAAAACTCAAAAATTTCTCCAACAGGGTTTTCTCTGTTTTGAAAATGACAAGTGAGCTGCAAAAATGACCATTTGAGATGTATTTATACTTTAAAAAAAAATTGAAATGAAAAACCCACTTTGCTAATTTTTGGTCACTTTATCTTTTTGACTGATATTCTTTTGACCTTTTTGCAGGTGTTTTGAAAAATTTTCAAGGCAATTCCTTTCCCTTTGGTGATGGCACCCTCTTATTGACCTTTAATGGTGATATAACCAAATTTGACAAGGATTATAAATCAGGCCTACTATGTCTCTTCTTGGCCATTTCTGGTTTGTTGCAGATGCTATGACACAATTGCTTTGGTCTCGTTTGTCATCATTTGGATTTTGATAGCTTCAGTCACTCAACAGTGAACTCATGCTTATGTTAGGTTTTTACTGTATAACCCAAAAATATACTTTCATTCCTTTGACCTTTTGAAGGCAATTGTCTGCATTGGAAAACTTGACCTCCCTCACCTTGATACTCTCTAAACATAGACCTACTTCCTTTTATTTGTTGTGGATGTCTTTTAGTGAGGAGATGTCATTTTACCTTACCTCATTTTCTGCATGATAGCCATCTCAATAATTCCTACATAAATGTTTAAGATGCACAGTTATACCTTTGCAGAATGTTGTCTAGACTAAGGAGGCCCTTCTTGAGGGATTTTTGATCTATTTTGGACAATCAAGTGCTAACCCTCCTTTCCATTTGATTTCAGCTTCTTGGCACATGTAAAGCAGTGATTCAGGACACCAAAACAATCCTATAACCTATGAAACCCTAAATGACCTAGTGGGTGGCTCTTTTGGCTAGTCTTTGGCTGAAAACTTGACTTGGGGTCTTTAGGTGTAAAACAGAGCTTATGACAAACTTTATGCATTGCAGTCCCAAAACCACTGATTTTGATTTATCTAAAGAGCCTAGAGAGGTAGCTTGAGACCACCAATTCTTGAGGCACTTAGTGAATAGGGGAAAAGGTTAGGCCATTTGGTAATCTGAGGTGGAAGTGGAAGGATTATAAGTAGGCAGAACAGAGTACTGAGGTCATGAGTGTAAAAATGGGACAAAAATGAGTGGCATGAGCCCATGATGGGTCTTCTGGGAGTGATAGGTTGGCCATGACTTGATAGAGTAGTGAAATAGTGAAAAATTTATCCTAAGGATAATGAAGGCAGTGAGATTTCTAGAACTCACAATATTCATGAATTTTGTTTCTAGAAATATAGGATAAGATTTAGTCATCTATAAAAAGGCAAAAATTACTAATGAATAACACCATCAACGGTGCAGATTAATTCGCAAAGTCCAGATCAAAGATCGACGACCCAGATTACTTCGCAAGATAAGTTAGGAAAGTTGCGAAGTGGACACGTGTTGGGCAGAGCAGCCAAATGTATATCACACATCGCAGATGATATGGGTTAACAGTTAATGGTATAAACCTAAACTTCTAAAATGCTGATTTGCGATGAAGTGTTAAGGAAAAGGTTCGGCGTTGCGATGCGATAAAGATCGCACATTGCATGCGATGAGACATTTTGGATATTTGCGAAGTGTTGAGTTTTGCGAATAGCGAAATGTTAAGTTTTCCGATTTGCGAAGTGGATAAACCAGCGATGGTGCGATAAGTTCTGTAAAGTGTGATGGAGGGTCACGATGTGAGATTGTACAGCAAATATTCTTGGTAAGTGTGCAGAGTCACGTGAAAGGACAGAAGGGTAAGTTAAAGATTTTATTATGTGTTCCTGATGGTGATTAACATAATGGTTTTGATTGAAACCAGGGTACCACAATGTCCGTGTTAATGATGATCTATTGTGGGTCAGTTAAACACTTCCGTATAATAAATTTAAAAGAAGAATTAAATCCTGGGAACGGGCATACATAAGAGATATTTTGTGTATGTGGGTAATTGCGGCCTTATGGCTGCATCATTTGGTATCAGAGCAAGTAAATGAAAAAAATTGTTATAAATGAAGATTGTAGAGATAAACTATGCAGAAGACATTTGGTAGCAGAGCAGAATAAGATTTAGCGTGAAATGGAAGGAGAATGCAAGCGTGATTGTAGAACAGAGGAGAAGAAGTCATATTATAAATCTGAAAAGGTGGAGACAAGTGCAGAAAGAAAAGTCAGATGGTAAAATCTGACAAAGTGATGGTTGATTTCTTGTGGAAAATAGAGATCCATTCGAGTGTTGAAGAATGGAAGCAGACTTCCTTGTGAAACCATACAGGTAGTGTTTTATGTTAAATCTGGTTTAAGTTTTGCAGGTTGCAGAAAAAGGAGGAATATCTCAGCAAAGACAGCAAGAGGAGCTGTAAAGAAGAGAAGAACTAGTTGTGTTCTTGAAGGCAGACTAAAGTGGATACTTTGAGGAAAAGTGGCAAAGAACCTAAATGTTCCAGCTGAAGGTTGGACACGTAAGAGAAGAGTGTTCTCAGAAGAAAGTGAAATTTCAGAAGCCAAGTAGCAAAGGAGTTGCTCAATAGAGGTTCCAGAGATAGAGAACCAATGTTACCGAAAGACCAATCTCAAAGGAGAGAAGGCTTGGTGAGGTACTTGCAGCAGGTATGAAGACTTGCTGAGAAGGAGAGGCTTAGTGCAGTTCACAAGTGAACAGGTGCAGTTCACAAGAGACAGAATAATGGCTACTGATAGTCATAACAGAGGTTCAGAGAGAATCCACAACAGAAGAAGAGTGGAGAAATATTCCAAGGTAAAAGTAATAGAGAAGATAAGTCAAGAAGAGATTGAAAAAGAGAAAGTTGAGATAAATTTCCATCTTGAATTATTGATGGATATGTTTTAGATAAATAAGGTAGACCAGAGGTATGGTTCGACTATGAGAAAGAAAGTGAAATGGCATAGGCTACAAGAGAAGAGAAAGCAACAGGTGAATATGTAGTTAATAGAAGTACTTAGAAATCTTGAGCAGATAATGGATGTTCAATTGAAATCAAAGGAATTCAAAGAAGTTGAGTTGAAAATGGAATTTCCATTTGTGAAGCAGAAAAGGGGGGAATTCTAGGTGAAAGTGAAGGTTGGAGATCTATGAATTATTGTAATAATGCAAGGCAGCATGAAGAAATGTGGATAAAGGTAGCAAAAGAGGATATAAAGCCTTGAATTTTTAAAATTAATGATTTGTGTATGTTTGCAGGTGTAATACATGATGGTGGAAAATCTTTGGGTATTGTCAAAGAAGAGGAAGCAGAGAGACAGAATCTGAATTATGTTTTAAGGAAAAAGGATGAGACAGTTAGGCCTCATAAGGAAGATCTTACACATTTGGAAGAAGGTATTGTTTTTCAACATGTTGTAAGGGTTGAAAGTAGAGTAAGTTTGGCTCACGATGATGACCAAAAGAAAGAATAAGTGGAGAAGGATATCAAACAACCAAGTGAAGTGCTTAAGGAAGCTGTGATGAAGACTATTGAAGATTTTCTGAGTCATGTAGAAGACTTGGAACGACTGGAGGAGTTGATGATTGAATCATCAAATAAGACAATTGAGTCTTGTGGTTTTACAACTGAAAAATTGTGTGTGATTGCAGGTTTTGAAGGTTTTGTAGGTGATATACAGTCACTAGAAGTTGTCATAAAGATGAAGGAAGAAAAAGAAATGTACAAAGACATTTCAAAGAAACAAGATCAGAATTGTATTCTGATGGAGGATGAGGCTATGTTATCTTATGAAGATAGCAAAGGGAAATCACATGCAAAATTGGTTAGTAAATGGGGAGAAAGAGTTGGAGATATTGGAGAATTGGTTAAAAGCACAAGTAGAGAAGAAAGAACCCGATGAAGACTGCAAAGGATCTGCAGCAGGGGAAGAAAATGTTATTACAGTCAGAGAATTGGAGAAAAATTTACTTTTTGAAAGTAAATTTGCAAGTAGTGAGTAGAAAAGGGATGTTGCAGAGAGAGATATCTTAAGATATATTCAGGAAGTTTGGGAGGTAGCAATGTCTAGAGCAATATCTACAACCGTATTTAAAGAAATTCAAATCAAGGATCCTGAAGATATGCAACATATGGATGATGTTTTTATCAAAGATATCGAACAAAGGTTGTTTGGAGATGAGACAAAAGTTTAGAAGCAACAAGAGGGTAAGGATGTAAGGGTGGTAGTAAGAATCCAAAAACTTCAAAGAGAAGATAACAAACAATAGCTTGAATATGAATGGACATAGTGCAGCAACAATTGGCAGAGTGAGTACCAGTCAAATGATAAACTGGACATGGAGATTGAAAGAATAATAAGGTCGATGATGAAAGTGTCTTAGAAGAAGATAGTAGCAAGAAAGCAAAGCAGCAACAATAAGAGAAATACCACGACAGACTGTGAGAGTATAGCTAGTAGGGAAATGCAGCATAAAGTATGGATACCTAGAGAAAACAACAAACAACAATAACAATAGCCAAAGACAAATTACAAACTAAAGTCTGGGATCCAGGAGGAATTCCATCATAATTGAAGACACATGATCTGAAGATCATGAATGTTTTCTACCTTGGGAGTCTGATGCAGGAGCATCATGGTTCCAAAATTTGTACATTTAGTAGAATCTAGGGGGTCTTGTGTTTTTCAAGGAGTTGGTTTCCTAAATATTTAATTAATGTAATTTTCAATGTTTTGAGTGATTTTATGTGAGACATTTAGAATAGGATTTAATTAAATATTGTGAGGCATATTTGTAAATGTTCTCGAATGTAGAAGAAGATGAGAGATTTAGGCTAGTTGAGATTTCAAAGGGATTGTAAATCCTAGACTTAGAAATTAGTTGATGATTTTGTGGATTTAGAGGATTCTTAGGATTTAGTTGAGAAGATTGAGGATATGAACCATAATTGGTTGCAGGAACTTTTGTATATATTTGTAAAGCCTCGAAGGCATAAAAAATATACATTCTTAGATAGGAGATTTGATTGTAAGCCTATGGGCATAGAGAGAGAGGAAGAGGAAACACTACAAGGAAAATACCCTCTAGCAGATGTTTTTGAGGAACCCCTTATAAAAATACCCCATACATCCGTTTCTAGTGGAGGTTGGCGGGCGGAGGGTTTTGCGGATGTTTTCTGCTTGGTGCGCTTATCATTCAACATCGCACCGATGCTCCTTACAAGCGAAAGCACCGGTGCGCACAAAATATTGGCACATTGAAAACCGTGTGCTTCGTACACACCCACCCGGTGTGCGTTGTATTACTGTAGAGCACCGATGCTTCAAAACTTCCACGCCAGTGCATCATAAAACACTGCGCCAAAACTGAAAATGCCTGATGCGGTATTAAGAACCCGCACTGGTGCATCATAAAACGACGCGCCAAAACACAAATTGACTGGTTTGTTCGTAATAAATAGCACTGATGCACCTATAAAGCACACGCACTGGAAAGGGTTTAAAAAAAATATATGGAAAAAACCGGATTTTCACTCTCTCTCTCTCTCTCTCTCTCTTTTTTCTTCAGTGCATTAGAGCTCTCAATTACCGGTGCGCACTACAAGAGAAGGCATCGGTGCACACAAACTCTTCTGATCCGGTGCGTCATGAAACACCACGCCAAAACAGAAGCGGACTGGTGCGTTCATTTGAAACAACACCGGTGCGCTTATAAAACACGCGCACCAGAAAAGGGTTAAATAAAAAAAAAAATTACTGCCAAAAAATCGCATTTTTCACTTTTTTGCTCTCAATCACCGATGCGCTCTACAAGAGAACCGGTCGCACAAAAAATTGGCACACCGGACACCGTGCGCTCCATACAGACATTCCTGGTGCGTCCTATTACTTTAAAGTACTGGTGCTTCAACACTATTATGCCCTGGTGCATCATGAAACACCACGCCAAAACTGAAACAACCCAGTGCAGTGTAAAGTAACCGCCTAGGTGCATCATAAAACAACGCACCAAATCTAAAACATCCTGGTGTGTTCCTAAGAAATCGCACTAGTGCGCCTATAAAACCCCGTGCACCGGAACAGGGTAAAAAAAAAAAAAAAAAAAAAAAAAAAAAAACCGCATTTTTCACTTTTCTTAGTACTCCAGAGCTCTCAAGCATCGGTGCAATTTCTCCTTCTCTGAGCCTCCCTGACATCGGTGCTCCCATTGCACGCACTGCTGCTGTGCATTGGCCACCAATCTCCATCTTGCATTTTGCAAAACGGTCGGTAAATTTTCTTTTGCAAATTCTACAGCCAATATGCCTCCTTGACGGTGAAATGTATAGGTATTTTTCTAGTTTTTCCATAATTAAGCTTTCTAGCGGATTAAAATTTGAAATAACCTTAAAATTAACCATTGAAAAAGAAAAAGAAAAAAATGTCGTGCGGGGTGCCTGAACTATTCGGCTCGCACTGGTAAGCGGTGTTGCCTATAAAACTTACAGGCCGCATCGCAACCGGTGCAAACAGTATCTGCACCGTTTCCGGGGCTATACCGAAAGGCGCCCCACATTATTTTAAAATTTAAAAAACATTTGCGGTGCGGTCATTTAGTTGGGTGCACCGTTGACCATGGGAATAGCAACACGGTGCATTGATAGATATATCTACCCTGGTGTGTGTCAACGCACTGCATTCGGCATTTCGATAGGGTCAACGGTGCGGCCGGGTAAAAGACTGCACCATTGAATATATAATTTGTCAGGAAGTCGGTGCGCTGACACGACTATATGCGCTGGGGCGTATATTTTAGTAAGCGCACTGATCTTCTGACATAATATATAGTCAACGGGGCTTGAGAAAATTTCAGGTGCACCACATACGGTGTGTTTTATGTCATTTGGGGCACCGCCTCTGGTGCTTTACAAAAAGAGCCACACCGAAACCGGTGCATGATTGTTTTTGTGGCACACCGATGTGTTTGTTTTTTTTTTTCCAAAAAAAATCATTTATGTATTTTCATAAATACATGTTTGATTTAATAAAAAAAAATTATTTAATATGTCAGTGGTTCAGAGAGAAGAGGAGGAACAACAACAACAATAGACGAAGCAATATGACATGCTTCGTCAGTGGGAGGCACGAGAGAGGGAGAGAGATACGTACCCTCACCCTATTACAACAGATACCCAGGGGCTCCTAAGGTAGGTAGGCCTCCTGAAGTTATATGAGGAGGCTACTTCCCTAAAGGCCCATAATGTCTTTTTGAGACATCTTATCTGCAGGTGGAATGCCCACCGACAGGCTTTCCAGGTTGGTCCTGACCAATGGTACACACCCACTGAGGAGGATATTTATTTAATTGCAGGGCTATCGAGGAGAGGGGTGGATTTTCCCTCGTTCCCAGAGGTTCCAGCTGGTTGTGTAGCAGGGAGTTAATATGTTTACTCCCAAGATACATTGGAGCAAATGTATTGTCTCCTTCAGAGTTTCAGGTCCCTGGAGGTCAACTACGTATTGGTGCATTTGGTAGACAGGACATGCAGTGCCTCTCACTTCTCATTTCTACCATTTCACACAACACCAGTGACCATGATATTTATTAAATATTATGTCGTGATTGTAATTTAAATTTAAATTTTAATTGTATGTAAAATTGTAAAATTGTATTTGTATATGTAATTGTAAATTTAACTATAATTGTATGTAAAATATTTAATGTAAAATTTTAATTGTAATTGTAATATTTAATTTATTGTGAAATGATTGTAATTGTAATTGTATATATGACAAATTGTAAAATTGTAACTGTAATTGTAATTGTATGTAAAATTCTAAATGTAATTCTATGTAAAATTAAAATTGTAATTCTAATTCTAATCGTAATTGTATGTGAAATTGTAAAATTGTAATTGTAATTGTAATTGTAATTGTATGTAAAATATTTGTAAAATTCTAATTATATTATTGTGAAAATTTTAATTGTATTAATGTGAAATGATTTTATTAAAATATTTAAATTTGTAATTTTGTAAATAATTGTAAAATAATAAATCTAGAATAATATGAATTTTTGTAACATAATAAAATTTAGAAAATAATGCAAATAAATTCATGTACTTTAGAACTATCATTATTTTATTATGATTTTACATACAAAAAAAACTTTATACAGTCCGGTGTGCTTATCATCAAAACACACACCGGTGCGTCTTATTACTCTGAAGCACCGGTGCTTCAGAATGCTTCTGCACCGGTGCATCATAAAACACCGCACCAAAACAAAAACCTCGATCTTACAAACCGCCTTGGTGCGCCTATAAAACAACGCGCACCGGAACAGGGTTATTCTGTAAAGTGCAGTATTGGAGTAGCGGAGAGTTGGAATAGCGGGCAAGATTTTTTCATAGGAGATGAGGGGTTGAAAAAACGAGAGTTCGAATTTTGGCTGAGAAGTTTATAGCAGAGAAAATGAGTGATTCAAATAGAAAGACAGCCAAAGACGCTTACAGGGATGCAGACGGCTAGAGAGATTGACAGAGTACAAGAGGAGTACAGGTTGAGATTGGTAGAGAGCATTCGGTTGAGGTCGGTGATAGGGTTAAGAGGTCCCATGATGGAGAAATGGAGAGTAGAGTTGATGGCAAAGAAATATTAATCGAGGAAATTGATAAATCCAAGAGGCACCATGAAGGGAAGGATTCTCATTCCATTAAGGGCAACAAAGAAAGATCAAGTGACGTTGTTGATCGGGCTGGTAGGTCCCATGCAGGGAAAGATTCTCCAGAATGTGTTTAAAAGCAGCTGGGAGTATTGTTCGAATTTCGGTTGGCTTACATAAACTTTTACCGGCAAAGATGACGTCGCATAAAATCACATCTTCGGCTTTCAATTGAACCTGAATGGAATCTCTAACTTGTCTAAGCTATGGTCCTGTGGATGAAACCAATGAAAATTCTGCTTGTATTATAAATGGAAATCCAGTGACCATTTCTGTGGGAAGAAAAGCATAGATACCTGCAGCTACCATATTTCCACCTACAAATTGGTTTCCCATTGGAAAAAATAATGTAATAGCCTCTTAACCCTATCGCCGACCTCAATCGAATGCTCTCTGCCGATCTCAACCTGTACTCCTCTTGTACTCTGTCAAGCTCTCTAGCCGTCTGCATCCCTGTAAGCGTCTTTGTCCGTCTTTCTGTTTGAATCACTCATTTTCTCTGCTATAAACTTCTCAGCCAAAATTCGAACTCTTGTTTTTTCAAACCCTCATCTCCTATGAAAAAATCTTGCCCACTATTCAAACTCTCTGTTACTCCAATACTGCACTTTATAGAATAACCCTGTTTCGATGCACGTTGTTTTATAGGCGCACCGAGGCGGTTTGTAAGATCGAGGTTTTTGTTTTGGCGCGGTGTTTTATGATGCACTGGTGCAGAAGCATTCTGAAGCACCGGTGCTTTAGAGTAATAAGACGCACCGGTGTGTGTTTTGATGATAAGCACACCAGACTGTATAAAGTTTTTTTTTGTATGTAAAATCATAATAAAATAATGATAGTTCTAAAGTACATGAATTTATTTGCATTATTTTCTAAATTTTATTATGTTACAAAAATTCATATTATTCTAGATTTATTATTTTACAATTATTTACAAAATTACAAATTTAAATATTTTAATAAAATCATTTCACATTAATACAATTAAAATTTTCACAATAATACAATTAGAATTTTACAAATATTTTACATACAATTACAATTACAATTACAATTTTACAATTTCACATACAATTACGATTAGAATTAGAATTAGAATTTTAATTTTACATAGAATTACATTTAGAATTTTACATACAATTACAATTACAGTTACAATTTTACAATTTGTCATATATACAATTACAATTACAATCATTTCACAATAAATTAAATATTACAATTACATATACAAATACAATTTTACAATTTTACATACAACTAAAATTTAAATTTAAATTACAATCACGACATAATATTTAATAAATATCATGGTCACTGGTGTTGTGTGAAATGGTAGAAATGAGAAGTGAGAGGCACTGCATGTCCTGTCTACCAAATGCACCAATACGTAGCTGACCTCGAGGGACCTGAAACTTTGAAGGAGACAGTACATTTGCTCCAATGTATCTTAGGAGTAAACATATTGACTCTCTGCTACACAACCAGCTGGAACCTCTGGGAATGAGGGCAAATCCACCCCTCTCCTCGATAGCCCTGTAATTAAATAAATATCCTCCTCAGTGGGTGTGTACCACTGGTCAGGACCAACCTGGAAAGCCTGTCGGTGGGCATTCCACCTGTGGATAAGATGTCTCAAAAATTCATTATGGGCCTTTAGGGAAGTAGCCTCCTCATATAACTTCAGGAGGCCTACCTACCTTAACCTATTTTGCAATGTCTTTCCTCTGCTCAACCCTATACTCATTTTCTACGGGAAACCATTGCCTTCACATGTAATAACTGCATTAAGTCGAAAATTGGTCTTCTTCTGCTAACAAATGCAGAATGAAGGACTCGTTGTCATTGCTCCCAGAACATTACCCTTCTGCAGATTATATGTACTAATTTCTTGCAGGCCATCCGTCTATCTGCAGATTATATTCTAAAACATATTGGTTGCAAATAGTTAAGTGCCAATTATAACAGGTTCACATGCCACAATTGTCCACTTGGGCCCTGTAGTATTGCATCTTCACATGCCCCACTTTGAATTCTCTCCACATAATCAGTGGGGACCTCTTGCAATAAACAAAATGCATTGGAAGAATAGTTATTTCCATCAAGAATTTATTCAATTCCAATTCTCAATTTTAATTCTAATTCTAATTCTCAAGAATAAACAAAATTATAAATCTCAATTTCTATGGTTGGAATTCACTAAATTTTGGTGTACACACCTAAAAGTAATTTTGGTGCCTTAACTGCAAATTGGTGCTACTGTACATATAACCGCACCGGTGTCGGTGTTACAAAACGACGCACGGTGCGGTGCTATTAAGTGACGCACCGGTGACGAATAAATGCAAATAAAAAAAGAGCAACTCTATTTTCTTTAAGTGAAAAAAAGCGGAAAATTGAAAAATGGGCGGCAAAATATTTTCGAAAATCTAATTTCACAAAATAATTCTTTAAATACTAACACTTTTCATTATTTCACTATTTTTGCTAAAATTTTCAGCCAGATATTTGTAGGAGACATACTTGGAGCAAGAGAGCACGAGGGCACTGCGGAATAGGGAAATACGTTCGAATAGAAGTACTAAGACAATCAGAAATCAAACATATGGTGATTCAAACCCTGTATCATAGAATTTCAAACCATCTCGTGATTAAATTTGATTATTTTTTTTACTTTTTCTGCAGTTTTATCCTTTTTTACTCTAAACCCTTCATTTTTTTTTTGGCCCTTTATTCTCCCTGTTTATGTGATTTCAGAATTAGGGCTTTTCATTTTAGATTGACATCCAACCCACGGGATGACTTGCATAGTCGGATCCCAATCCATTCGGCCATTCTGTGAATTGTTGGAAAAAATGGATTTTGTTTTATTGGTGCGCCCTGCATAACCTAGCGCATTGAATACAGTGCACCGCACAAGTACTATAATAAATATTTTCAATAATTTTTTTTTTAATCAGTGCACCATATCTGAAATAGAGCACCAGTGCTCCATGTTACGAGGATAGCACCGTACGGTCTATTACAATGTTTGTGTGGTGCGTTTATAATACCCCCACACACCATGTGGTCTATTATACTGTTTTTTACGGTGCATTTTTAATACTACCACGCACCGACGACAGTGCATACATCATGAAAGGCACACCGGTTTCTTGAGATTTATTTTTTTACCTCAAAAGTTGACAATTTATTTATAAAATATATTAATGAATGATATGGTACATGTTTCAAATTGATAAAGAAATGACTGATAAGAGATCAAGTAACAAAAATACTAATAACACATCAATAAAAACAAAAAAGGCAAGTTCTTTGTAACTTCTTTATAAAAAATATTATTTTTGAACTATATGTAAGTTTAAATAATATGTATTGTTTACTGTGTATCATGTAGAGCCAAAAAATGACGAAACTCGATAAGATTATTTCTGATCTAGGACCAGAAGAGCGTAAAATCTTGATGGAAAAATTGCAAAAGAATGAATCAAGTGAATGAAAAAATACTATCGATCCAATATGAGTTTCTTTTTTTAATTATCATTAATAATATACTTAAAATTTTTAGATAACATGTGTCAAACAGTCTATTAATTCACATCTGTTTAATGTTCTACAGGGACCAACAACTCAGAAAAGGAATGTTGTTCTAAGTAAAGAAAAAAAATAGAACATGCAAATGAAAATGAATTGCTCCTTAGCTCATCTGGAGTGGTGCTGAAGTTAACGAAAGGGGGAAAAACTTTTACAAAAGTTTAAGGGATCTAGTGGAACGAATGTATAGATGTTCTTTCCACTTACAATACAAAAATCAATCCAATGATTCCGAGAACCAAATTTTATCTAAACTACAGGAAGAGTTTCCAGAGAATTGGTCAATGAAACATGTCAGAATTTTAATAGCAAAAACGTACAACAAGAAAAAATAAGGAATGAAAAAGTAATTATATTCCTTTAAATGTTTGTCTAGAATTATTTATAAATATCACTTTTGTTATATTTACTTTTCATATATCAATATAAAAATTAAATATTTTATTGTCATGTTACATTTTCAGGAAGATTATGAAAATCTCAAAAGATGAACGAGCTGATATCAGAAATATGCCACTAGGAATGTCCAAAAAGGTGTACAAGGAGATGAGTCGAAAATAGACAATTGCATCGCGGAAGGAGCCATCTCTAGCATGATGTGCTTCAAATGTAATATGTAATCATTGAATTTTTCGATCATTAGGTACAATAAATAAACAATTTAGCATTAAATATTAATTTTCAAGAATTTTATTGCAGAAAAGAAAAGAAAATGGAACCCATTCAACACATAAAACATGACGACAAGGAAGAAAAGGGTTGATCTCTAAGTTTGTGAGTAATTGTTACTTTCTTATAACAACTTAACTAGATTTCATTTTTGTATTTTTTATGTTGTTTCACAAAAATAATCATTGAATGTGTTCAAACATGTGCTAACATACAAAGAAGAACCATCATACGAATTGATTGAAATTAGGTTAAATATGGGTTGTGAGTATATGTTGGCATATCAGAATTTAATTGTAGAATTTGTAAGCATCTATCGATCTTGTTTTACTTTGCTCCGTCTATAATTAATAGAACAAAAACACCTTTTATATTAAATATATGATTTGTTTCTTGGTATAAAAACTTGCGAAATGGAAGTATGGGCCTGCCGCCAACAAATGAAATTTCGAAAGATGGCATGGTACATGGTTTTGAAAGAATGTGTATAGTTTATGAGTCAATTGTTGCTATGGTATGCCATTTTTCTTTTCGATTTACATTGATGTATATTATTTAATATTGCAATTTTCATTATTCTCACGACTGTATATACACTCATTTCAATTTATTTTTATGTTTTTATATGGAAGGTGAAGAAGAAGCAAACAATCAACATCGTGAAAAAAACATTCCTAAAAATAACCCAAGTCATGGAAGTAGCTCTAGCAGTGACAACAGTTCAAGCGAAGAATGAAGATCACTATGTTTGGATATCAAAGCAAGGCGTTGTATTTTTTGAAATATGTTTATGAAATCAGACATTTTTTTTAATGTAATGGAAATAGTGTCCCAATTGAAAGACAAAGGGATACCAATAACTGTCCCATTTTGTATGATAAAGACTGTCTTATTCATATATATTATATATCATAAAATATGTTTTAATTTATTCTATTGCATTCTCCATTGTCACTATTGCGTTCTCCATTATCGTTCTCAAATGCACTAATAAAAATTTAATTCATATTAATATTGTTATGAGATATATATGTGTCGACTTTTGATGAATAATGAATTTAAAAAAGGCAGAATAATTATGATATGATATAAAAAATTAATCCAAACATCACATTCAAATGCATTAATAAGAATTTAATTAATATGAATATTGTTGTAAGATGTGTCGAATTTTGATGAATAATAAATTTAAAACAATCACAGTAATTGCACTGTCACAGGTCAATGTTTCTAAAAAATACAAAATGAAAATCGGTGCGTGTCAGTAACTGTACACCGGTGTGTTTGTATTAAGAAGCGCGCTGGTGCATTTCTATGAACTATGAGCACGGAAAAATCACCAAAACCAATTAAAAATATCGGTGCGTTTGTGCGGTATGACGCGTTGGTGTGTTTATGTGTCTATACGCACTGACGTCGTTGTATGATCTATGGGCACTGCACGAATACCGATACCAATTATAAAGCTCGGTGTGTTTGTGTGATACTGCGCACCGGGGCATTTAAGTGTCTATAAGCACTGGTGTGTTTGTATAACCTATGGGCACTGCAAGCATATCGATACCAATTATAAATATCGGTGCCTTTCTGTGATACTATGCACTGGTGCATTTCTATACGTCTACGCCCTGGTGCGTTGATACGACCTATGGGCAGCAGACAAATCCCAAGACCAATTAGAACTGCCTTGTGCGTTGTATCACCAAAACTATGCCCAGTGCAGTTTTATACCTTAACAGCCTGGTGCATTTTTCTTCGACCGTCCCGGGGTGCCTTATATATGTATGCACCGGTGCGTTCAAGCCAGAGTAGCACACCGATTAAAAAATATCTGTAATAACCTCCGGTCGCCATTTTTTTTTTAGTTGTGTTGAATTTCCGTTAAAAGCTCCACCAAAACCTCCGTAACCATAAACGAATGTTGTAGCAAATGTTTTTCTAGCAATTTTGGCCAATTTTATAACGCTAAAAACCTCCTTTATAACCTCCGCTAGAGGGTCTTTTCCTTATAGTGAAAGGGCCATGTAAAAGCCGCATCAGGCCAAAGCGAGATTGTAAACAAGTTTTTTTTATTTGTATCTGTACGATTTATCTGTTAATGAATCAATCGAAGTTCATTGTGACTGTGTGTCATTTATTTTATGTGCTGAGTGATCCATAATAGAAAAAATTCGATACTAGTGTAATAATTCCCTGCAATGAATTATAATTGAATGAATAAGTCTTTATGAGTGATAAAATACTTAATGGCTGGGTAGAATCCGTATGATTCCAGTCCGATAATTAAACAACTGTGTGGAGCTAATGAGAACAAGTAAGTGCATATCAAACTTGTGTGTAGGACAAGAAGTAGAAAAAAATGTTATTCTGGATTGAAACATCGTGCAAGGTGTGCATAAAGTGTGATAATTCCAAGTCAGAATGAATAAAAAAACAAAATCGATCTCAGGAGGGAGTAGCGAGTAGAGAATACGAAGTTACAAGCGGCGATAGTCGAAAGCAAAGAAAATATTAAGGCAGAAAACCCTTAAGGAAGTTTTTGGAAGGAGAACCATCGACGGTGCATATTAATTCGCAAAGTCTAGATCAAAGATCGATGACCCTGATTACTTCGCAAGATAAGTTGGGAAAGTTGCGAAGTGGACACGTGTCGGTTAGAGCAGCCAAATGCATATTGCACATCATAGATGATATTGGTTAACAGTTAACGGCATAAACCTAAACTTATGAAATGGAAATTTGCGATGAAGCGCTAAGGAAAAGATTCGACATTGTGATGCGATAAAGATCGCACATCGCATGCGATGAGAAATTTCGGAGATCTACGAAGTGTTGAGTTTTTCGAATAGCGAAATGTTAAGTTTTTTGATTTGCGAAGTGGACAAACCAGCGATGATGCGATAAGTTCTGTAAAGTGTGATGGAGGGTTGTGATGTGAGATTACGCAACAAAGAGTCTTGGTAAGTGTGCAGAGTCACGTGAAAGGACATAAGGGTAAGTTAAATATTTAATTATGAGTTCCCGATGGTGATTAACATAATGGTTTTGATTGAAACCAGGGTACCACAAAGCCTATGTTAATGATGATGTATTGCGAGTCAGTTAAACACTTCCATATAATAAATTTGAATGAAGAATTAAATCCTGGGAATGGGTAGACATAGGAGAGATTCTGCGTATGTGGGTAATTGTGGCCTTATGGCTGCGTCATAATTCATCTCACTGGAACTACGATTCTAGTTGCAAAAATTCAATCTTCTCTTGTGCATTTGGTAGACATGTTTTAACATCATAAAGAGTGTTTTTGTTTATTATCATTGTGATTTCAGTAGTAGACACAATTATATTTCTCAATAACTCTAAAAATTTGTCAATTTGAGCCATAACAAGTGCAATGGATTAGCAATCAATGTACAATAGTTCTTAAAGCGGGCTATACAAATGAATAAAGAATCACAACTTTATTTTTTGCGTATATATATACTTCTCTATTAACGCTGGTTTATTCCAATTTAATGCAAGACTGAATGCATCTATCAATGCACTCAAAGGTAGCATTCCTTGTGTCCTACAGGGCACACACATAAGAAGCCAATGGTTGCAACAACAACGAAGTTACAAGTATGGAGAAGAGTTTGTGGATACAACTTTATCTCAGTATATTTGTAGAAAGAAGATGTTATACATCATTGTTTTTCTTTTGACCAGAGTTAGGGACCAATGTTCGAATGCATTTTAGAACCAAACTTCAACAAGAATTCCAAGAGACATTGCAGAGAATAGAGAGAGGCTCTAAAAAAAAATTCAACACATCATTCCCACCAAACCGTCATGCATAAACCATTAAAAGTGGGATTTCGGTCAACACACTGACTTCCAAGTTTCAATCAAGGATCAAGGCGTTCAACCAATTTAATGCAGAGACAATACATGGTTCAGGCCAGCGTTCAAACTAGGACAAATTCAATACATTTCTCAAGATGAATTCACAAGTTGGATTCACAACAGAGAATTATCGAACGGAGGCACAATGAAGATCATTGAGTAAAGATGAGTGTGCATGCGAATCATGATTTCCATGAAATGGTTCAACAAATCCAAAGTGCCCACACCGAAAAGGCCAAGCCTTTAAATAAAATTAAGGGTGTAACTCACATATAAACGACGACGGATGATTCTCCAATTATTTCCTCTAGTGAAGCCTGAAGTTTGTTGTTGATTCAAAACTTGAAAAGCAAAAATGGCAAACACAAAAAAAACGTTGCACGACAAGGGTTATTACAACATATATTTGCCTTGAGTAATGCAGAGTCTGATGCATGATATTACAACATCCACGAGGCTTCAAAACCCTTGTGCATGCCTTCAACCACAGGTTAAACTATATGCTCGAATTTTCCATCACAAAGCCATGTGTGGGCCCAAAGAACACTAATTGGAACTTTGGACTTCAATCTAAACGAGCTATTGGAAACCAAAAAATTTGTCCATAGAATCTGTATTTGTAGCATTCACTAACACCAACATCATTCAAGCAATTTTGTAAACACCAAACACTCCTTTCTCATTCATTCGTAGAAATGGGTGACACACCTTCCTTTTTCTTACTTTATTTTTCTTCTTCTTCCAGTCATTGCCAAATCTCGTATATTTCCACCTTCGATGTAAATGTAAATTACACTTCAGAAAAAGGTTCACCAAATTTGATTACTCATTGCTCCTACACGCCTAAAAACAAGAACAAAAATGGCAATTGAGAATTCCAATGGTCATTGACAGAACACGAGCATAAGTGAAGGGTAGAGGGAGCATTTAAATGGACAGAGAGTGTTGGTAGAGAAATAAGCATTGGAAAAGATGACAAAGAGTAGAGTGCTTAAATCTTCACACAAAAAATGTTAGTTTGACTTACATATTTAGTTGTCACCACAAAGGGAACAATTCATTGCAAGGAATAATACAATGGCTGAATTACACACAGGGCTCCACATAACTCACAAATTTCATACATACCAAAGTTCATCTTGCAGAGAATTGTATGCAAATGTACATATAGAGATAGGTATGAATGGCACAAAGAGACTAGAAAAACCTTTAGAGCGTTGAGAAATGTAATCTCAAGTAGACGTTGAAATTGAATTGTTGGAACTAGAGGATAGATGCTCAAAATGGAATCAATAATAGTGGAAGGATTGCACACAATAATGAAATGGGCACAATTGGAATAAACAAATATATAAAATGAGGTAGGGCAAGAATAACCCTGGAGCTTTGATACCATGTTAAACACAACCATGGTGGAGACAGAATATGAAGGATAATTGTGAGTTACATTTATTCACAAGTGATGTACATTTATAATACATTCTAATGACCCTTCATTTTTATAGACCAAGTGGTCTCTTAGACTCCCTTTGACCAGTTACATTCCACACCAACCCTTAGCTGATTAGGTGTCCAACGTTTTTAAAAGCAACTTAAAATTATTAATTGATATCGTTAAGGATAAATCAACATGTTTTAAGATAAGTCCACAAGTTTCACATGCTATGTAGTGAGTTAGTTAAATTGTATAAAATAATATTAACTCATTAGAGGAGTAAAAGTATTGTTTTAAGTTAGAAGAACATGCAATCAAGTATCAAATTAATTAGAAAACAAAGTTGTCACCTCCAAAAGTAACCAAGTATGATATTATATGGACACCATTTTTCCATAAGAAGGATTAGGAAAGAGGTGTTGAGGATGTATTTGAACATATTACCCCCTTTATAGCTTAATTAAATTAATAGGAAAAGCTTTTGGGTTTGTATTTATGGAGATGTGGCTATCTAAAAATATTCATGGTTAGGCAACACTATTTAGAAGACATCTAAATAATTTACATTAAATAGTTTTATCTTAGCAACATCATTCTTCAATTACGGAAGAAATACTTTCTAATCAATAGAGTATGTGTGATTACAATAAGAGAAACTGGTTGACTTGGATAATTTCTATCATTAAACATGGATGACATGAGCATGGGAGTTTATCTACACACCATAATCATGGAAATTGTAAAAGCTAAGTAAGATTATACATTCAATATCAAGCAATCATTTTAGGCCCTTATGGATTGATTGGCTAGACTAGTAGCTCCTCTACCTGATATCCCACCTAAGAAAAAATTGTCATCCAAAAGATATACAAATTTGTGAAGAAATGCTTTCTTATGTCATGTGTGAGTTTGATCCATGTCTTATATACAAAGATATCTCCTTATGACAATCAAAATATGAATTAAAACATATCAGTATGCTAGAGAAGTCGATTGCTCTGTACAAAGTCTTTAAAAAGAGAAACCAAAGGTATATTTATTTGAAAAATAAATATATCAAATAAAATTGCACTTAGACCATCAAAGTATGAAGAAGAACATATCATTATGCTAGAGAAGTTAGTTGCTTTGTACATGGTCTCTAAGGAAGAAAAACAATAGGTGTAGCTCTTTAGAAACTCAATATATCATGGCTTGGAGTACTTCATACACTTCCTTGAAAATTAGCAATCCCTAGTTTAAATAGAAGAAGAATGGGGCCTACCAAGTTTAAAGAGTCACCACCTAAATGCATAATTTTATACCATCTCTTCTTTGTTTAAATTTATGAAATGTTGTAACACTCTCCTCCCAAATCTACCCAAGTAACTGCCCAATCGGGGTAAACATGTGATGAAGAGTTACAATGATATGATTCAACTCCCTATGTAGCAGTTAAGGAAGTGGAACCAACGGAACATAGACAACCTGGCCCTCTACATTTGTAGTAGGACCCCCGGGATCCATTCAACCCATCTAGGTGACGAACCCCTGAGACAAACTAACATTTTCTTGCATTAAATCCTTAGTCGCTCCCTTGACATGGGCATGCATGCAATTGAGACCCTCCAATCCCTACCACAACAAGGCATGCATGTGACTCGAGAATTTTCTAGGTAGTTCTGTGCTAGCAACCCCAAACTCTGTGCCATTTTTTCAGGGCCAGGACTCAGGCCACTGCCCATAACTCCATGACACTTTCAAAAATGAAAAATAACATTGGAACAATGATATGAATGTAAATACTTGAGCAAGGACTTGATTTTACCCCTACTATCCATGGCAAACAATTCATCAAACATGTCACAAATATGCATTCTATAGGTTTAAACAACATATCTTAGCATAGGAGTCTCACACTTATCTGAGAATTACTAAGAAGCATTGATGCCTCATCACAATAATTGCATTACCATTTAATAATCCATACATTCATTGTACACTCAATGATTAACCAAAACATGATGAGAACCATACATTATCACAGTCATAAAACTCAGTCATAAATAGCATATAACCAACATAAATATCAAGAAACATGATGAGAGCCATACATTATGTCTGTCATAAAACTCAATCATAACCAACATATAACCAATATAAATATCAAGGATATAACAATCATATAAAAAAGTATATTTACCCATAAAATACCAAGGAGAAAGAGCTCTTATTGATGATTTCATAGGCCAACCAAGTATGGGACTTCCACGAACCACCCAACCATAGACTAGGTTGAACCAAATATTTCTTTCAGTCATTCATCCCCATGAAATATTCCAAGCACGAATGTGGGATCTCATAAAACACATCAATCAAATCCAAACCAGGGATTCCAGAGGCAAAAATACCTCAACCCTCAACCAATGATTCCACCTCATGGCCAGACATCACTAACCATCACCAGATTGGTCTCTACCCAAGCTGTTTAGGGCTTTAGAGCATTTATTACCAACTAGGGCTCCTAGGACTAGTAATTCAACCCATAGCTGATGTTGGGGTTCCAGAGCATTTGTCCAACCAAGGCTTCTATGACTCGTAAATCAACCCACCAAGGGATTCCAGATTGTTTTTCCAACCAATGCTTCCAAGACTAGTAACTCAACCCACGTTTTTACAGGGCTTCCAGAGCTATTGTCCAACCAAGGCTTCCAGGAACTAATAACTCAACCCACAACCAAATGAACATGAAAACGACCAGGAAACAAAATTAAAATGCACAACACCATTTCTATCCAAGAAATGGCAAGGCTAAGCAAAACCACTATCAATCCAAGCAATCCTCCATCCCATTGACAAATCATAAAAAAATAACCACATGCATATTCCATGCATTCCAAAAATAGTGAGGAAATCATACATTCAACTCGATAACTGCAAGCAAAACCCATTGTAGTTGTTGATTCCAATGTCCTCTCGTGCTTTCCTGGTTTTCCATTTCCTTCTTGCTCCAAATCCCAAGTATTCCACACTCCTCCAAGAGTGCTCCAAGAAAACTCTAAGTGTCCAAGATTATGATAGAGAGAGAATAGAATGAGAACTCCAAAACTGAACTGACAAAAGTTTGTGTATTGATCCTCATAAGCCTTTTTATTAATGAGGCCTCTATTTTCTTCAATTTTCTATTATTTTCCTTCATTTTCCTCCTCACGTGAAACATGTTACCTTTCACCTTCCTTTTCTCCTAATTTCCAAAATTGAACTGACAAAAGTTTGTGTACTAATCCTCATAAGCCTTTTTATTAATGAGGCCTCTATTTTCTTCAATTTTCCATTATTTTCCTTCATTTTCCTCCTCACGTGCAACATGTGACCTTTCACCTTCCTTTTCTCCTAATTTCTATTATTTTCAAAAATAAATTCCATTTTCTCTTTCCAAAACCTTAGCCATTACCTTTTCCAATTTCCATAGTCATAATAACCATATGAACACCTACACTAGGATTTTTTTCCCAACTTTAAGCTTGGAATATGTGTCCCATGACCAAGCTCTTATTTTACCTTTATTAACATTTACATGGATTTTTTGACCAAGGTTGTTACAAAACCCTCCCCCTTGGGGGAACACCGTCGTCAATGTTCAATGAAACCTACAACCAACAAGATTGTTGAAAGCAAAACATACTGCCCATGGAGCTTTATAACTTAGCTCATTGCAGTATTTACAATGATCAACCTACTGAGAAGAAAACCAACATAATAACATGATGGCCATAATGACATGACACCATACTGCTTATTGGAGCTTTATAACACAACTCATGGTGCTATTTACATCCATATACATATGTACATATACAAAAACATCATACCAAGCATATACCAAAGACATATCTCAAGGACATTCACTCAAACCAGTGAATAGATAAGGATACATAGCTTGCATTGATTTTCCATCTCCCATGTAGTTTCATCAAGCCCAAAGTGCTTCCAATGCACCTTAACCTGCTCGACTTCTCAGTTCCAAAGCATAAGTGTCTTTCTCTGCAATATACACTATGGTTCCAGCTAGAATTCTCTTTCTAGCTCCACCTGCAATACATACCAGACAATCACATGATCAACATCTTCAACATACCTCTTAAGCAATGACACATGGAAAACACCACATAATTTCATTGTCAAAGGCAGTGCAAGTTGATAGGATACTAGTCCAATCCTTTAAAAAATATTGAAGGTCCACAAAATTGATGTGCCAAGGAGCTCTTCCTGGGCTTAATTCTCAAGTACACATGTTCCCCAATCCGAAACTCCTTAAACAACTTGTCATAATCTACATAAATTTTTTGTCTATAATTTGCTGCCTTTAGATTCTTCTTGATTACCTGCATTTCCTATTCCATCTCTGCCAAAATATCTAGTCTTATCAATACCCTGTTAACTAGATCACTCCAACTAATAGGAGTATTACATCTTTTCCCATAGAGTGCCTCAAACATACTCATCCTTAAAGACTCTCGATACCCATTGTTGTAAGCGAACTCAACCAGTGGAAGGTACTCTTCCCATTTTCGCTCCTGATGCATCACATACATCCTCAACATGTCCTCTAATATCCTGTTGACCCTCTCTGTTTCTCCATCTGTTTGTGGATGATAGGTTGTACTTAATTCTAAATCTGTACCTAAACCTGCAAAAAACTCCTTCCAAAACTTGGAAGTGAACTTTGCATCCCTATATGACACAATCTTCTTTGGAACACCATGCAATCTGACCACATCTTTGATGAACACCCGTGCCACATCACTATTTGAATAAGTGGACTTCACTAGAATGAAGTGCGCTACCTTTTTCAACCTGTCAACCACAACCATAATTGAGTCACGTTGTGTAGATGTCCTCGACAAACCTGTGATGAAATCCATCAAAACAATCTCCCATTTCCACACTGGAATCGAGATCGGTTGTAGTAACCCACCTAGATGCTTACACTATGCCTTTACCTATTGACAATCCAAGCATCTTGCCACAAACTCTACCACTTATTTCTTTAAGTTCGACCAATATTATAATGTCTTCACCTATTCTGATATCCCGAGTGACCTGAAAATGGTTTTGCATGAAACTCTCTCAAGATAAGCTTCTTGAGCTCTCTGTCATCTAACACATATATCATGTCCCTAAATTTGACCAATCCATCCGATATAAGACGATAGTCCACATATTGTGCACTTGTACATGTACCTATGCCTATACTTGTACTATGTTGTAACCTGTGCCTGAGATCCATGTAGCTATTATCCTGCTGACCTGCATGTAAGATCTGATCTTGTAAGTTTTTCCCATAGGAACTCATAGCTGCATTGTGATTCAAATATATCCACTTGCTAAGAGCATTTGAAACCCTGTTCTCTTTACCTTTAATGTACCTTATCTCAAAGTTGAACTCACTTATCGTGGCCAAGCATCTAGCTTGCCTAACATTCAAATTTGGTTGGTCAAATATATACCTCAATCCACTGTGATCACTCATCAGTACAAATTTCCTACCAAGAAGATAGTTTCTCCACATCTTCAATGCATGAATGATCGTTGTCAACTCAAGATCATGTGTCATATGGTTTTTCTCATGCTCATTTAGTTTCCATGACTCGTAGCATACTACTTGCCCTTCCTGCAGAAGGACTCAACCAATACCTCTCTTGCAAGCATTTGTGCATAACACAGATACTTTATCCGGATATGTAATCTTTAGCACTGGAGAATTTGTCAACAACAGTTTCAACTTCTCAAAACTTGTTCACATTTCTCTATCCATTCAAACTTCCTACCTTTCCTTTGCAATGATGTGATGGGATATGCAATCTGTGATAAGTTCTTGATGAACCTCTTGTAATAACATGCTAACCCCATAAATGATCTTACTTCATCCACATTCCTAGGAGCTGCCCATTCCATGATGGCCCTTATCTTCTTTGGATCCATTGTTATACCTTCCTTGGATATAACATGTCCCAATTAATGCACCTCTTTATGAAATAAAATGCATTTGCTAATATTAGCATACAACTGATTCTCTCTTAGCAATCTCAACACTGCTGCTAAATGTTTGACATATTATTCCTCATTCCTAATATATACCAATATATCAATGAATATAATAACAAGCTTGTCCATGTAGGGACACAAATCACTATTCATCAAGCACATAAAAGTAGCTGGAGAATTATTCAAACCGAAAGGAAACATCAAACACATAATGTTTGTACCTGGGCTGGAAAGTTGTCTTGTCAATTTCATATTGTTTGATGCATACCTGATGATATCCTAATCTCAGATCAACCTTCAAGAACATTTTTGTTCCCTTCAACTGATTGATCAAATCATCAATCCTCAGAAATGGATACTTGTTCTTGATGGTCACCTTGTTCAACTTCCTACAATATATGGACAACCTGAGAATACCATCATTCTTCTTCACAAACAATATTGGTGCACCTCATGGTGATAAACTTGGCCTAATGTATCCATTGTCAAGCATTTCCTTTAACTGCAACTTTAGCTCTACCAACTATGGAGTGCTCATCCTCTCTGGTGCTTTTGATGCTGGTGCTGCCCCTAGTACCAACGCAATAGAAAATTCCACTTCTCTATGAGGTGAAAAATCTGAAATCTCTGCTGGAAACACATCCTAAAACTGTTATAAAATCAGGTACTTTCTCAATATCTCTGCATCCTCATCCTCCTTACCTTTATCACTAAAAATGTTCACTGCAAATAACCCACACCCTTTTATGCGATTGCGCTTTGCCTGCATGGTTGTCACCATTCTAATCGATGTTACCTTCTTCTTACCCTGTAACATTCTTTGTTCTCCATTGTCATCTAAGCACCAAATGGATTTTTCATAACAATCCACTTTGGTCCTATGGAGATACAACCAGTCCATACCCAAAATGTGTTGATGTAGACATACCATTCGACTCAAATGCACAAGATCTTACCCAATGATGAACTCACTTCTTGTACCTTTAGCCAACTGCACTAACCAAGACTCTGGATGCATTTCTTTATTCAAACCACACTTATCCACCAAGTCAGGATTAACATAACTATAATTAGATTCAGGGTCAATCAAAATAGAAACAACTTGATAAAAAAAATTTTCGTCCATCTTGATAATAGATGCTTAGTGATATGTCTACATGTTATCCAACACTGCATAGATCCTAGGAACACTCTGTCCAACATCCCCCACTATATGCACTCCTTGAGCACTATATATTTGTGGTCTACCACCCTGATATTGTGGACAATCTCTCTTGTGATGATCTTTTCCACAAGTACAACACTGTATAGGATTCCAGCTTGCACCCTTGTTATGTTCCTTAAATTGAATTCCATGCCCTTTGTCAGATGCATTGAACTTCTTGTGCGGTGTTGCACTCTCTTTGTTACATGTCTCTCTCTTTGTTAAATGTTTCTTATCCCATTTCTCTTTATTCTTATCATTACCTTTCCAGTCCTGTTTAGTCTCAGATATGTGCTTTGATTGCTTGTAACAATGCTTTAGCTTCCAGATGGCCTCCTCTAACGATCTAGGTTCATCAAACTCAATCCTGTCTTTGAATGCTATCAACAACCCACTAATTAATCTTTGAATCTTGGCATTCTCCTTCTTTAGGTAAGACACATACCTCAATAACTCCAAGAAACTTCTAGTGTTCTCCTCATCAATCATAGATCCCATCTTTAGCTCATAGAACTCTTTTGCCCTATCGTCATAGTACCTCTCTTATAGGTAATTCTTCCTTAACAATCTCTCGAATTCAATCCAAGTCAAATCCTCATAAATATATCTGACATTCTTTACATCTTCCCACCAGATATTTGCTTTATCTTTAAGACTGAATGTAGTTATTTTGACCTTCATATTTTTTGAGTAATCATGCAATGTAAAGAACTTATTCATTCCAAGCAACCATGCTTTTGAATACTATGATTTATTCATTTCCCCATCAAATTTAGGTGGCTTTGATTTCTTGAAATCATCCAGGAAATATCCCTCGTCACTCCCCCTGTAAGGGTTATAACGATGATGACCATGATACATGTCAGGACCAGAACTATGATAGTACCTGTGTCCATCACCTCTCTTGTCTGGTGTATCCAATAAATTTCCATCTATGATCATATCATCTCTATCTGACCTGTGAATACTATGGGGTCTACTACCATAGGGCCCATTAGTCCTATCCTTCTATCCATAGCTAATTATAAGTGGCCCTTGACTTTGCAATTCTAACAAACTCTGAAGAATTATTGCATTGAATTTTTCTTGTTTCTCATGTGCCTGCATGATTCTATCATTATATGATTTGTAGCTCCTTATTTCTTCCTTCAAACTTCTCAATGTGTCTGTTAAGTCAAAAGAGTGCCCAACACCACGTTGCTCATCTGATTCATAGGGAGAATATATGTAGTCTACTATCTTGCTAGTCATATTTAATCTCTTCTTCCTGCAAGGTATATTATGTCAGCTAAACTAAATCATAAACAAACCAACGTAACTCAATAGAATTTGGGGAGGATATCTCATCTGCAAGGTCAACCAGATTAGCGCAACACACACGCACACACACACACACATACACACACATATATAAACATAATCAAATCAACATATAAGCATATTTTCAACCATTATCAAATTACCAGTGCATGACTATTCTGAACACATACCATGACTTCATGAACAACGACCATCATCCAACCAATGTATGTATAACAAAATATAGACACTGACACACATAACCAATGCATAACCGACATATACTTACAACAAATACATTCAACAATGACACCATCAACTTTCACATGGTGATGCCATTGCAATGATGACAAATGTCATGCATACACAACATGCACATAGACCACAATCACAAGGACCTATATGCAATTGATATGTACATACAAAAACACATTCATCCAAGGGGAACGAAAACCAAACATTGCTCAAGGAGAACGAAACCATGTTATGATACCACTTTGTAACACTCTCCTCCTAGATCTACCAAAGTAACCAGAAACCCGGGGTAAACATGTGACGAAGAGTTACTATGATATGATTCAACTCCCTATATAACAATTAAGGAAGCGAAACCGATGGAGCACAGACAACCTGACCCTCTACACTTGCAGTAGGACCCCCAGGAGCTAACCAACCAATATAGGTGACCAACCCTTGAGAAAAACTGATATTTTACTACATTAAAGCCTCATTCGCACCCTTCACATGGGCATGCATGTGAATAGGACCCTCCAGTTTCTCCCACAACAAGGCATGCATGCAAATGGGGACTTTTATGGGTTGTTTTGTGTTGACGACTTCAGATTATGTGCCACTTTTTCAGGGCCAAGACTCAGGCCACTGCCTATAACTCCATGAAACTTTCAGAAATGAAAAATAATATCGAAACAATGATACAAATGTAAATACTTGAGCAAGGAATTGACTGGACCCCTACTAACCATGACAGACATTTCGTCAAACATGTCACAAATATGCATTTTACAGGTTTAAACAAAAAATATGAGCATAGGGGTCTCACATTATATGAGAATCACTAAGAAGCATTGATGCCTCATCACAATAACTGTATTACCATCTATTAAGCCATACATTCATTATACACTCAATGTTTAACCAAATCATGATGAGATCCATACATTATCATTGTCATAAAACTCAGTCATAACCAACATATAACCAAAACAAATATCAAGGATATAACAACCATATAAACCACATATAAACAAGTATATTTACCCATAAAATACCAAGGAGAAAGATATCTTATTGATGATTTCATATGCCAACCATGTATGGGACTTCCATAAACCACCCGACCATAGACTAGGTTGAACCAGATCTTTCTTTCAGCCAGTCACCCCCATGCCATATTCCAAGCATGAATGCGAGATCTCATAAAACACCTCAATAAAAAATAAACCAGGGATTCCAAAGGCCAAACTACCTCAACCCTCAACCAATTATTCCACCTCATGGTCAGACATCACTAACCATCACCAGATTGGTCTCTACCTAAGGTGTCAAGGGCTCAAGAGCGTTTGTTCCAACTAGAGCTTCCAGGACTAGTAACTCAACCCATAGTTGTTATTGGGCTTCCAGAGCATTTGTCCAACCAGGGCTTCCAGGACTAGTAACCCAACCCACTAGGGGCTTCCAGAGAGTTTTTCCAACCAAAGCTTCCAGGACTAGTAACTCAACCCAAGTTGTTATAAGGCTTCCAGAGCGTTTTCCAACCAAGGCTTCTAGGAACTAATAACTCAACCCACAACCAATGGCACATGAAAACCAACTAGAAAATAAAATTAAAACCCACAACACCATGATTATCCAAGAAATGGAAAGGCTAGGAAAAACCACTGTCAATCCAGGCAATCCTCCATTCCAATGACATATCATAAACAAATAACCACATGCATATGCCATGCATGCCAAAACTAGTGAGGAAATCATACATGAAACTCGGTACCTATAAGCAAAGCCTATTGTAGTTGTTGATCCCGATGTCCTCTTGCACTTTCCTACTTTTCCTTTGCCTTATTGCTCCAAGTACAAAATATGTCACACTCCTCCAAGAGTGCTCCAAGAGTATGAGAGAGAGAGAATAGAATGAGAAATCCAAAACTAAACTGACGAAATTTTGTGTACTGATCCTCAAAAGCCTTTTTATTAACGAGGCCTCTATTTTCTTCAATTTTCCATTATTTTCCTTCATTTTCCTCCTCACATGCAACGTGTGACCTTTCAACTTCCTTTTCTCCTAATTTCTATTATTTTCATAAATAAATGCCAATAAATGCCATTTTTCCTTTGCAACACATTAGCCATTTCCTTTTCCAATTTCCACAGCCATAATAAACCATATGAACACCCACATTAGGATTTTTTCCCCAACATTCAACTTGGTATACATGTCCCATGACCAAGGTCTTATTTTACCTTTATTAAATTTTACATGGATTTTTTTACGAGGGTTGTTACAAATGTACTTATTATTTATTTTGGACGTATGTGCTAGTTTGAATTTTTGTTATAGTTATTGTCTCATTTTGGTTTATATTAATGACATAATCTTGGAAAGGGTAGACTATATAGGTCCTACTATGTATGAATTTTGATATGTATAGGAATAAAAATTTACATATGTACCAGTTTAGATCCATCTTAAATTTAGATTTATCAAGCGCTGAGAGGGATCAAATCTCTTGAGGTGTAAACCTTTATTTGAGTGAAAAATTTGAAGAAAGGTTTGCACCTCGAGAGATTTGTTTTTTCTTGGTGATTGATAGATCCCTATTTCAGATGGATCTAGGCTGGTTTTAGTTGTGTGCAACCACATAAAATTTGTCTAACATATGATTAATCTAATCATTTTAAATATGTTAACTATGTCTAAGATTAATATGATGAGTACCTTATCTTCTACATCTCATGCACATTAGGCCTGTATTTATATTAAACACCTAAATTCCAACATATGACTCCTCACACAAATGACACATTTGAACTTAAGCTAATCGATAAATTTCGTCATGAAATTTTTGATGTGCAATATTCATATCAGTGAGAGTTACAGGTTGAACTTAGGCATAGATATATTTAAGCATTTTTTTTCATGGGATTTTCTTTTGCATCTTGTAATATGTATGAGTTGGTTGAATATTGTTTACTTTTTTGATATGCTCTTTGTTATTCATCTTTTTGTTCCTCCACTCTTTATGCTCTTCAATTGTCACGCCTTTTGCCTTCTTTGTCGATTTCCTCTTCATTGTGCATTTTCTTGTATTCTTTACTGTTGATATTATTCTGTTTTCATTTGTTGTGCCCTTCTTTGTCGATATGCTCTTTGATATGTTTTCTGTCATTCAATTTTTTCCTTCATTTGTTCTTGTCATTGTTTCATTATCATTTGTTGTGATTGTCTTTGTTGGTCTGCTATTTGCTTCTCCCTTTGTTGTTGACACCCCTTACTAACTGCCATTTCTTATGTCTTTCTCTATTGACTTGGTCTATGTTGTTCATTTCTATTTAAGATGGTTCTAGGATTATGATTAAGATGGATCTAGACTACTTTTTTTTTCATTTATATTTAATATGGATCTAAGCTATTGATTATTGTAACACATAAATCAATGGTAGGGGTCAATATTACTTTGTGCATAAATTTTAATCAATGCACATGATTAATATCAATTAATTTTAAAATAATGCACATCATCCATCTATTTACATTATATCACAAATTAATATCTACACTCAAATCAACACATCCTTAGTTGTCATTTCTTGTGCCTTTCTTTGTCGACTTTCTCTTTGTTGTTCATTTCTATTTAAAATGGATCTAGACTAATGATTAATATGGATGTATGCTCTTTGTTGTTCATTTATATTTAATATGGATAAAAATTGATGATCATCATAACACTGAAATCAATGCACATCATTTATAATTACGTTGTGCATACATTAGAATCAATGCATCTAGTGGAAACAATCAAATAGGACTAGAAATCAACATTTATGCTGAAATTAACGCATCACGTACAATCAATCAAATAGGATTATAAATCAACATCTATGCTGAAATCAATGCATCAAGTGCAATCAATATAACAAGATTAGAAATTAACATCTACACTAATATCAATGCTTCTATAACATTAAACAAAAAGCAAACTATTAATGTCAAAATAATCTAGGCTTGAGTTAGGACCTTACATGTGCCTTTACCCTCTTAATATAATGAAATTTCAACAGTTTTTGGTATCTTATTTTTTATTTGATTTTGAGACTATCATGGATTTCTAAATCGATTTTTTTTTACCTTTATATAAAACATATAATATAAACATTATATTATGTTAAATATTATATAATATTTTATTTTTAGATAATATAATACTATAATACTATGTCAGGGGTGGCAAGAGTGGGAGGAGTAATTTTTGGCCCAACCAGACAAACAAAGTCATAATTTGCGTGGGGAATGGGAATAACAACCAATAATCAAGTTGAGTCCCTCGCTCTATGGCAAGGATTAAGCCTAGAAATTGAACAGAAAATCCACAAAATTATGATATTTGGTGACTCAATGATAGTGATTCGACAAGTATGGGAGGAAAATCGTCACTCAAAAGTGACCTTCTGTTCCATGGAGATGAGGGTCCTTCTCCAACTTTAGCATTTTGAAAAGGTTTAACTCTTTCATGTGTCAGGGAATTTAAATTCCTCAGCAAAAAATTTACAAAACTGAGGAACAAGACTAACACAAGGAACCTTAGAATTAAACAATGACCATTTTATAATCTCTTCATTGTCATTAGGTTATCAAAACTTATAGAAGGAAAATATAATCCAATTTATGAAAATTTATGAATGAAGAAATCTGCATATTGTTTGAAGCATGAAATATGTCAACAAAAAATAATATTGGAATTGCAGGCCTCCAAGGTTTAACGAATGTCACTCATTGATCAACCTTGATCGTCCCCCAAGGAGTACCCCTATCGCCTCATCATTAACACTTGGCTAGCGTAATCACTCCCTCTATGCCTCGTATATCATAAGATCAATGTTGGGCTTTGGTTAATTAACTTTTCGAGGAAGAACCATTTAATTCACATCATGTTGGGGTCATTTCTCTATTCTCATTGTAGCAAGTGGTTTTTACAGCAAGGAACTCAGAGTTGTTTTATCTTCGATTTTCCAGGTTCACATTCAATGGATATTGAGCAAGATATCATAGGTCATAAATATTTCTTCATTTCTAGTAGTGGGATTTCTTAGGCTCGTGTCTATAAAATTGGTATTTATATCCCCCTCTGGGCCATAATCTATGCATAGCCTGATATTATCATTCATGTGTGTAACTCACTTCATTTATGCAAATTAGTGTTGTTGTTGGGTAATTATGTCATGGAAATTGTAGCTTTTTCTTCTCGTGACTCTGATTCTATTGAATTAAACACAATCTTGAACATGGTTCTTGAGACGACGGAGAATGCAAAATTATATCAAGCAGAGACAGGAAGTAGGGGAAAAGGCTTGCAACTCTCTACAATTAATCACCAATTCTAAGCTTGAGCTAATGCAAGTCAAAATTGATCATCTCTAACATGATTTAAGGACATAATTGTTAGTTATCCATTGCAAAATGGTGGAGATGGAGGATATGTATATCGTTGGGATTCAGTTATCTCTAGAGGATCCAAATTTCAAAGGTGAAGCAGTGAGGAAGAGAGAAAGGACAACCCAAGCTCCACACCAATCAGGTTAACACAAAAACTGTGCCTTGTTAGCAAGTTTTTGGAACTCCTCCTATTAAATATTTTTTTTAATGCAGTAAAAATATAGTTTTGTTGATGATACTGGACCCATCAAAATTCAGGGGATCTCCTTGATATGAAGTCCTAGTTAGATCTCACATTGTTTGGTGTAGGAGTACCATCAGGATCTACGGGTTGGTTGTCGATGTTGTGGGTGTTAATGATATGCCTTGGTTACAAATACACATAGAGTGATGTATGGTGAATTTGGTGAGATCAAGTGTGTGACCCTACGGAAAGCCAAGTGTGATGCATGAAGGTTCCAACAAACAAAGGGAAAATACGTGAGTCCCTTAGAAGCCTTTAACAATAAGAATATTGAAAGGAACACACAAGCATAAATGGAATCACAAGCTAATATGTAAAATTGTTCACAAGTTAATAGTGATGAAATAATACATCAACACACATTCAACAAGATTCATACCAATGAAAACGAAATAGTTCATAAGCATAAGCGTAAGTTAAATAACATGCATTGCAAATACAACAAGAATAGTCCTACTATATTCACAACATATGCATGAAAGCGTGCCGAATCTGAGCTTCTATTAAAATTGAAAGTTCTAATCATACATACACCATTGACAAACCACTAGCCCCAATAGTGGAATGTGAAGTAAACATCACCTCCTCCTCCAAATAAGTACACTCCCTATACAATACAGAGAAGACAAGGTTCTCATGAAACTCCCAAGCTCATTTCTAAGCCTAAGCCTAGCCAAAATCTTGGCTCCCAAAAGCCTTTTACATGAGTTATGAGGATATATTTATAAAAAAGTAGGTGAATCTTCACATTCCCCTTTGTGAATCTTGGGCTCGCCTAGTGACTCTTCAACTTCTTTACAAAATGACTCATTACATTCTATCATGACTATTCACATTCCAAAATTGGCACTTGGAATTCCACTTTACAAATTAATTACAAATAATATTAAATTTTACACTCATACTGATATACAACAAAATAGGGTACAAACAACTTTACAACCTAACAAGACAAAAAACTATGATGCTTGAGTTTGGGGAAAATCTAGCTCAACAATTTCCACTTGATTCTTCTCGATCACATATCGATGCCCATATTGGTATTGTGTGACAACATCCCCAAACTGTGTGATGGTGTCTGTCTGGAAGAGGACTCTAGCCCCCATGTAATCCGGGTACAATGAGTTGGAACCAATTTGAACTTCCTTCTGGAGCAGGAGCAACATTTTTCTAACTTGGACAAGATCACCGATATAGTTTTGCATGTTTTGTCTGTTCAGCTCCAAATCTTCATTGGTGGAAATTTGTCTAATTTGATCCAAGTATTTTTCAATTTCCTGCCTAACTTGGTTCTTTCATTTGGCTTCAATGATCGAGCCAACTGATGGGATCCTGTGCGTGTTAACCAAGAAATCTAGACTTTTGTATATCCATACACGGGAGGCCTGAAAGCTACCAATATATGAGGGGAGCTACTTGTTGTTTTAGATCAACATCCAAACTCATGTTTTCTCTAGCTCTGCATGTTGATTTTTTTTCTTTCCCAAGTCAAGCAGTGCCCCTTTGTATTGCATTGACCATTCATGCATGGTGGTGATGGCATCTTGTACATTCCTGAGAGTTTTTACAAAGTCACTGCATTTCTGCTGCAAGACATGCAAGCATAAAACTTCCTTATGTATGATAACAAGCTCTTATAGAGGTTTTATATGGTCTCTCCAAGTGTCGATACTTCACCAAGTATCATTTCTCTCATTTCCTCCAAGTAGACTAGTGCGAAAGTTGTGTTTTGAGTTGTTGCATGAAGCTTTTCTACCTCTTGCCTGACAACCTATACATTTTATGCCAATTGCTTATTCTAGACCATCAAATACTCAGTGTTTGATCTTGCTACACTTGTGAAGGCCAAGTTGGCTTCGACAATAGCATTGGTACTCTTCCTGGTGTCTGCCACTATCACCCTCTCTGTAATGAATATAGGCCATGTGAGGTCATCTGGAAAGTGCTTCTACACACTTGTACAATCTTCCTCTGAATCAAGTCATACGAAAGATTATACTGTCCATGACCGGATCATCATAAATAGGAATAAATTCCTCTTCCTGGCTTGAAGATAAATCTGCCGTTGGAGGTGGTGGAGATTGAATGGTGACCTGTTGTGCACTCAACATCAGGTCGAAATCTTTATTCCGTGGCTTTGGTTCTTCATCCATGTCTACAATCTCATTCAATTCTTCAATCTGCTGAGCAAGCTCCTAATCCTCCATATGTTCGCTCTCCTCCTCTTCTGCTGGTCGGTTTTGTTCTTGCTATTCGACTTGCTTTTGAATTATTTTTGCTGATATTGCACACTGCATTTCTTCTTCTTCTTGCTTCTGCTTCTCTTCTTGTTCTTGATTATGCTTTTATTCATCAAATCTCCTATGCTCTTCTCTCTTCCTCCGTTCTTCCCTCTACATCCTCTATTTCCTCTTTTCGTCTACAGCTAAAGTTGCTTTCATAATAAGTGGATCTGCTTTCATCTTGTGGATAGACCATGCACAACCTTTCTCTTTCACTTATCTTGCTTGGGTTGATCCCTTCTTTTGGCACTGCTTTTGGAGTTGGTGCCTTCTGTAGAGTCATTTGTGAAGTTCCTGCTAAACTGGATGATTCGCGGGATCTAGAAGCATTATATAAATTCTTCCATGGATCCTCATTCGACCAATGAAATGTCTTGTTGAGCCACTGATAATGTATTCTCACACAATGGTCTTTACAAATACCACAGGGATCATATAGATTAAAGTATCGAGTATTGAACGCAAAATTCTCTATCGCCTTTCCTTCGATATCCATAACCTTTAAGTTCTTAATCTCGTACAATCCAACTTGCATAGGAAGACTTGGCCATGGCGCTTTCTTCTTCATGTGGAGAGATGATATGAAATTTCTTGCATGACAAGATTTTCAGTGGCATACATTGGAAAAATATGCGGAGACTTCTAACTGCCGAACATTCTAAGGAAGGTGCCATCCGGTGAGGCAAACCAATTTGTAATCTCCGATGTTACTTCCATTTCTCCACGTGACATGCAAGGTGGTGTTGGTGTTTCGTGTTTTGATAGTTTGGAAAATCAAAAGACAAGGCAACATCATAACCAATCTTTAGAGTTCCAGGATCTAGTCCTCTTGTTCTCAGAGAGGGATCTCTCAAATATTTGTTTGCAAAGGTTTATCTTGTGTGCTTTGATTATGGATTTTAGACTAGTTATTAAGTGCGGGTGTTTGTTTGGTTGGATTGAGTTGATACAAAAGAACATGAAAGGTCTAGGAAAGATAGACAGAAAGAGGAAATATCTGGTTCATTGGGCAATGGAGTCAAGATAAGGTCATGACAAACTCCTCAAGGGATATGGGATATCAAAGGGCAAATCTAACTTGGCCGCAGGATCCTTTTGTTTTTGGAATGAAGTGAACATTAATAATTTGGAAAGAGAAGTTTAATTCTCAACAAAGGGAACTTGAAGAACATAACTTAACAATAAAGAGATATTTAATAGACAGGGCTAACCATAAATTCTACAAACATTCTTTAAGCAAATAATGACTTCGAGACAACTTTCAAAATGAAATCTAAGATTCAGGGAACACCCTATTTCCTCAAAGATTTTATTTTAAAGGACTTAGAAAACATAAAATATTCACTGATAATTGCAGTCATAGAAGAGGGAACACCTACATAACATCTATGCTTACAACTATAAAGACCTTCAAAACAACTGTTCAAGCAATGGCAAAGGGCAAGATCAAAACTGACCTCTTTGATTAACTTAAAACAATGGTACTTCAAAGGGAGACTTCAATAACAACTTTCTGCTGATAGGAGAGGCTGTGAGAACCATAAACTAATAAAACCAACTATTTGAGCTAAGGAAATAAACATGCATGAAGACTAAAGAGAGAGATTAAAGACCTAAAATACTTCATAAGAAAATATAAAACAATGAAGGATGAACAAAGTTCAAGGTGTCTAGAGTCATTTCTTAAATAAAACTTTCTCAACCTAATTTAGTAAGAAATTTTGTGGAACATAATGATAACAGGGAAAACATGAATACCCGTAATTCTTCACCAACAAAATTGCCTCTGGATCCGGCGATGAATTTCTCAAAGAATGTAAAGTTGCAATGACATCATCAAGACATCTAAGACTTCAATTTGTTCTTCAACTTCAACAGACTTTTATATTTATTTCAGAGAGTTTCAAAGTTACAACTTGTGATCAAACAACAACCAACACATTTATCATCTTCTACTGAAGTATTTATAGAAGACTGAGGGGAAAATATCCGAGATAAGATATTTTAAGACAATAAATACAGATTCAAGACTTCTCGGCCCTTTGAGGGGCTCGATGGAGAAGTTTACAGGTGGATCACTGTATTAACTGTTTTACATTTATGAATCAAGCTCGGTGGGAGCTTTATTTGACTTTGAGGCTTTGCGTAATGTTTGGAGTAACTCTGCAGATATTTATGCATTGATTTCCTTGCAAAAGTAACTCCCTGGCTGCGCTGGAGGTGAATATCTGATTTTCTTCAATAACTTCGGCCTCTGTTTTGAAAGGTTTGAGGCAACAGGTGGCTCTGTGGTAGCTGAGGAATCAATTTGCCTCAGATGTGGCGGTGGAGGCTTTCTGTTTGATAAAACACTTCAGGTTTTCTTTAAACTGGGTTTTGAGTTTGGGATTAGGCTTTTGATAACCGTCTTAGTCGTAATCCCCGTAAAACTGTCTTCAATCTTCATTATGCTGTGCTCTGTCTTCAAACTTATACTCTTTAACTGTTTTTGAATAAAATAGTGTCTTGTCGATGTGCAGGGCCGCAGAGGCCATTTTACGTGCTATCAACGCTCATGAAACATTGATAAATCATTGAATTCAAACCTGTGAATGGTTCATTTTAATAGCTCGAAGGCGCAGGAAACGTCTTTCCTAACCCTCGGCTTTCCTTCATTATACAATGGAAAACCATTAAAACACCTGAAAAACACAAAAACCATTAAGAAATCCCGCGCTTTTAGGTTTAGATTGCTTCAGAAGGCGGGAAAGATCGTGGCCGTTGGATGGCTGTATCCAACGGTGGAGATTTTATTCAGAGGCGGTCAAAGAGATCGCAAAATCGCATTGCAAATATTTGCGATGAGTGATCAGGGGTTTCACATAAAAATGCGATTTTGCGATTTACGCGATGGAGGGATTTAATGGGCAAAACCTTTATAAACAATGAAATATGACATTTTTCGACTTACAAAGGGAAAAGGCATTTTTTTATATAAATGGCGGGGGCATCGTACGGAGGGCCCGGCGGGGTCAATCGCGATTGTGGAAAGTGCGATGGCGCGGGAATTTGCGATGTGTTGATCGCATCACAAATATTTGCGATGGATCAATTAAATCAAATGAAACGAAAATTCGATTTCGCGACATGCGATCGGGCAGATTGATCGCATCGCAAATTTTAGCGATGGGTCGATTGACCGAACCATGGAAAAATGCGATAATGCGACATTACGATTTCACGATAAGCGGTGGGCCATATATTATATGATACAAAATTTATAATAAAGTTTATATAATAACGTATGGCGGGTTATGAAAAAAGGGAAGTGGTTAGAAAGGTAGGGCTTTATAACATAAAGTCTTTATTATAAAGTTCTATGGGTTATTTGAGGGGTTTTCGGTAAAGCTAAAGAATGAGTCTTCAACCTTAATAAGAGTGATTTTCATGAAGGGGAGAAAATGAATCATGAAAACAAAGGGGATTTTACGGAGAAAAAGGGGAGCATATGAAGGTTAGTTTTGAGTGGGAGAAAGGCGAAAATGATGGTTCCTCAGCAATCTCTTCTTATGAAATTAGTAGAATTTCAGAGCATGAAATGGAAATAGTAAATGAAGATTTCGGACAGAGGCATGAGGCCTTCAAGGAGTCTTCAAGAGCCAACAATTTTTAGTGATAAAATTTGTTCCTTGGAGGCTCAAAAAGTCTTAGACACCTTTTGGTATAACAAAATATTATAGGTGGCTAACAGGTGGTTCTTTCTCAAAGATCAGCTTGTATAGCGAAATGATGAATTGGTTAGTTAACTTCTCCATTACTCTTCGATGGAGGGAATCCAAGAGGAGCTTTCCATAAACATACACGGCAGGGTCTCAAGGTCTCCCAGTCCAGTTCATGCCAGGAACTACATTCTATGCATATATTACATCTAGTAAATATACATACATGTAGAACCTTGCTTTCCCACCCTTAGGAAAATTCTAGGCATGTGGTACATGGGATCTCAGCTGTCGAGCCAACAAATCTGACCAATTGAATGACTTCCCCTCATTCACAACCTGATTCAATACAACTACCCACCCTCCAGGAATGGTCTTTGTGCTTTGTTGACCATAGATTCTCCAATCTAAGATAACCAAGATATGGTAGGCCCTCCTGAGACTCTTTGTCTTGTATGTGTGGGTGGGTGTCTATCGAAACTTTGATGGATATTTTGTTAGTCAAGGTTGTCATTGATGTCAATATGAAATTATTGGAATGGAAAAAATTCTTGTGATATCATAACCTCATGAATATTATGATGATGTCCTTACTCATAATGACAAGTCCCTCTTGTTTTATAAGGATGACATTAATGAAGGCGTCAAGCTATTAATGATGCCATTATGATGTCAAGCCACTAATGAATAAGTATTGTCCTAGATATTCTTGAACTAACCATGAAGACACCATAACCTCATGTATCCTTTCTCTTGATGAAGAAACCCTAGAAATCATGATGATGTCCTTACTCTTAATGAAGGAATCCTTTTGATGCTCATAATGACTCTTGATGAAGAATCTCTCCTTGTGATGATTTAGCCCTTGCTCTAACAAATTGATGAATGCTACATATGGTTAATGACATATCACTTCACTATCTTGATGAAATGGACAATGAAGAAATTGGAGATCACTTGATGACATATGATGATTAAATACATAACAAGTGGAGATATCACTTAAAAACACTTGGTGACATATGACAATGAAGAAGGCCTTATTGTCCTAATCACCTTCTGCACATAAAAATGTAAGGATAGATACAAAATAAAATAAATTTGGGCTCCTTGGAAGGATCCTATCAACATGGGTCCTATAACATCTTGTAAAGTATAATTTTTCCATTCTAATGAGCCTTTATTTGCCCCGAAACTCCCAGCGGTTAAGGAGATATGGAAATTTTAAGTCTAGAAAAATTAACCTTAGAAGTAAGCTGACCTATCCTTGCCTTCATGTCCGCCTACCTTCATAAAGATGTGTCCTTTTAGTTCAACGTCAAACTCATATAAAAAGGGGAGTTGAACCATTCATTTGACCAAGAATTTTTAGTGAAAATTGCAGATAAAAGGTTCAGAAACACAAAAAAAGAAAGAAGTTGGGGAAACGAGGAAAATAAGTGTTTGGCTAATTCTGTTTTTGAATTATTTGACTGAGTATACCACAAATAGATAACCGCATGCCTTGAAGGGAAATATAGGCAGTTTTGAAAGGTTGTTTTGTGTTTTTGCAGATCCAAGCTAGAGAGGAAGGGTGCCGCAGAGATAAGGATTGTTCTGGGTTATTTGATATTGTGTTTATGGCATAATATCATTATTTGAGGTTGCAGATAAGTACATGAGTTTTAATAATAAATCAAGCTCTGTTCTAAGGAGCTATAGGTGTGAAAAAAGGGTTGGTTTAAGCCCTAACAACCAACAGATAATGTAGCCAGTCCAAATGAGGAAAGTCTCAGCTAGTTAAGGACTTTTATGAGTTGTTTGGGAAGTATATCAGAATTCTGTGGAAAACGTACTAGGAAACCAAAGCAAAAACAATGTGCATTAAACCAGAGTTAGAGAAAAAGGTGGAAGACTTTGAAATGAAGTTGGAGCATCATAAAATATATCATTATTGAAACAAATTTTACGAAACTTTTTGAAGAATATCAAAGACACTTTGTATCCCTTGAAAACATAGTTGAAGCAGACTTTGGAGGAAAAAAATTGAAGGATAAATATCATTTAAATATTGTGTTAGGGCAGAGTAAATTCATTAACGGATCTTGGAGCAGTATGACTGGAGCATCTTTAATACATTGTTGAAAAGCACCACTGAAGTCTTCTAGCAAGTTTTGGATATGTTACATTGCGAGAAATATATTGAGCATTGTTTTGGGAAGTCCTTAAGAATATTTTTGGTGATAATTTGGAATACATCTTGAAGTGAATTTGAAGAAGTCTTGGGGATCTGTTTAATTAGCATATGTTGGGTAGTCATCTTGAATATTATATTGAGAGTATCTTAGAGCAACTTATTGAAGACATCTCGATGGGAAGGATTGTTGAAGACCCCTTGAATACACTTGTATAAGCATATCATGGAGGCATTCTTGGAGACATTGGTTGACCTTGTGATGCATAATTGAAGCCCTCTTAGAGATATTTGTTGGAGCAGTCCTAGAGAATACATCCTTATCCTTGGAGCTGAATTTGAAGATTTATGGAGATCCTTGGAGACCATGATGCACTAGTTATCATGAGTTGACCTTAGAGATTTTGTTTGGGTGACATGAAGAATAGTGGAGACACCTTCATGTGAAGAACAAGGTTGTAATTGATGAAGTGACATAGATACTAAGTGAAGGCATTGCTGAAGATTGTAAGGGCTCGTTGAAGAAGAGATTGGGAGCCATGAACAAACATCAAACTTATCTTGACAAATTGAAGCTAAGGTTTGGAGTCCTAGAGGTTGGAGCCTCATAGAGACAAGATTGGTGCCTTGGAAGATAGAGTTTGAGCCCTAGAGGATAGGATTCCTCAAGAAACCAGGTTGGAGCCTTTACCAGAGATAGGGTTGGAGTCTTAGAGGTTGGTGCCTCAAAATTGACAAGGTTGGAGCCCTGGGAAGTCCAAGTCAGTGCTTGGCATAATAAAGGTTGGAGCCTTGGAAGTCCAAGTTGGTGCTTGGAAAATACAAGCTGGAGCCTGGGAGATTGAAGATCGGTGTATTCATCTAGGGTTGGAGCCCTACATATATTGTACTTGATTTATTGCAAAGAAGAAATAATGATTCACCCCCCTCTCAGTATTTCCAACATATTTCACCCAACCTTTAACAATGTATCTCGTTCTCACATAACTATTGGTTCCATAGAAGTATAACTCCATGAGAGTTTCTAGCTCAATAAAATGATACATAAGCTGGTAATCTTCTGCCAGAAAAGTAGCAAGCTTCTATCCACTAGCACTATTCAAGCTCATGGTTTTCACATCAAAATGTGAAACAATCCAGCTGAAGACATCTACACATGGGAAGGTTGGATATATGCATACAAGATTTTATAGTCTTGACTGCTGAACACTGAGATATACCTGTCGGTCCTTTAGATCTTCCTTGAAGCTCTTTGTTGAAAAATCTTCATTAACATTATGCCATGTTAGATCTGACTCCTTTTCCACAAACAATTGAAATTCCACATACACTCGCAAGTTTATTGGCGTTTTCTCAACTGCTTCCCCGATACTTCTTTTAGTGGTATCTTTTAAAGCAACTATCTTGGGTGCCATGGTAACAGTGATTGCTAGGGAGAAGTGCTCAACAACTGTGGTACCTGTGAGAGGGAAAAGACACTCATGGAAATCAAACATTAGCTTTTTCAATTCTACATTCAAAGGACGATTAAGCAACAAACCAATGAATTGATGAAAAATATTGTGCAATTTTCTGGATCAGGTGAGGGAGACTGGTTGTGGGAACTACAAATTTCATAGTCCCAGTAGTTAAGGGTGCAACTTGAGGCTTTAGACTGCATAATGCGCAGTTTATCCTGAGCAGTGATTGGGAGAGACTACACGTTGTGCAGTCTCAGTGGCCAAGGTGGTAGAATAAGTCCTAGAACTGCACAATGCATTGTTGAGCTGACCTGTACTAAACATTGCATAGTCTCAGAGTCTAAGATCTCGGCTTAAGCCTCAAACTTTCACAATGCCCAACTCGCAAGGTGAAAACTAGCCAAGGGAAAGTGCAGATCTATCTGGTGAATGTGTGGGAAACAAGAAAATCTAAGTGATAGTGTGAGTTCAAGTTTGGATCTGATGAAGTATGGATGGATCAATGTGAACCAAGTGAAAAAAACCCAATAAATGGAAGGAGAATAAAATATGTGAGGAGAGTCGCTGAAATGACGACCATTGGTGCAAAAACAAGAAAACTGACGTGACACTTGTGAAAGGAAAATGACAAACTAAAACTCCACTTCTACAAGCTAATACAACTTAAAACACCAACAACCATGAAGAGAAACAAGAAAAAAAACCCTCACAGAATTGAAATCACTAAAAATAATAGAAAAAGCAACAAAAGACGACAAAAGCAAAACTCACCCGGAAAAGCAACGAAAACTCCACCGAAATTTCCTTGATCTCCTTGGGAATGCTAGAGCTCCAAGATCGAATGTACAAATGAGCTCTAGAGGCATAAATTAAATATATTTGGGAGAAATATGGTTTATGATGTGCATGCCTAAAATTAAGGAAAAAGCGACACTTGGCAGAAATATCTAAAAATAACAATTGTGCCACCTTCAGGAAACTAATAATGAATCCCTATTTTCAAGGGATTTATTTATTTATTTTTTATTTTTTTCGAGAAAGTTTTCATGCACATTGTCGGAAAATAGTGCACAATTCTCAGGAACTGGGAAACTTTCTTGCTCATTGCATTGCGCAGTTTCTGAGCTCTAGGTATGGATTGCACAACTTATAGGCATAATGCTGAGCTGCCATCCATGACTGCGTAATTTATGAGCTCTAGGTATGGATTGCACAATTTATAGGCTTAATGCTGACCTACCATCCATGACTGCACAGTTATCAAGCTCAAGGTTGAGATGCTAGTTTGGATTGCACACTTTCTATCATCAAGGTTGGCTTGACTTCATGGATTCACAATTTCTAGAGCAAAGCCCATAACTGTTGTAAGGTCAAGCCAGAAGGTTAGCTTGTGACTTAAAATATTAGCTAAGTATGAAAATACACAAACATAAGCATCAATGAAAAGAACAAGTGTTGATAAAATCATGAATACTTTACGACAATACAAGATAAGCCCCAGTGGCAGAAGGAAGGCTCCAAAATCAAAGAATATGAAAAATTTTGGAGGGTGGTTGTAGCCACTACAACACTTAGCAACACATTGGTAGAACTCCAACTCTCTATATGAGTCTTGTCTCATGCAAAACATGTCTAACTCTTCAGGATTTTTTTTAAAGTTCATTTATTACTATAGCTTCTTCACCTAGCTGGAGTTTTTTTTCCAAGAAAAATATCGAACTCTTTATTTATATAAATTTTTTACTGTGCACATACATTTAAGTATTTCTTGGGAGAGAGTCTTTCTCTACAGATTTTACGGCCAAAATGAATCATCCCTTGCTCTAAGTCCCATCCCATTATAGGGTGTGCATGATCAAAATCTTCCCTTGGTAAGGGAAAAACAACCAAAAACAAAACGTCAGCCATGAGAGGCATCTAAATAAAAATCATATTGAAGCACTAGCTGGGTCTCCTCTATGGAGGAAAACAACCTGGAGTACTTGATAATAGAATTTTGTTTGACAATCATAAAGTAAAAGGTTCCTGGGCCTCCTCTTTTGAGGAAAAACAACCCTAAACAGGAACGTATTAGTTTATGGCACTAGTTTTGAGTTTAAATACAACAGAAACTTTTGCAGCAACATGTAAGTATGATAACCAAAAATAAATAGTAAAGAAAAAACCACGGATCGCTGCTCAGACATCAAGAGTATGGTCCGAGTCAACAAAGCCTTCCGACCCTATTTCTCGAGTCCTGCAACTGCCTGTATTTTGTTGTACACCTTCCTTATAAAGGAGGTCTGCAGCGGCATTCCTTTCCCTGTAAATATGACATAAATCAATGTAAGTAAAATAATTCTTTAGTAACCATTATTCTTCAAGGATTGGACATAAAACATAATTTGAACAAACAAATTCCTTGTTAAACCATTTGATGATGTTGAGTGAGTCCCCAAAAATCTGAACAACAGGAATATGCAGTTGTGTGAGCTAGCAAAGGAGGAAAAATAAAGCTTTTATCTCAGCAAAGTTGTTGGTGACCTTTCCTAGTCCAATTGAGGCTTCTATTATTCTTCATTGGTTAAGGTGGATAACAATTCTAGTGCCACACTGGTTCATTGGATCTGAGGCTCCATCAAAGTATGCCTAGGGAATATCTCCCCTGATTGACTTTGGGACTATGACCCTTTCTTAATTGTAATCTCTTGTTCCTGGAGAAGGGAGTAGATGGCAGTGCTGTTCTGGGCTCCTATATGAGTTGGAGTATCCTCATTTCTGAAAATAGTGTGGTTCCTAGCCAACCAAATTCCCTAGGCCAAGATCAGAGGAAGCGATTTTTGTTTTTCAGTCTGGCATCCATTCCACCATGCTTGCTAGGCCTCCTTAACCATTGGGCCGACCCAAATCTGATTTCATCCCACCAGGCTTCGGACCCCTTCCCACACCTTTTGGCTAAAATAACAAAAAAGAAACAAATGGGCCACTGATTTTGAGTTTTTCTTGCATAAGTAACATCTTCCTAGCCCTTCCTTATTCCGTTTTTGTAAATTATCCCAGGAGGGAATCCTATTTTCCAACAGGCACCAGAAAAAGAGTCGACCTTTTGTGGGACAATTTAGTTTCCAGAGGGTTTTGTGCCACCATTCATCCTCCACCCAACCTTTCTTCCCCATTAAGTGAGAATATCCAATCTTTGGAAGGTGTGAGCCAGTGGGTGCTATACCGCATCTGACTGAGTCAGGTTCCTCTCGAATACACACACTCCTTCTATTGAGCTCTTTGATATATTGCTTCCATGGTTCTGTCCACATTGGGTCGAGCTGCATGTCTACCTCATTTTTCCACCCCTGCGCCAAGATGGTTGTGGCTTTGAGCTTTATGACTTGGTTTAGATGCAGGAGACCTCTATCCGCTAGATGTGCTCTACACTCCTCCAGGAGAAGGTGATCCCCATTGCATCCAACCAAGAGGTCCAACCCCAATCTTATCTGATGTCCGTTCTTGACTTTCTATACCAGACCTTCCTCAATCAGGTCCATGGCTCCTATCGTAGCCCGCCAAACCACTGACCCTCCCTTGGCGGACTTGGTTGGATTTCACACCCTTCACTTATCTTGAGTTAAATATATAGTCCCTACCATTCTCTCCATCGGCGACGCAGTAACCAAGCCAAGTAAAAATGAGTTGTTTATATTTGGGATGAGGATTATATAGATGCACAAGTAAAGGAATTTTTCAGAGTCTTAGTTTTCATCTCCGATGTTGCTTCATTGCCAACATGTCTAGACAATAGCTGAGAGAAGTCACTTTAGGAACACAAATGTTTCTCTGCTGCCAACATGCCTGGATAGTACCTTGATGGATTTGCTTGCTTCACCTCTCTTTGCAGGAAGCCTCTCTCTTCTTTCACCCTTTATTTTAATTTTTTCATTTTTTGTTCATAAAACTGTGCATAGGCACTTATTTATTTCATGGGGCGAAAGAGGAATCTTGACTTATTGAGAGCGGAAGAGGTTGTTCCTTCAGAGAAAGATATTTGTACACACCTTTGACATACTTGCTAAGGTTTTCCTTCGCTCCTTACTCTACTCGACTTAGTTGAAAATGATTAACCGAAAAAATAAAATACCGATTAGAGTAGGCGATACTAGTTAAAGACTCAAGCACCGTGATTCCATTGCGATTTTCTCCGAAAAGGAACATATTTTCCATCAGATTATCATCGATTAAAAGAAATGAAATATTCACGCAAAGAGAGGGAATGAATAGATAACTAAGCGTTGGTAGTAGCACAAATTACTCTTAGACTTAACGATGCTTGCTCAAAAACCAAAAATGGTCTAATGCGAAAGCTATCCTACAACTGAAAAGAAACAAAAAGGAAAGAGTGGAGAATAAAGTAAATTAAAAAAAAAGCAGATAAAAGAAAAAGAACAAACAACTCAGAAAAGTAAACAAATAGTCCTAATCCTAACCTAATAAGGGAATAGGACAAACTCACTTAAAATTAACTTCTCGTGTAGCCACTAGTGCATTGGTTGGCCTATGTAAGCGAGGGAATGCATATCAAGTAAGATATTCAAGCATAACAAAAAATAAGAAAGATAAGAAAATAAAAACCAAAATGTTTGAAGTTTGAAAGTGCACGCAGACAAGTATGAAAGAAACACGCATGGAAGGAATTTTGCGGATGCATTATGGTTTTTAGAGACACTGCAACTCGAAGATATGCAAGAAAAAACGTTTGGACCGTGGAAATGAGCAAACATAAAGAAAGAAGGAAACATGTGGTTTTCAACAATTCTCTCCATCTATGACTCCTCCAATCATTGAGCGATAGAATCGTGTAAAACTAATGGAGGATGTAGAAATTGAGAAATATATTGATTTTCAATTTGTGCAACAGAGTGATGAGGAGACTTGAAAGATTCAACACTATTTTGATCATAATTGGAGATGACCTCAAGACAACGAGAACCTGACATAACCATCATCTTGGGCTAAAGTCCCTCGACAGCTTGTGGAAGTTCTAAATCAATAGAAGGTAGAGAATCAAAGATCGGTGGCTTATAAAGATTAATAGAAAAAAAATCAAATTCATGACTAGATGCATCGATGAAAATATCATGACACCCACGATAAAAAAGCTCAATATCGAAAATAGAGGCATCCTCATGATCGGGCAAATCGTAAAGAGGGGAAGATTGAAAACAAGAAATTTCATCCTCTATATTTTCAGAATGATGAGATGATAGATTTGGGAGATCAAGAAGAGAAGGTTTTTCCTCTATGCATTCAGATGGAAAACTGACATTCCACGAAAGTGATCGAAAGTCATAATATCATTAGAAGGTAATTTTTCACGAGATTCAACCCGAATGACAGAATCGTGTAAAATGTCAGGGTAATGAGGGAGAGGTGTAGAAGGAAGATAATCTTCCTTCATCACAGATTCTTGTTACGATGTGAACTCCCACACAAAATCATCGTAAATGATATCACGAGTTGGCTGCTCAACACCAACTCCATCCATATATTGATCCTCATGAACATCAAAATAAACATTTGAAACAGATGAACACAATAACTCACAATCTGGAGGACCAAAGGAACCGAAGGATGGAGGATGAGGAGATAACACTTCATCATAACCATCAGATTCGTAGTCCAAACCTGCGTTGAAATTCTGAATATGTGGGGTGGGAGGACATGGTGGTAGATCAACAAATGAATTCTCAAGCTCTCCCATCTCAACCTACATAAATAGAGTTGTTTGATGAGAAGGATCTATGGGTCAGGTTTCGATTTAGTGGGTGTTAATGATATTCCTTAGCTTCAAATACACATAAAGTGATGTATGGTGACTTTGGTGAGAGAAAGTGTGTGGCCCCGTGGAAATTCAAGTGCGATGCATGAAGGTTCCATCACATGAAGGGAAAAAATTGAGCCCCTTAGAAGCATGTAATAGTACACAACTTTAAAGGAACACACACGCATAATTGACATCACAATATAATATGTGAATTAGTTCACAAGTTAACAGTGATGAAATAATACAACATCATAAATTCAAAAATATTCGTACCCATGCAAACTAAATAGTTCATAAGCATAAGCGTAAGTTAAATAACACATATTGAAAATACAACAAGAATAGTCCTACTATATTCACAACATATGCATGAAAGTGTGCTGACTCTGATATTTTCTTAAAAGTGAAAGTTCCAATCATACATACACCATTGACAAACCACTATCCCCAATAGTGGAATGTGAAGTCAACAACACCTACTCCTCCAAAGAAGTATATTCCCTCTACGCTAAAGAAGCCAAGGCTCTCACGAAACTCCCAAGCTCCTTTCTAAGCCTAAGCATATCCAAAATATTGGTTCCTAAAAGCCCTTTACATGAGTTATGAGGATATATTTATAACAAAAGGGGGCGACTCTTCACATTCCCCTTTGTGACTCTTGGAATCCCCTCGTGACTCTTCAACTTATTTACAAAATGACTCATTACATTACATCATAACTATTCACATTCCAATATTGGCACTTGGAATTCAAATTTACAAATTAATTACAAATAATATTACATTTTACACTCTATTGAGATTCAACAAGATGATAAACTTAGTGAAAAGAGTCGCCTTCACTAAGTGGACCCACAAGCTATTTTTGGCGCAAGTATATTTTTAGACATGGTGATCATATGTCAGAAGTTGCAGGATGCTATTTGTGGATGGTTGGTCAAGTTGGAAAAATAAATGAAACTCTGTTTTTATAATATTGGGCGAAGTCTATTTATAGATCGTCGATCTAAAAATAGATGCATGTCGATTATTATTAGCTCTTAATAATAATCAGACTCTAAACAACAACTTATTCTCTTGGAGCACTTAATTCCAGTATATAGATTTTTCAAATTAGTGGACTGAAGTAATTACACAATTCCTAGGGTTTATTGGTGGTTCATGCATGGAGGACTCAGTTAGAACTGAAGTGGAAAAGTTATGAAAAAGTTGGAAGAGTAGTTCATGGAGTTGTATTCAGTTTAACTCAGTTAGACTCAGTTGAGCTAGTTGTATCTAGTCTAACTGAATGATACACTAGTGAGAGTGGAGTGAATTAATTAGTTAATTAATTCACAAATAATAACTCATTAATCAACCGAACAATACAGCAGTTAACTACAGTGCATGCCAGATCCAGTGGAGACCCAGTGCAGAGATAGGTGAGAGGGTGAGATAGACTATCTATTGTGACCACAGTGATGCATGAATTGCATCTACATATACATTGGAGTTGCCAATGACAATAACGCAGTCAAGGAGAGTGGGATTGCATCGAATTGGTCTTTGTAATCAGCTTGGATTGCGCAAGGAGTGTAAT